>CP054671.1:15690818-16018054 GCA_013348765.1 Carpinus viminea | reverse complement strand
GGTGGGGGTACTTTTAAATAAAAGTCAGAAAAGGAAAACCATAAGGCTTTCCTTATAATTCTAATTACAACATAATCTCTTGTCATACAAAAAAGACACTATTAGTTCTTATAGCAAACAGCAAGGAAAGTGCATTTCTTCTTTAGGATACACGTGAAGTAAAAGAGTCCGTAATCGATTAGTAATGCTATTTTTCACACCTATTTCACACATAGTGGCATGACGTGTTTTAAGTAGCTTTCAAAAAGTCATTTAAAACACGCAACGTCAGCCTGTGTAAAATGAATGTAAAGTAGCATTACTCAACGCTTAAAAGAACCTCAAATGCTAACTTTCACAAATTCTACTGGACAATACAAACATAATTGGATAAAGGAAGGCCTATTTAAACCGGAACAGTTCTAAGGTCATGACCAGCCTGTTGCCTTGACTCTGTTGCAGCCCCATTTTCTTCCTCACCTTCACCAGACATTTCCTCCAATGATCTTCCATTCGATTCAGGCACCAAGAAAGTAAACACTATTCCAAGGAAGTTGACAACACCCAGAACTATAAGTGTACTTCTCACTCCAATACCCTTTTCTGCATACTGAAATCCAAATGCCCCAACAATTGCCCCAGCCTTTCCAGCTGCAGCTGATATGCCATGACATGTTGACCTTAGCCTTGCCTGGAAAATCTCCGCCGGGACAAATGTAGTGGTATTTGGACCAAAATTGGCGAAGAAAAACGTGAGGGAGTAGATCACAACAAACCCAATTCGATTGGCTTCTAAGGTCCAATGATGGTAAGGAATGGCCAAGGCAAACATGAAGACAGTCATGAAGAAAAACCCCATCAATTGAATTGTAAACCTCCCGATCTTATCAATAAATGCAACGGTAAACCAATACCCTGGCACAGTGCTGCAAAGGGCTATAAGAGTTTGTGCCCTGGCAATTCTGAAAACCTCCTCAAGTGCACTCATTTCTTTCGCCTTAGGAATCCAACCAATGGCAGTGAAAATGTCTTTCTGAAACAAATTCTGGCTGTAGAAGGCAATATCCAACAAGAACCAAGTAGTTGTGGTTCCAATCAAGTGAAACCCATGTCGGCGAACAAACTGCATTGAGAACAAACCGAAATCATTTCCCCGTTCTCTGTTCTCCACTTTCTCCTGTTCAGCTTCCAATTCAACCTGCAGAACTTTGGACATATCCGAAGCTGCCTGCTTAGCATTCTTGGCAACTAAGGCAGTGTATCGAGCAGTTTCTGGCATTTTCATGCGCCAGTAGTAAGTAAGCAGAGCTGGTATTGCACCAAACATCACAATTATACGCCAAACATAATCAGCTTCTGCAGGAGTGGAGCCAGTTGGATCAAATTTATAAGCCGGGACAGGGTATTTGGAGCTGCTGAAACTATAATAGCAACCATCCCACCAGCTAGAATTCCGAAACCTTGCATTGCAAACACCGCAGCAATGAAGGCTCCACGAGTCTTCTTGTTGGCATACTCAGACATGATTGTGGCAGAAAGCGGGTAGTCACCGCCAATGCCAAAGCCAAGCCAAAACCTGAAGAAGCATAATGTGGCCATGACAGCACTGGCATTCTGGCCAAAGGAAAGGCCACATGCAATTGAGCAAAGAACCATGAGCATGAGGGTCATCCCATACACGCGTTTCCGGCCCATTTTGTCTCCAAGCCAGCCAAAGAAGAGCTGGCCTGACAGGGTGCCGCAAAAGGCAACGCCATTGACAGCAGCTGAGACATTTGAAGGAAGAGAGCCGGGATTAGGAGAGCCTTCCTCATAGTAGTACAAACGGCCCAACAGTTTGGTCACAAGAGAGATGCAAAAGAGATCATACGCATCAGTGAAAAACCCCATGCCTGCAATCACTATTGCTGTGAAATGGTACCATTGTGTTTTAGCAACATCAAGGGCATTAAGCACCTGCAGTTGTTCCTTGGCCATAATTCTTCCTTCTCAGTCTCTCAAACTCTAGAACTTCGTCAACTCCTATAGCCCTTTATCCTGAAAACCAAAATATATTAAATTTAATTATTTAATTAATATTTTTTTTTGGTAAGTATTTAATTAATATTTTAACGGCTAGAATATCATGTTCGATTAAAATTTATCTTAATAATTTAAGCTAATAAAAAAAATTAAAAATAGAAGCTGAAGGATAAAAAAAAAATATCTAAGGTGTCCCATCCATGTACGTGGCAAAAGCACGAGCATGTGACCCTGAAGAGTTGGTCAGTGAGTTGACTCAGTCGAGCTGACAAAAAACCAAACAGAGCAGGTCGAGGTAATTAAGAAGAAGACGAAAGGAGGGACCAGAGTTTCGTGGAGCTGTAAATATCTCTGCGGGGAAGCAAACCGGTTTCAAATTTTTGAGGGCCATATGAGTAAGAAAGAAGGAAAGAAACAGGTCAGGACAAGAAACAGAGTGTGACAGAAGCGTGATAAATTGACCATGATGACAGCACGGGAAGTCCATGAGTCAATAAAGTGATCCCCGTAATTATCAACCTATCTCATAAGTTACACGGATAAAATATTAATTTTAGCCGAAATCAGGGAACACGTGGAATACAAAAGGATCTCAGAGCCCTTCAAAGATCAAAGCATCGCTTGGGTCAAACTGTTCTTGGTTGCTTCTCGTGAGGGTGAGAGTGTTACAATTTTTGTTCTCTGTATTTTGTTTTCTCGTTAATTATATGAAATTCAAAATATTCATCAGATAAGACTTAAAAGAAAAGGCCCAAAGAAAATAAAAAAAGAGAGAAAAATAGATGTTAAAGAAAAGGATTGATGGAAAGAAATCTGATTCAATGGAAGGTTCAACCATGCAGGAAAAGCTGCAAACAGACGGGGAATAGTGATTGAAAACCAGAGGTAGGGGTGTCAATGCGGGCGGTTAATAATAGTCTCGCCAATCTAACCGTTATAACGCTTACCACTATAACTATATTTTTATAATTATAATTATAATAATATTTATACGTTACATAATCAATTGATCATTAATGATTAAATTACATTTTATTTTAGATAATTAAATCACACTTTGAGTATTAATATATTATCACTATAATTTATATAATTATATTACATGATTAATTAATCATAAAATCATTTGATTATATAATAACAAATTATATATACATATTCATAAGTAATAAGTAAGCAAGTTCATACTAATATAAGTTAAAAGGGTAGCAAAATCTATCTCAATTCTCAATCAAAAAGAGGTCAACAAAATCTATCTAATTTAATTATTAAGATCATAATATCATATGACTGTATAATATCAAATTAAGTAATTGATATTAAATTCAACAATGTAATACTTATAACAATAATTGAAGTATTAAGATTAAAGGATCTCAAACTTAATTAAGTAAATATGATTATAATGTAAATCATTAATCGTAATATCTAATTTAATTATTAAGATCATATGACTATATAATATCAAATTAAGTAATTGATATTAGATTTAACAATGTGATATTTATAACAATAATTGAAGCATTAAGATTAAAGGATATCAAACTTGATTAAGTAAATATTATTATAATGTAAATCATTAATCGTAATATCTAATTTAATTATTAAGATCATATGACTATATAATATCAAATTAAGTAATATGATCATAATGTAAATATGATCATAATGTAAGAGTACTGGTCACTATAAGCTTTTTAGATATATGTGGAGCTTTCTAAATATAGAGAAGGATCCAGTAAGAATATTGATCACTGGATCTGCAGGCATGCCCAATCTATTATTTTTTTGGTTTATTTTTCTTTTATTTGATTTTTTTTTCTTTGTCATTGTTGGAAAAGTACAAGTAAATATAAATTTGAAGTCAAATATTTTTTATTTTTTAATATGGGCTCTTTTTATAGTAATTGGGACCAAAGAGACACTGAAAAAGCTCAAAGAAAAGCCAAAAAAAAATCAATTTTGAAAAAGCGGTTAGCGGGCGGTTATCTATTTCACTAACTACTAACCGGCCGGTTAACCGCTAACCGCTAACCGTTAGGCGGTTAGCGGTTGCGGTTAGTGAAATTTACTAACCGCATTGACACCCTAACCAGAGGACTTTTAAGGCTCCAGCCAAGAAGACAGTACCCCATTTCCGCAAATTTACATGAAAGTTGTACTTAAAAAAATAAAATTAAAAAGAAAATATTCTGACTTGAGAATATGATATTAATAAATAAAAATAAAACTCTCCAATGATTCCGGTACTTTTTATTTGTTTATTTTCTGGTGGGGATCACTGATTTGCTTCTTATATTAATATAAGGGAAATCTTCTCTTCCTCCTTAATCTTTAACCTTCAAAATCTTTCACTTAAATATATTAAATTTTAATTTCTTTTTTTTTTTTTTTTTTTCATTTTGTATAAAAAATTTTAACAAAATATCAATTTTATTTCTTAATTTAAAATTAAAATCACGTTTTGAAAATAGTATAATTTTAGAAACACGAGTAAAATTTGTATTGCGAAAAGTTTTCTATACGAAATAAACAAAAGAAAGAAAAAGTCAAAGTTTAATATACTTAAGTAAGTTTTTGGACATTAAAAAAGTATATGCAAAAATTGCAAAAATTCGTAAAAAAAAGTGAAGTTTGCCTAAATACAATATGCGAAACATTTCAGATAGTCATCTATCAGGAACCCTTAAAGTTTGGAACAAAAGTTTCAATCAGACAGAGAGTAAGGGGAAAAGGAGAAATAGGATTAAAACCCAGGATCCTCTTGAAGAAAGCTTAAAGACGTACAATTTTCTTCAAGAACTGCCTACATCCCATCCAGACACAGAGCAATTCTTCATAGAATTATAACCCAGGATCTCTAAGTGCTTCATAATCAATACCATAAAGATTTTAATATTGGTAGTTGTGAGTAAATCTATGTGTATATAAATTATGTCTACGATTTGACACCTAAACAAAAACGGAGCTTTCAAAGCGCAAACCCAAGAACATTTTCTGCATTTAATGTTTGGAGGACAATTTTCTGATTCAGAGAGAAAAACAGGGCAGATTTTTCATCCATCCCACTTGAAAAATAGAATACCACTTTCAGAAAGCGAAAGCGAAAACGAATTAAAAAAAAAAAAAAATAGTAACAAAGTTTAAATGGAATCATTGAGAAAGTAAATATTACCTTGCCTGTACTGCACCAGAGAGAACAGTGATTCTCTGCCTCCTCTGCCTTCTTTTTCACATGCAATAATAACTCATATTAAATGCATTCACTCAAGGACAGAGCTAAAGGCGAAGAAGAAGAAGAAGAAGAAGAAGAAAAGGAGACGTTAAGGTAGTAATTAAACGATCGTCCTACAAAGACTACGATTCAGAGAAAGAGAGCGAGAGAGAGAGAGTCTTGGATCTCCCAAAGAAGCAGAAATGGTGTGCTTGGGATATGAGGGAAGTGAGGAAGAGGTCATTATTTATAACGTCTGGTTCACTAAAAACACGATATCATAACTTCGGTTTAAAGAAAATTTAGTTAAATCCCAACCTCCATTTTGTTTACTAAAACTACAATATATATATATATATATATATATATATATATATATATATTAAAGATGAAATATTAGTAAATGGAATCAGTTAACTTATTACTAAGCATATTATTCAAGTTTTACTCCTGTGGAGGGAGCCGAGTGACTCAGTCTTTTGCTAACAAAATTCCCTCCAACGTTCGCGTAATTTAAGGCGTATTATTAATTTACTAAGCTTATTTAGCTCGTTAATATTGGATGGAACAGGAACATAATTGTGATTTGGCTGCACAACTGGCAGTAAGCTTTTCTTTTTTCTTTTTATTTTATTTTATTTTTTGCATTTAATGGTTGAAGAGTCAAGAAAAGCAAAAACTAGCATATTGTCCAATGATGTAAAGTAACCCATTCTTGATTCTTCTATTGAATTATTTGTTAATCATTTTCAGATTAAGCATAATTATTGAAGAATTGACGTACTCGAGTTGTCGAGTCTTTTGCAGATTGCAGACATTCAAAGATTTTTATAATTGACCAATAAATTACATTCTCTTTTTATCGATATTTTATATCAGATTAATGCTAAATAGCTTCTCAATTACTTGAACTACCAATAATTAAAAAGAATAAAAAAAAAAATCAATTTTAGTCGTCCTTAGTTTTTTCAAATAAGTCCCTATCTCCACCAAATTACTATCTAATTAATTAACATATCTCATGATAAACCAAACAATTAACTTCACATTGTTCTTGTTTGACAAGTCTTTTGGTGAAGGGTAAGCCACCCTCATGAGTTAGTGGTGGTTGGTCATCTAATTTTTTTTTTAAAAAAATTGTTATAATTTTTATTTTAGGGTATATTGTCAATTTAAAATAATTGTGTCAAGTGTCACGTACAATTAGCATATGTCATTTCAAACGTGAGTCACATGACATTAGTTAGTTAGTTTGACATGGCATATCATTACTTAATTAGATGGTAAATTGATGGAAAAAAACCTATTTAGAACTAAATGAAAACTTAGAGATGTAATTGTTGAAATTAAAAAATTAAATAATTAATTAAAATTGGGTTAAAATCTGTTGAAGCGTTTTCAAGTCCAAGAATTTGCTACCTAGTTATTTTTTTGATGGTTAAGTTGTGAAGAACCAATAGCGGATACAAAGGGGGACCGGCAAGGGCGCTTGCCTCTCCGAAAAATTTTGAATTTTTTTTTTTTGTTTTATTGACCTTAGCCCCTACTCATCCTTCTCCCGCCCCCTACTCTTTTTCTTTTGCCCTTCCTAATACAAATTCTTAGGGCTGTATAAGATTCCTGCAAAACAAAAATAAGGTTAGAGGGTCTTTGGTTGAGGCCGAAGACTTTCAAATACTTAAGTTAGCATTTTTAGTTTTGGATAATGAAAATTCATCTCTAGTTATCCATGAACCAGTGTGTGTTGACTAAGATATGCAAGAAAGAAGAGGGAGCGAGAGATGTGTAAGAGAGAGAGAGAGACATGAGGGTTGTGAGACTAGAAGATTGAAGAGGGAGAGAGAAGTGTGTCTCTCTAGGTCTTTACCAGAGAGACCTTGTGTAGAGGAAGGAGAAGAGCTCCTTCTTGTCATTTCATATTCTATTTAAGAGAATCAAAGTGAGATACATATGTGTCATTAGGTGAGCGGGTAATGGCATATTATAAATAGGTGTGAATTGGAGTGGGCCTTATTAAGGTATTTTCTCCCTCAACAAAATCTAAGAACTAAATTTAATTTTTCTCATAATTAAAACTAAACATATAGAATAATAGGATTGTCCCCATTTTACTTGTGAAAAAGATTTAAAGTTGTTTGCATGAAACAAGGCTCTCCTATTCAATGTATTCATGTAATGAGAGTTGCTGCCATACGATCATGACATAAAGGTGGGGTTTTTTGCCCACCACTCATAAATTGACACGTTAGCCTTTTAAGAAAAATGCACAAATTTAAAATGAGATCAAAACACCCAATCAACAAATAAGCAACCAAATGAACCCCGACGCCGCCACCCACCACCCACTCCTGCGAACAAACGCCGCCACCCATCGTCCACCTCCGGCAACTTTTCCGGCCAAAAAAAAAAAAATCCAGCCACTAGGGGTGGCCGTGATCCACCACAACGGCTAGGGGGAGAGAGATCCAGCCACCCCCAACGACCATTTTTTGTCTCTCCAGCACAAAAAAAAAAAGCTGGCCACTAGGAGGTCACAATCCACCCTAGCGGCTTGGGTGGCTGTGATCCACCTCCCAATGCCAAGGAAAGAGATCCGGTGGCCATTTTTGTCTCTCTGGTGAAAAAAAAAAAAAAAAGATCCAGCCACTAAACCCAGCCTAAAAAATCATTTCTAATACTTCAAAAATCGATTCTAATGCCACAAAACTTATTTTTAATGCCTTAAAACTAAAACATAATGGGGAAGGTTAACCATTTTTTGGATTTTATTATCCTAAAAACTAAAGAAAAAACCAAACCCATTGGAAGGAAAAACCAAAGAAAAATCATACCGTAGGTCTTGTAGACCCACGGCTGGCGAGACCCAAATGTGGGTCTCGGTGGCCAACCAGATCCAGGCCGGTCGTGGGTTTGGCTCTGCACCGTGTCTTTGTTCTTCTTTCTCCTTTCTTCTTCTTCTTTCTTTTTTCTTTCTTCTTTAGTTGAAAATTAGCTGCAGCAGGGTGTAACTCTTTTTTGTGCATTTTTTTTCGCTTTATGTAAGGTGTCTTACTCCTATTGAATGGCACGACCGTATTGCAAACATTCTCTCATGTAATCATTGCCTTTCTAAAAAGCGTACGTTGGATTGGGCCACACACCTTCAACTTTTAATAAAGTCCAGTCAACCAGCTAGTCGTCTGAGATATAAATGCTGACTTTGAGGGATAGGAACGAAGAGGAGGAAGACGGGAAACCCTCTTTGGACCGATATGTGACCCACATCAATGTAACCCTCTTTCGTGATAGGTTGCTTTAGTTTAGGTTGCCGGGTTGGTTAGGGAACAGATTAGTCATAACTTTTTTACTAATGAAAAGGAAAAAAGATCCTACAAAATTAAAGTTTTTATTTTTTTTTTAATGGGACATATGTGATGTAATTTTTTCAATAATTTAGATTTGATTTAATTTTTTTATTAAAAAAGAGAGAAAGAAAGAGAGGAAAAAGGTGTAAGCCAAATACTACATATAGCACATAAATAGTATATCAGATTAATTTGCATCGACTCTTGCAATAAAATGAAATGATATATATATATATATATATATATATATATATATATATACACACACATAGAGAGAGAGAGGAAATGTTATTCCATGAGGATCATTTGTGAGAGAGGAGAGAGGAAAGCTTTCATAGTGAAACTGCCAGGGGAGAGAGTTAATAGAAAAACACTAGTTTTGGATGGACATGGCTTTTTCTTCGAACTAGATTGGAAGAACTCTTTTAATCTAGGCTATGAAAAAAAAAAAAAAGAAGTGAGAGAGAAGCACATGCTGTTAAAAAATATGTGTTTCTCACATGTTTAGAAACATATGTCATTGTTTCCAAGAGGTAGTTCAATTAGCTATAGACCACGCCTAATGAAGTGTGAATCACTAATTCGAATTCCTCCTCCCACTTCCTGTGTGGACATGTCAAAAAAAAAAAAAAAAAACACATGTCACTTTATTAGATGGATTTAATTATATGAAATTTTTGTCCAGTTTTTTCCTCAACTAATGCTGTCTTTGCAAAATAATTCTGAAAATAAATACTGTTTTAGTTTTGGCCTAACATAAACAAAAAGAGTCCCCCCCACGCACCCCACCCTTTCTCTTTTGGTTTCTACCATTATTGACTTGGAAAAAGGTAGGTATATATAGGGAGGTTCAGTCCCACTGAGGATGCAACTTTTCAATCGTCTTTTTATGCAATGACCAAGACGTTTCAATCCCATGACAATCATATGATCATATGGGTGTCTTGATGGTCCATTCCACTAGATTTTGGTGTGGGAAATCTAGGTTTTTGCTGCTATATATGTATATATTTGCTGCTTCCTCTCCTAACTAGAGCTGTAATGCCACACCTGCCTATCTAGCTTAATGTGGGTACTCAATTAAATCCATTTTGTAGGGTCAGAATGGTTACAAGTATACTTTCGTTGAAAAAAAGTTACCATTGGGAATAAGATATGCTCATCTGCCTGCATTCTCCATGGTGGTTGGTGGAGAATAGTCCTCGTACACTAGTGAACTTTTCCTCCTCCACTTTTGCCATTATCAACTCTCTGTCAAGCTAGGGTGTCAGTGGAAGGAATTGGCCGGCCGCTAATTACTTGAGTTGAACTTAACATTAACTGTCCTCTCAACACTTTTATTAGTTGACTTATTTGAAGGTTAATATCATAATATCATTAGTTTATTCTTCGTGACACTGCAGTAGGATATATATACATGATAATCATTCAATTCATGTGATATATATCTCTTTTTATTTTTTATTATTAAGTATGTGTTTCACCAGTTTTTTTCTTCTAAATTGGGACTTTTGTTTCTCTGTTTTTATGCAGAATTTGAAGTCCTATTCATGCATCGTTATATATATTCGCCCTACACAATGCGATCGAGCAGTGAAGAATTGACGAAGAAAAGCATTTTCTTACGTGATAATCTTTGTTTGTGATGTGAAAAATATAGGATTCACAGGTCCAATGCTTTTTGAAACAATATTTCATGAAGTTACATCAAGATTTAAGTCACTTCATAAAAGAAAACAGGTGATAAGATAAATATCACCCGCAATGTAAGGTTATCAAATTAGCTTTGTTGAGAGCATCCCTATCCACGCAGCATATAGATCATCGATCTATATATATTGGTTCTTCAACTGATATTTCAAAATAAAAGGGTAATTACGTTTTTTTTTTTCCATCCACTACTACATATTGTCAATTTCCTTCTATGAACTACCAATCTTACTCCTAACCCTATCAGACTACTATTTGATCTTTTCAAAAACTTCGGGGCCCATTCTGTCAGTTAAACTTGTTAAAAAATTTGAAATGACCTAAATACCATAATTTTATAAAAAATTACATATAATACCCTTAAAATTAAACAAATTATTATTATTATTATTAATGTATCCATACTAGTTTCAATAAAAAAAATCAAAAAAAAATTAAATAAAACAAAAATATAAATATATTAAAATTAGAAAACACTTATAAATTAATATAAAAATAAAAGTCAATATAAAAACTAAAAACAGTTAAAAAGACTGAAACTAAAAAAATATAAATGCAAAATGAGTCAATGTCGTTGTCTAAATTAAAAATCTATGTAGTATAAAAACAAAATAATAATAATAATAATTAGATTATCGGATAGGCCAAAATAACAATTTAGTCATTGTAATCAAATTCCATT
Source organism: Carpinus viminea (assembly GCA_013348765.1). Taxonomy (NCBI): domain Eukaryota; kingdom Viridiplantae; phylum Streptophyta; class Magnoliopsida; order Fagales; family Betulaceae; genus Carpinus; species Carpinus viminea. The sequence continues at coordinate 16,007,103 of CP054671.1, read as the reverse complement.
AAAATACTTGATGGATTCCATTAGTGTATCACTTCATCACCCATAGAATGATGATACGTGTCATTCTTAATTAAAAGTAAATAAATATATTAAATATATAAATTATTTTTAATTTATAAAAAAAAATTAATTTATAAATTTATATTTTTTGTTTGAATTTTTTATTTGGGGGTATTTCTGTCTTTTAATGAGATTTAACGTTTAAAATGGAATATTTTATCAAATTTAGCGAGTTTGACTGATGGAAAAATGGTTTTGGAAGGAAAATTGTAGTCTGATAGGGTTAGACAATAAGGTTGATAATTTATATGAGAAAATTAATAATGCATGATAGTTGATAGGAAAATAAAATTACCCAAAATAATAAAATGTTTGTTACTCTTTGGTCAACCCGAATAACCCCTTTCTGCTAGATGCTCGTGCTTCGAGTCAGTCTCTCTGACGCTTGGAATACATGAAAAAATATTTGAAGTAGCTAAAACGACCACTACTTCTAGACATGCTCTGAAATTAAGGAGAGTCCTAGTAGATTTAGTAACGACCACTACAGAACATTACAACTTGCACGGCGGGAAGATCTCCTCCCATTTAATCGATCTCTTGGATGTTCAACTCTACCCACCACTTTCCGTCTGAATATATCTTTCTAACGTCAAGACCATCAGACCATGGGGCGGGCAACTTGATGATGATTTGATTCTTCCCCTATAACATGACACATGTAAAGGACAAAGAAAAAAAGCATATATAACACATTTGTTCAACGTCTATAGGACTCCTAAATGGAATCAAGTAAAGGGGGAAGTGCTATAAGTCTAAAGGCAAAAGGTGCTACGCAAGTCTTTGGACATGCAAACAAAGAGTTTTAAGCTGCTTGTGTATGTTTTTTAGCGACTTGCTTGACTTAGAACATTTTGGCCTTTGCTTTCTAGAACATTGGTTATCTTTAACATTATTTTTGTTCTTTTTTTCGATTGGTTGACTAACGTGAATGATTGATCGATTCATTGCTCTAGATGGAAGTTCAAAAGATTTATGTCCAACAATTTCAAGTCACAAATATGATAAATTAGGTTGATCAGGCAATGACTTAGTCAGACTTGAAGGAATATTGCTAGTTTGCAATTTTTACCGCCTAATTAAGCCTTTCTTGTGAGACTTTTAATGGACATGTGTTATTAATTATGGTCATGCCCAAATAAAATAATTAGAGTTCATCTTCTCCCCTTGCCTTTTTTTGGGCTGAATAGTTAAAATAAAAAAGGGTATATATTCTTTTTCATTTGGAGAAAATTATCTAGGAGGTCACATATTTTTAATGTCTAAGGTTTGTGCTTTTCATTTTCAGGTGGTCCAATACACATATATATAGTCTCACATTACAGCTTGTGAAAGTCTTATATATGATTCCTAACATCTTTTCATGATCAAGATATCTGGGGAAATTAACCTAGCTTGTTATTCAATCCACTCATGAAGGATTGTATCAAAAGGTTCGATTTCAATCACAAAAGTCAAGGTTGGACACACAAGCAGTACCTAATTTCAATTTTGGACCAGGAATTGTAACATCCCTTGTGATCTACGAAAGGTACTCCTCCCAAAAAAAATATATAGGAACATGCTTTATTGGTATTCTCATAATGTTCTTTGGGATTTAGGTGAATATTATTTTATAAAAATTTGGTGAGAAAAATAATGGTCATTTTCTTTTTTGCTTTTCCATAAAATAATATTTGCTTAAGGTTAAAAGAATACTAAGAGAACATCAGGAGAGCACTTAACACTCTCTTATTATAGTGTGCAAAATTAAATTAAATTTGAACTGTTAATTTTTTTTATGGTGCCTAATAAGTCAAATTTAATATTAATATAGCATTAGGTTTTTGAAGTGCTTATTTAGTTGCCTAAGTAATGCGTGCGGTCAAAGAAAGCATGAGCTAGCTAGCTAGCTAGCCTGCTAGGAAAAAGACGAGATTAAGAAATATGAATATATTTTAGTGTACGTCTAACAAGAGTAGTGATGGAGTAACTCAATAGTGCTATATTACTACCCTTTAGGGTGGTGCCAGGGGTGGAGCCAAGATATTCATTAGAAGGGTAAAAAATTTTCACTGTATTATGACAAAATAGAAACATTCATTTTCCTAACATGTTTATTCTTCATTTTTTTTTTGTCACGTCACTATTTACTAACATGTCAAAAACTAATTCATTAGTAATAAAATTTAGTAACATGGCAAAATGCCACGTTATCAATTGCTAATGTGTGATGAATGCCATGCTAACAATTTGTAACGTGTCATAGTTACCACGTTAGTAATCGGAAATATTTTAAAAAAATAAAAAACAAAAAAAAAATATTACTAACATGTGAGTAATAACATGTCACCGATTGCTAACGTGTGATTAATGCCACGCTAGCAATTTGTAAGTTGTTATATGTACTACGTTAGTAATGAGAAATATTTAAAAAGAATTTAAAAAAATGAAAATATTTCCCTAACGTGTAAGTAATACCACGTTAGTAAGGGAAATTTTTTAAAAAATAAAATTAATTTGCTAACTTTTTTATTTAATTTAGATACCATAAATAGTAACCTATTTAATACATATCTAGGGTTATATATCTATAGTGAGCAATTAGTTAGAAAAGGTAAAAAAAAATTAATAATAATAAACAATAACTTTAGTACATACGTATATAAACCTTACGGAATCAACATCTAATTTGACTAAACTAATATATAGAATCTAACATGATCTATCATAGTGTAGTTGCAGAAGGACGTTCGCTGCATCACACTCTACTCATTTGATCAGCCAACCGGATTGCTGAACTATGGTGTGAATATGCATGGTGAGGGCCAGGAGCGAAACCCATGGGCCCACCTTGAAACTGGGGTTTGGGTGCTTGATAATTATTAAATTCGTATATGTTTATCATAGGTGGCTCAGATATGAAGGTATTCATTGGTCTTGGGTGGTTCAACTCATCCAGTTGGGGTGCATATCATTGCTGCATTGCCGATGTATTCATTATGTAAGACAAGTCGGCTACTGGACCTGGATGCCCATAATTAAGGAGATGACATCCATCCCCATGGGCCATACCGAGGATCATGACCTACTGAACAATTACTTCTCATGCAGCTTGCAATTTGTCGTTTCTCACGCTATTTAGGTGGTAACAATGCCACGTTAGCAATAGGGTGACGTGGTATATTTCACGTATGTGTTTTTAATTATTTTATTATTAATATTAAATATATATATTACTACATATAGTAACCTAATTAATTAACCTACTTAATTATGTTAATTAACCTAATATTAAACTACAAAAAAATTAGGTAAAGATTTTATTTTTAAGAGAACTTAAAAAAAATGCTAACGTGGTATAGACGTTAGCCATTTCCTAACGTGGCATATATACCACATTGGGAAATGTTTCTTTCTTTTCTTTTTTTTTCTTTTTATTTTAAATATGAGATAATATATATTATTTATATTAACCTAATTAGTATGTATATGTATATACTAACCTTATTATATATACATATTTATAGCCCTTACTTAATTAACTAAGTTACAAAATATATATATATATATATATATAAATATATATAGCTAGTCATTTCTCCAAGTCTCTAGCCCTATAGTTAGAACTAGGACTAACACGAGTTAACAGTATTTGAGTCCCACTTGAGTAAGGCTTCTCACTATGTTTGATGTACTTTTGGCTATCTCATCGTATAGGCTGGCCTGGCTCCCATGTTGATGGCGTTTCTCACCAATGTTTTAGAATTTGAAATAATTGCATAAATGGCATGGTTATTGGCAAGTAATTAATTAATAAGTTGTGTACAATTGTAAAGTAATTAAACTATCATCTAGCTATAGTTAGGTTGGTCGATATGCTTTTTAAAACACAATTTTTTTATTTTACTTAATGAATCTTATTTCTCCACCAAAAAAAAAAATTAGATGTAGCAAACATGCCACGTCACCTTATTTCTAACGTGGCATGTATGCCACGTTAGTTATATAGACGTGGCATAGTTTTTTAATTATTTTAGTATTAAGTTAAATATCTAATACCCCCTTGAGGTTTCACAACTTTATTCTTTCTCCTTAAGGTTTGATTTTAATGGTTTTGATAAAGGTCCAAATAGATCCTTCTGTCAATTGACTATTAGTTGACTTAACGGAAGTCCATGTGGACTAATAAAAATTTGACACCTATCATAAGTGGCCACATCATCAATGATGACTTGGCCACCTAATTAAATTTTTTATTTAAAAAAAATCGAAAAAAAAAAAAAAAAATTTGGGGGTCCCTTGGCACCGAGCCACCCCCATGCCACCCTTTGGTGCCAAGGCGTGGAAAGCTCACATCTGGTTCTGAAACAATTGGTGGAAAGCTCACATCTTCCCCACTTTATGGGCGTAGCTTTTGTAGGAAAGATCAAGGAGGCATGAATTCTTCTGGTTTCGAGCATAATCCACTGGGTATTACCCTTCCACCTCTTGCCTCTCGATCCTCATTTGGGAGCAGTCCAGATCTAGTTTCCACATCTAAAAGTAGCTGCAGACTCTTTGGGTTTTCATTGACAGAGGAAAAACATGTTGCGAATCTGAGGACAACCCTCTTCAATTCGTTTCGTCTTCATTGAATCCTGGATCTTCTTTTTCTGCCCAATGTTGGGGACCAATTCCATCCAAAGCCTCCATTGATGACCAAGGCAGTTGGAAGCAACTGTACCAAAGTAAGCAACCTTGGCTCCAAGGGGGTGGCCGAGCCACCCCTTGGTGCCCAAGTAGCCACCCCCAAATTTTTGTTTTGTTTTTTTGTTTGTTTTTCTTCTTCTTTTTTTTTTTTTGAATTTTTTTTTTAAAATAAAAATTTAATTAGTAACCACGTCATCATTGATGATGTGGCTACTTATGCTAGATGTCAAGTTTTTATTTGTCCACATGGACTTCTGTTAAGTCAACTAACAGAATGACCAATTTGGTCATTTATTAAAGCCACATGGACCTCATATGATAAAAATCAAACCTTAAGGAGGAAAAAATAAAATTATGAAACCTTAAGGGGGAATTAGGTATTTAACCCTAATATTAAATAACCTTATTATAGTAACCTAATTAACCTAATTAACTAACCTAGCTAGCTAATTAATTAACCTAATCATAGTAACCTATAGTAACCTAATTAATTAATATATATATATACTAATCTCATTACATATACATATATATTATAACCTTTACGTAATTAATTAAGTTACAAATATATATATATATATAGTGTTATATAATTAATATGGTCACTCATTTTATAATTAATATTATATATAAATAGTAATTAACCTATCTAGCATGCATGCAGAGTATCGGTAAAATAATAAATAAAACAATGTGACAAATCTCATCCCAAATAGAGTCGAACCAACGAAAACCATGATTGATTTGACTTTTCTCTTCTCTTCCTTCCTCTCCTCCTCTGCGATAGTGCTCATTCATCATAAGTTAGAATCTAATCTCCATCTCAAAATGAAGATTCATGTGTTATTATATATGCCAATTTTTAGTTCAATCGATCACAAACACTAGTCAATCGTGCTTTTGATGAAGAGGTCCGGTCGGTAAGGATTCATAATAAAAATAAAATAAAATTGGATGCATGCAGCCCATGCATAAGTTACGTGTGTATGTATATATATATATATATATATATATATGCATGCAGCTCATGAATTAGGATTTTTTTTTAAATCACCATTGGTGACATGGCATAATGCCACATCAGCATTTGCTAATGTGACAATGCCACACGTCACCAAATGGTGACGTGGTATAACCCACATTAGGTAAAAAAGGGGGGGGGGTGATGCCCCACTGCCCGCACTTCCTTTTCTTTGCTTTCCCCATTTTCTTCCCTACTACTTTTCCCCTCCTCCCTGCGACACCCTACCTCCCTCTCTCCTGGCGGCCTCTCCCCATTTCCCTTGCTCCATTCTTTCAACCCTCCTCCCACGCAGCTCCTCCTAAACCCTATTCCCGGCCTGCTGGTTTATTTTTCCCTTCCTCCCCATAACTTGATCTCTCCCTCTCCATTGCTCGATAAACCCACCCCCTCTCCTTTGCTCAAGCTCCCTTTCTCCTCCAAGCAAGCTCACCTCCTCTAGGGCCGACTCTCTCTCCATCTCTGGTATGCATGCAAGTGTATATATTTATATATATTTTTTATTTGTTATTATTTTCATTATTATTATTTTTAATTGCTTACTACACCAATATTCAGTTAATTAATTGCTAGCTGGTTGATGTTTTGAGTTAAGGGCTTGGATTAATATTTAGGGTTTAGTGGAAGGAAAATGTAGTGGGTGTTAGTCCAACCTAATTTAGTGGTAATTTCAGTTGTGTGATCTCTCATTCCCTGTGATATTTTGTATTTGCTAAAAAAAAAAAAAACATTTGAGTGTGATCATGGAAGCGGTAATTTACTATGTACATCTTATGTTAGCATTATTTTGGTTAATTATCCTAAGGGTGCATGCCACTGCAAGATGGGTTGAATTTGAAAAACAATACTAACAAATTATGGGATATTGTTTTGCAGTAAGATTTGGTGATTGGAAAATAACATGGAAAATAAAAGATAACAGATTTATGCTAAGTTTGTTTTGTTTTGTTTTTCTTCTAATTATTTATGCTATGCTTGAATTTGTCTAGTTGTCACGACTGTCGAAAAATGTAGTTAGTTTGGTCTTCAATTTGGATCGTTATGTTTCTGTAATTGAGCAATCGATTGAGAAAAGTTTTACGAATTCATTTGATTGAATAAATACTCAAACATTTGGACAAGTAAGCTCAATTAAAAGCTAGAGTCTCTCTTGGGGCCGGCTGTAATTGGAACAAAAAATTATAGCCAATACCAATCTCTCTAATTTACTAAAATTTATGACCCATTAGATAAGTTTCAAGCCTTTTTCTTGTTGGAAATTTACCAAAATAATCAGAGTCAAGAGTCACCGACATAGGATTAGCGTGCTTTTAGTCTGCTCATGATTTTTCGCCATGGTTGACAGTTACCCTAAAGACAAATAGACCAAGAATTAATTCAAGCTAAGGAATAAAAATGCAAAAACATTGAGGAATTATAATCAATTTTGGAGCCATAGGAGTATTAAAACAATTCTAGGGCACTACAAAAATCACGCATTTTCCTAATGTGTTTACTGTTCATTTTTTTTTTTGCCATGTCACCATTTACTAATTGTTCATTTTCTTTGTGTAGATTGAGATAGTGTTAGATAATACTATCATAAAGTAAAGCTGAAATATATAGACAAAGTGTTAAGTGAGGTTCTATTGTTCTAACATCAATATTATTTAATTAGGGGAGATCCAATCGATATGAGCTAGGCCAGCACAAATTTGGTTCTTAGGAGAAATCCGAACAAAATATAGTATACATGGAAGTAGCTAGAACGTAAAGACACTTCATGGACCAAATATTTGATCCCAAAAACTCTACACAACTTTCATGCTATTGGACTCTGTAAAGTTAGGAAGATTTTTAAGAATATTTTCATGTTTTTATTGTTTGAATTAGAGTACCCCACTTGGATATTTATTTCAGGATCACGTTTGTATGACTTTGTGTTTGATGGAATAGATATTTTCTCCCAGCTTTTTCATTAGCATTGTCCACATTGTCGTCCATCTTGTCCGTGAATACCGACTCGGTGGACCAATGCGATCAAGTGGATGTACCCAAGAGAGAAAATTTGGCGTAAACATTTATTAATTCCCGATGGCGTATTTAAGTCTTATTTGGAAAAGTGTAACGATTGATTGAGTGTTGATGTGTAGGAGCCTTGGGAGATTCAAATTCAATGTTCAAAATAAAGTAGCTCCTGAGGGTTGCATTATAGAGAGATACATAGCAACTGAGTTGGTGACGTTCTGCTCGACGTATTTAAGTAGTATACTAACAGTTCACAATAGGCCACAGAGAAATGCCGATGGGTGTAGGGGTGCGAGAACACGAGTCAACCTTGATCGAATCACAATGATACAAATTCACCAATATAATATTCAACTTGGATGACTTTCACCAACTGCGGATGTAAATCATTGTAATATATATAGGTTACGTGCTATTGTAACTTAATTACACTTTTACTAGTGCACTAAAACGAACGGACTTACTCAATTGTAGGGCGCACACGGAAACACTTAGGCAAGGTTCGAATATGGGGCAAATGACATACACTTAGTTGGAGACCCCCAATATTATCAACAGTTTTGCGATTGGTACCATGACTACGTAAGACAAATGTCGAATGAAAATTTTACTAAATCTCAAATTTGTTTCTCACTCCTATTCTTTAACTGAAATAGTTAACTATGCATCTATGCTTCTATTATGCCCGTAGGTTGATCGTTCGGATGATCGACAGAGGATGAAAATGAGGGAGAAACTAGTCATGCATTGTAGAGGGCCGATGGTCTCAACAATCCAATATAACTATAATGGCCTGAGAATTAATTAACTAGTAATTAATTCACGGTTAAATCTCCGATCTTGTTCCACTTCGAACAAGATCTCCGTGACCTCTACTTCTAAAAAACAGAAGATACTAAGTAATGGAAGTAATAAAGTATTATAAACATTAATCAGTATAACCAGAGCGTCTAACCAAAGATTATCAAAGCAACGAAAATCATACTATATATGTAATATCGTACAAGGGATCTAAGCTAATCCTTAACATACAAGCAATGCATCAAACCCTACATCTACAACATAACTCAAAAGTACTAGTTATCATGAGTACCACATAAGCACAATAAGTCCTCAAGCATCTTATGGATCGAATCCTCCACAAGAACCGGATGCTTTACGGTATCCACTATCTATAACAGTATAATCGTACATATGAAGAAAAAAGGAAAATAATATAAGGGTAAGTCCGACGACTTAGTGAGTAGAAATCCACATGACGTATCAGTCATTAATTTGTATATTTTTTTACTTATAAAATATATGCAGCATTATAAGATGACAGTTATCATGCAGGTGATATATATAATATAATATATGCTATAATCATGAGTAACAGTAATAGTTCAACAATATGGTCTATCCGAAATATTACTCATTCTCAGCAGGGTTGACGTTGTCCCGAGGGACCTATAGTACAATGCAAATGCCTCAACAATTGTAGGAAACATACCGTACGTAACACTAGCGGCACGACCAAGTTCAACCTCGGGTGGCCCACACCATTAATGACGTTTGTCCTATAGTGACCATCCATTGGGAATGGCTGCATCATTGGTCACAAGTCATTGGATCCAAAGCCCCACACGCACACATTAACCATAAAGCTAACCCGTATAGTAAGCCTATGGTCATTACTACCGCCGCGATACCCGATTGTACCATGTCTTACAATGTAATTAGTCTTATCAGTCTTTTACATGCACAGTTTTACAAGTCTCATTATTATCTTGTTAATAGACATGTTTTCACAAAGGAGAGTTTCCCGTAGTTCCAAAATGTATTTCATGAGAGTTGCAAAACATGTATGTTTGATATATACAAAATACATGCAATGCAGGAAAAGTAACAACAAAGCATCCATGTGAGTTTGTACTCACCCGGGTCGTAAAGCTCCTCCATGTAATTCCTTTGAAGCTCCATAACCTCGAATACTGAGAAAAGACCTATCATCAATTCTATTTCTATTAAAGCACAACTCTATAACAAGGAAACATGAGTTATGGACAACTGGTGAAAATATGGTTTCCCTGTAACACTCTGACCGTATGTCTAGGCTCGAGGCAGTACGTCCATTGAGTCACGACGGACTGTATGTCTAGTCACGAGACCGTACGTCCGCTCCGACATCTTTCGGGGAGAACCTTATTTTCTCTCTATTGTTCGCCTATTCTTCGACTCCTAAGGCCAACAAAGCTTCTTAAGGCCTTCTAACACAGATCGAAACCTCAATGCAAAGACGACAACGCTAAGCTAGCGCAACGCTAGCCTAAGCAAGATAAAAGCATAATTAAGCTAACAACTACTAGCAACATAGAACTATAATCGAGCAGCATAACGACGATTAAAAAGCTAAGAAGAGCGTTACCTCCTTGAAGCGAAACCTCGAGAGTTCCTCCTCCACCAATACCGAAACACTCACGAAACCTCACAAACACTTACAAAACGGCCTACAAACAGCCTAGGGGGTGAAGAGAGGGGTTGAGGGGCCGATTTGGTGTGAAATGGGCGAGGGGGTGAGGAGGTATTTATAGGGACGAGAAAAAGCAGACATCCACCAAAGTGGCGTACATCCGATCTACACAACGGTCAAAATGTTGTTTTAAATGCGTCTAGGTATTACTTGGAGGGTATTCCAAAATTTAGCGTACGTCTAGTACTTTTGGGCGTACGTCCGTGTACTATTCATAGAGTATGGTTGTCTTGTATGTACATATGTCGATTGGTCCCCAGTATGCCCATCAAAAGTAGCGTACGTCTACAGAAAAAGACAAGTGCATTCATCCACCAACCCGAGCGTATGTCCACCAACCCTAGCATACTTCCGTCCTAAAAGACAAGGGTGTACGTCTGCTAGAAAGTAGCATATGTCTGCACTAAAAGACAAACTAGGAGACAAATTTTCAAAATGCCCTTCTAGCTCATCCTAGTGACCCAAAGTCATTAACCCTTTAACTAAGCCACTTATGCTTAGTTAAATATTTAGGTCACTACAATAACATATATGTCGTCAATGAGAAGTTCTTTCATACTATTGCATATGATGTGGAAAAAGTTCTCGAACAAAGATGGCGTATGTATGTCTTGTTGATGGCAAAACGATTACGGAAAGCTAACTCAAATAATTGAGGTGAAGTATTACAATCGGACGAAGTACGTATTGTTTAAGTGTGATTGGGCGGACAACACAAGAGGCAAGGGATACAAGTTGGACAAGCATGACCTAACGCTAGTAAACTTCAAAAACCTTGCTTGTACGGGGATAAAATTATTGATGATCCCTATGTGCTAACTTCAAAGTCTCACAAGTTTTTAACGTCAATGACGACAAGGACCCCGATTGGGCTTGCCGTGAGGACCAAACCTAAGAATGTTATGACGTTGGTTAGGGTCAAGGGATGATGACCAAGCATAATCATCATTATGACATCCGGAGGACATAGATCATACGTCGAACTAACCTACCACCTATTGAAGCGTATGTGATTTCTTAAAAATTAAATTGGCATTAATATGTTTTTTTTTGCTAATTATTTAATATTACAAAATGCATTGTTTTTATTTCTTTTGTTAACAACTTTAATTACATTTCATTTTCACATGCGTTTGATTTATATTTGTTTGGGTTAAGAAAAGTAATTTAGAATGTGATTAATTTTGCAGTGACATGAGTATTCGTGGTGGGAAGACAAGAGGCGAAGCGAACATTGTCTATGTGAGGCGAACATGATGACAGCCAATCTCGGACATATTTCACGATGTTGCATTTAGGGTATCGACCATCACTCCACATGAGCATAGTACTTTTCGAGCTCGACAACCCAATGGACACCTCTATCGTTATGGGGCAGCCGGACCCATATAGGACACAGTAGAGAGCCTGTGGGCAATCCATATGGTTTGTCGGTGGGGTGTTTTGTGTACTACTGCGGATGATAGTACTCACGTGGAGCGGTAGGTATCCCGGATAGGAGAGGCGATGTGGACCATGGTGATGATTCACATGATATATCACAACTCGACTCAAAGGATATAACATAGCTGAGGTCCTCGCTTTGCCAGTCTTGAAGGAGAACAAGGTTTGGACGATAGGTATGTTTAGGCGTATATAATATATATATATGTATGTTCTTAAGATGTAATTACTATTTATTTTCATTAAATATTGATAGTCGTTTTATGTTGTACTTAACAAATGCGATACAAAGATAATATTGAGGTCTTGGATGTTAGTGACTCTCACAAGTTATATTCAATACCAAATGAAACAAGTCATAATGGAGTTCATTGGTATATGGCAACTCGTAGGGAAAAATGAGGAAAATGGAGGTGTATGATAGGCAAGATGGTGAATGGTTCATTTGTCCGGATATCAAACAATTGGAAGAAGGTACCGTTAGAAGAATGAGCTATTTTATGATGCGTTGATGGTAAGTGTAATTCAAATGTTATGAATTTAAATTATATATAGCATATATAATTTATTATGTGAAACTTATTTATGAAGGTAAAATATATAATGAGAGATTATTAATTTCTCAATTGTTCACTAATGAAGAACTTCCACATCTTGCACGACTCAAATATTGCTGAAATAAAAAAGGACTTGTGGAGGGATATGGGCGAGAAGCTAAAGTATTGGAGACATGAATTGAAAAAGCCATTCGCCATTCGAAGCAATGGCACTCTTGACTTAGTGAAGGCAGAGCAGAGTAACCATCCGAAGTATGACCTAATGGATGTGGACATCTTGTTGGAGAAGTGGTGTGAGAAGAAAATCAATAGGTCAATCTTTTTTTGTAGTTGTGTAGTATTACTAATTCTAATTATTTATCTTTTACATATTAATAATAATGTTGTGTGCGTAGGAATATGCAGCATATATGACATAGATCTGAGCATTGTATTCCACACCACATTGCCTCAAAAGAGCTTTGCCCAACACTCACGAGACGGTATGTTTGTCAAACCCCATTCATATATATTCTTGAAATCATGATTACAATATACTAATGTGAAAATATGTTTATATTCATTGATTTTTGCAAGTCAAGCAGGCAAAGCCCCTCTGCGAAACAACGAATTACATCATGACCCATACAAAGAAAGGCGGTGGTTAGTGGTTACCCAAACCCATTGGTCGAGGAGAAAGTGGTATGCTTGAAACACATTTGTGTATTTTTATATTTATGATTAATACTTAGACTAAAAGATGACCGTGTGTATGTAATGCGCAAAATGAGATGAAGCGGATAGTAGATTTTGACCCGAATTGGTAGAAGGGCCCGAGGGATGGTCCGGTGGGCATCAACGACGATATGCACAAGCTCATACAATAAGCGAATATGCAAGTTGTGTTCACGGTGTGAGCAAGAATATTCTACCATGCGGGCAACATCCATACATATTACACACCATCCTAGGTGAGGTCCTGGAATGCTCACCCAGTAATTTTGAAATGATTGAAAATAGCACTTCAAGCAAAAGAAGAGCAGACAAGAAGGAGATCAAGAGCTATTGACCAAGTAGAGGAGGAGATAAACCAGCAGCACAAGCAAGCAGATGGATGCGATGATTATTGCGATTACCACATAATTTAGTAAGTAGATGGCTGCTTAGGCGGCGGCATATGAGGAGCATTTTATTGAGGGGTATCAGTGGTAACCTCTACGAGCGGAGGTAACCATCGAGAGGGTTTTGCGGGATGTAGGGTCCCCTGCGTATCATCCTCCGATCATTTCGGATAACATACAAGTAACAACATATTACCTTTCATTATCATTTAATAAGAAGATCATCTAGCATAAATAAAAAACGTGATATATAATTTTAAATTTTACAAGAATAAAATATTGTGCATGTATTTCAGAGCCCACATGAACTATATAACATAGTAAAACTATAATATGTATAGATGATGGTTGGAATGATACCAACATTTGACCACGATTGGACAAAAGTCGCGTCTATCGAAGATGACAAAATGACCATCACCTTTATGTATATTGCACGTATATGTGCTTTTGGAAAGTTGTATTTACTTGCAAATTTGTGGATTGTCGATACAACTTAGTTGTTTATGGTTGGTTTGGTTGTGACTGTTGGATATTTGAATTAATCAACCATATTAACGTGTGAAAGCCTTTTTGTTTTGGGAAAATTATTTATTTACTCAAGTATCCATCGATTTGCACTTTTACCTCCAAAGTTAAAAGTGAATCGAATCTAGACTTTCATTGTGGCATTATTTATTTGGTTTTTATTCAAATGCCCTCATCACTTTTTTTTTAAAAAAAAATTAAACGTGGTGGCCACCACCACCTATTGGGTGTTTCAAATTATTAGCATATATTTATATATATTTTTTGTTTTTTCGATTTTTTAAAGAAAAATGTGATGGGGCATTTTGGGAATAATAAAAATCAAATGGGTTAAATTATCAGCTGAAAGTTTTTTGGGGGTTAAGTGTCACTTTTTAAACTTTGGAAGCAAAAGTGAAAATTAGTGGATACTTCAGGGGGTAAAATGTATTTTCCCCTTTTGTTTTCATCTTATGTTCTTTAAGCTTAATTTCTTCCATTGGATTTTTTGTTTTCATCTTATGCGTGATCGGCATTTTAACATGGATTCATTTAGAACAGAATAACATAAGTTTGAGTTTACTTTTCTATCAAGTAGCAAGAGACTAAATGTTCCCCTTTGATTTGTTCAATAATTTTTAATTCTTATAACAACGCTGTTGATTGGTCTCTAGTTTAATGATTCATTCAAGGTTCTTCTATTTAAAATGTTTGCCACACATTCTTTTATTCATAGAGATAAAATTTGGAGTTTATATGTTTATGCTTGGGGTTGATAGAGTTTGGCTTTGTATTGTCTGACATTAAGAAGGAGATCCAATTATAGATAACAAACAGGTGGGATGGTTCAGTACAACATGATGGCGAATTATTTGAAAATTAAATTGTAGTCCTCTTTGCTTATTTGTAGTTGCTTTTTCACATTGAGTAGTTGTGTCATCAATGGTGATTTTTGGTTTATCAGTGCAAGTACTTTTGATTGCAAAATTTATACGAAGCAGGCTACATTTTATAAATATTTATTTGACTTAGGATGAAGATTCATCATTTAAGTAAACATCTTCATTAGTAGTAACTTGTTATTGAAGTATTTTTCTCAAGATGTAGGACCACTAGGTGGAGTGGAAGAAGTGTAGCCAATAGATGATTTCCACTAATAGTCTCAATGCTTTAAACTTGAATGGTGACAGACTCTTGAATATGATATTATTTTTGCATTTTTTGATGCTTCAAACACTTTTGAAGTTATATGAGTTACATAAGTTCTTTTGCCATTTTAAAATAATACTGTATTCATTGTTGCTATTCCATATATTTTTGAGAGCACTATCATGTGGAAGTTCCATTGGTTGTTTAACAAAGTGAAATTTGATTTGCATATGACATTCTCTACTTTATCTGTTACAGTCGTATGCATGCTAAACCTTTTGTATAATTTAGCTCCTTAGGAGTTTAAAACACAGGTCTTTGGGATCTTACAACTATTTGATTATTACTTAAACAAATTAAATTAGTGATATTTTTCTTGTTTGTTTCATTAACTTTATAATCCATCTTATGTTTTAGGATATAAAAGAATGTGCGGAACCTTGATCGTAATGGTTGTCAGCGCGGGAAAATGACCTCTTCTTGACATGGAATATTCATTTAGAACAGAATAACATAAGTTTGAGTTTACTTTTCTATAATGTAGCAAGAGACTAAATGTTCCCCTTTGATTTGTTCAATGATTTTTAATTCACATAACAACGTTGTTGATCGGTCTCTAGTTGAATGATTCATTCAACCCTCTTGAGTTTTTGTTTTTGTTAGTCCTTGTTACGATAAAATATATATTAATTAAGAAAAATAATTATGTATGTACCAATCTCTGGTCCTTGTTTTGTGGCATTGTACCTTAATCATGATTAGCTGTTGTTGAGTTAGTGTAGGTGTTTGTCTACCTCACATATAGAGAGAGAGAGGCAATTTGTGAGGTTGCCAATTTGAGGAGGGTGTACTAAATTGGGAGTTTGGTCAATATCTTTAAATATTCAATATATATGATAAATAAACTCGACTTTTATATATAGCAGAGGACAATACTATGTAGTATATTGTTTAGTCCTACAAAATAGCATTACATAGAATGATTGAATGACATAATCATTTACCTTTTACCCGGTCATATTATATTGGATTAAATGCAATTAACTCTACATTTGATATTCTATCATGCTCCTTACTTATTTTTTTGTTTCTTTTACTATTTTCAGTTAGTGCAGAGAAGTCAGCGCAGTCTCTATGCTGTTCGATCGCTTCAATTTGATGGAGGGGCTAGGTGGTGTTTTTTTAGACATGCACATGTTGTCACGTGACTTTGAACTTGTACTTTTTTTTAAATTTTTTTTTATATGTTTTGATTCTATATATTTGGATAACAATGTGGTTAATTGTTACATTATGATGTGTTGTTTGTTAATTGTTTATATATGATGAATGTGGTTAACGTTCTTTTGAGATCTTATTCTGGATGGATATTTTTATATAAATATTGATTATCAGGTTTGACGTTAAATATTGAATTGAATTTTGAGATCAGCTTGATATAGTCTAGATGGATATTTTTATATAAATATTGATTATCGAGGTTTAACTTTAAATATCGGATTGAATTAGCCGGGGAATTTTCATATAAAAAGCAAAAAAAAAAAAAAAGCTAACGTGGCAAAAATTACCACGTTACCTCAGGGGTAACGTGGTAATTGTGCCATGTTACCCCAAGGGTAACGTGGTAAATGTAAAATTATGCTACATAACATGGTAAATTTATGCCACGTTACCCGGGGTAATGTGGCTATATCTCGCGTTAGAAATATTTACTAACGTGTAAATAGTAACACGTTAGCAAATGATAACGTGGCACATGTCTAACACGTTAGTAATTTTCCAGTTCTAATGGACACATCGCTAACGCACCACACGTTAGTAATGGCACGTTGCTACCCATTACTAACGTGTCAATGGGCTTAACATGTTAACAATGAGGCGTTAGTAAAAAATGTGGTTTTTGTAGTGATATTTGTGAGGCTGTAGAAAGGTGTGATTGTTAATAGGTTGGAAAATATACTATTTGTCTTTGCTCACCAATATTAATTAACACGAGTTCGTTTAGAATTTGACTGAAGCTTAATAGAATCGTTGTTTTTCTCTATAGTCTCAGATAATTACAATTATATATTTTATACAATTAAAATATGATAGAAAAACCATATCAATTAATAAATAATTAAATATAAAAACAATTATCAAGAATAGCAATATAAATATCAAAACAATTGATTTAAAAAAACAATTTAAATCTAAATATAAAATTTAATTACATACCTAAATTTTTTATTGAAGTTGGAAAGTGAAGAAAAATCGACAAGTTTTTAAGAAGAAAATTGCCTCAAATTCTTGTAATTTTTGTAAGATGTAAGAAGATTTGACAATTGATCTTCGACCTCTTTGAATTTAATTGATACATTGCTCTAGAAACAAAACGTTTGACTTAGAAAGTTAGAAATAACAATTAATATTTTGGTCTCATTTTGTGCTTTGCAAGTTGCAAGTTGCCTATATTTATTTATTTATTTTTTTTTTTTCTCTTGCATGTGAACATGTGAGTCTTGTTGACATGTTAGCACGCTGTTTTTTTTTTTTTCCATACTTTAATAAAATTATTGGGAAGAGTTGAACATGTGAGCAAGACTTTATAATTTTATAAAGATTTTTTGGTTTCTTTATTGTACTTTGCAAGTTGCACATTGAACCTTATTTTATTTATTTTATTTTTCGCTTGGACGCGTGTACCTTATCTCTTCCATAGTTTAAGAAAAAAATTGGAGCTGCATCATCTTCAAAACATTTTTTTTTTTTCTTTTGCAACTGCAAGTATGCAAGTTTCAAGATACAATAGTTACCGTTGATTCAACTACATCATCTTCAACCTTTGGTCGAAGTGGGAGCATAAATCCATAATTATGGCATTATTTTTATTTTTATTTTTATTTTTTTCCCCAAGAATAAGAAGAATTTTGAGGAGTTGATTGAGCCCCCTCGATCCCCCTCCCTCTGCGACCCCTGGGTGGTGCAAAGGATTTCATTGAAATAATACAAAAACATTTAAATCACATGTACTGGGTGACATACTTAGTTCAACCTATGCATATAATTTAGTTAGCCTTTTCAATTGGTGGTGGTATCATATAGCTACCAAATTAAATTTTACGTTTTATGATAGAACGACCATAATGCAATAGGCTCTGAGATAAAATGAGAACAGTCACATGATTATGTGAGAGGAGCGCAAGAAGTGATAGTTTAATTTTAGAGCATTCACATTCGGCTTAACAAAATAGTATTTTGATTAATTTGTTGAGCCATAGTGTAATATGTACGTGATATCCGGTACTTATTGATGAAGTTCAACAATTATATATGAATTAACACTTTTGTCTTCGTAATATTATAGATTGCCTTCAATGAAAATGAAAAGGAGAAATCATGTCAGAAGAGCAACTCGATCTTAAGCTATAAATTGAGAACATTCAAGGTTTATGATGCAAGTTTTGAATTGTTTTTGTAAAAATTTTAATTAAGTGATTAAATTAATCATTTCCTACTAGCTTGAGTTTTGAAAAAATTGATTAAATCTTTAATCACCAATTTTAGGTATCAAGGAGGATAATATTTGTTCCAAGAATTAATAATTCGTTGCTTGCTAGCTATTTAATTTATCCTCCACACTTGAATGTTTCCTATATATATATATATATATATATATGGGAAAAATTCACTTTTAACCCATGAAGTTTCAGCGATTTTGTAATGTTAACCCCAAAGTTTAAAAATTTGCAATTCACCCCCACGAAGTTTTAAAAACTTGCAATCTTAACCTCAACGTCAATTTGGCAGTCAATTTGGATGGTTTCCGTCCCACGTGTGTCTCACGTGACTCTTTAGGGTTAAATTTTCCAATTTTACCCCTCATTTGGGGGTAATGCCTTTTACCCTCAACCAAACCCACACGTCTCGTTTTATCATGGCATATGTTTTTTTTTTTCCTTCTTCTTTTTGTTAAACAAAGGACAGAGAGAGGTGATGCCACGCTGGCGTAAGTGCACCCAGAGCCGCCGGCGAGGGCGAGGCGAGGTCCAACCGGTGAGGCATGGTAGTCTAGTGGCCTCGGCAGTTCGCCAAGTAGTTCGATATTCGTCCCAAAAAAACAATAATTGTTGCCATGGGAAGTGGTGGGCAGCTTTTGGTTGTGCTATGTTGCATGCTTCTCTGGAAACTGAAGAAGACCAAGCACTACGCTTCTTACTTTCCACTATCAAAGTGCAGGTGTTAGCCCAGCCAGACAAAGGAAAGTCAACAAGGACAAGCGCCTCATCACCGCCGGAAGAACTATGCTGCCACTTCTCTGATGCAGAGAATCGGCAATTAAATTAATTTTTAGAAAGAATTTTGAAAAGGATAGAAAACCATAGGATTCACTTCCTCTGTTTTAGAACATGAAAAATAGGGGTGAACAGAGCTCATTCAAGCAAGATATCCACGTCATGTGACTTTTTCTGCACGTGTCGAACTTGAAGTATTTGAGCTCATTCAAGCAAAACCAAAAAAAAAAAAAAAGGTTGTTCATGGAGTTGCTTTGCTTGCCTACCTTCATGGTCAGGCTCATAGGACACACAAAGTGTGGCTGAATAGAGAAGAAGAAGAAGAAGATGCCGGCTTAACGAAATTGGGGGGTCATAGACTCACAGAATGATGATGATGAACATGTTCCACAAAGACCACGACAATGTTGAAAGCAAAATTTCACTCTGTATCGACTCTGGCTCTCCCTCTCTCTCTTTCTTTCTTTCTTTCTTGGGTCTTTACACAGTGTTTCTTGTTAGAATATATTATTCTCTAGGTTTATTGTCTTTCCTATTAGAGTTTATTTTCTACCTTAATTAGTCTAGGGTTTCTTGTCCATCACTCTTAATCTCTTTATATAATGAGGTTTATATAATCATCTTAATACATATCAATATCAATACAATGTAGTCCTTATGTTTTGCTTCTACTTTCTCTTCTCTCTCTCATTCTTCCACTCATATATTTCGCACATTTATTATTTCAACATGGTATCAAAGTCATTTCAACATGGTATCAGAGCCACTTTCCTATAGCCTTCAACATCATTGTGTTTCCTCGCGTTCTATCCAACAATTTCAATGCTCAAGTCCACTGCCACGCTCCGCCCAAAGCTCTTTGCCAGTTCAACATTATGCGCGTCACGTGACAGTCAAATTCGGTGCACCAATCTGATAATCGCCCAGGTGGGCTCATTTTCCATTTTATGTTTTGGCCCAAGTCAGCCTAGGCCCGTTGTCGGCCCTTTTGAAGAAGAAGCGGTCTAAGAGACCATTTCACACGCGTCACGCTCCGTTCAGGTTTGGTGCGCCAATCTGATAACCGCCCAAGTGGGCTCATTTTTTATTTTTATGGTTTGGCCCTAGTCGGCCCAGGCCCGTTATTGGCCCTTTTGAATTTTAGCTCCTTGTCAGCCCTGCCCGTTGTTGGCCCCTTTTTTATTTTTGGCCCATTGTCGGCCCATTTCGAAGTTTGGCTCATTGTCAACCTTGGCCGTTGTCGGCCCATTTTGGAGTTTAGCCCGTTGTCGGCCCTTTTGGATCTGCATTCACCTGCCACCTGCCGCCGTTGTTGGCTGCCCGCCAACCTCCATCTTCTTTGGCAGCCTCCACCATCTACGAATTGTTCCCCGCCTCCGCCACCGTCGTCATCATAATTTCAGATTTCAAACTCAAGGTTGCAGAATATTCCACCTTGAGTTTGAGGGGGGATGTTAGAATATATTATTCTCTAGGTTTATTGTCTTTCCTATTAGAGTTTATTTTCTACCTTAATTAGTCTAGGGTTTCTTGTCCATCACTCTTAACCTCTCTATTTAATGAGGTCTATGTAATCATCTTAATACATATCAATATCAATACAATGTAGTCCTTATGTTTTGCTTCTGCTTTCTCTTCTCTCTCTCATTCTTCCACTCATATATTTCGCACATTTATTATTTCAACATGGTATCAGAGTCATTTCAACATTTCTTTTTCAGTCACCAACCTTAGCTTTACAAAAGAAGAGAAGAAAAAGAAGCTACATATAGTATACAGAAAGTAACAAAAATATATAACAAGTGTGTGTATGTTTTTTGTATGATTTTAGAGAGGGAGAGAGAGAAAGAGAGGTGAATCAGGTAGGTGATACGACTTGTCAGGTGAGGGGTGTGTGTGAGTGTGTGTGAGCGCGCGTAGAAATTGAGAGGGACATGAGTGGAATCAGCAGCAAGCAGGATGTACCCATTTCTGTTGTTAAGTTGATGTGTACGTACCTTATGAAAGTTGATATTGTCGTCAAAGGTATAAAGTAGGCAACCTTGGTGCATCTGAGCCAAGTGATTGTGTTTCTACACACGGGCAAGAGAATGAGAGCCATGTTGAACTCGAGAGTCTCAGCCGCACCCTTGGCTGTGCAGAGACAATAACCCATGGCTTCGAAGGCTGGATTTCGAAGCCACGACTGTGAGCTTTCTGGGGTTTAAGGAGTTGTGTTTGGTTTAGGAGGTCGTGAGGTGGGGTTTCTCTGCCGTGGGCTGGCGGAGTCCAATGAAGGATTTGAGGGCAATGGAGGCCATCATTTGTCGGAGTTGGAGCTGAGAGCCTGAGAGTGTGAGAGTGATTATTCAGTAAAGAGTGAGTTTTGTTCTGGTGGTGGATATGGCTGGGGATATGAGAGGGTGTGGCCCGTTGGATGTAGGAAATGGACAGATGGGATTTCATGTGGATAATGGCATGGATTTTTTTGGTTTGTTTTCTAACTGGCTGACATGTGTGCCAGTTAGAAACATTGTCTTCAACGTTGGAATTCATCAGACGGTCTATAACAGCCTTCTTATCATCCGCTCTATCTACAACTAATCACGTACAGTTTTCTAATTTCATGCAACGGCATTTAAGCCAAATATGTCTGCCATATTATTTAAGTTCGAGAGGTTGATGAATTATACCAAATTTACCAGAAAATAAATACATTCTGAACTTGGGGAGTTATGAGTTCATGGAAACAAGAGGCATTCATGTAAAATTCAGTATAAGTTATATATCATGAGTTTAAAAGTGTACCTCTTCTTCAAGTTTTGTGTGCCGAGCACTACCTGCTTTCATAGCTTTATTAGTTTTACGCTTGCCACGGAGGAGAATAAACTCCATTTGTTTTTGCACCATTCCTGTTGTTAACATGAATTAAGAAACCACCATCTGCCGGAGCTTTTTGCTGGGATCTGGTAAACTGTATAGCTCCCATCCTAAACTTCCTCTACAAGACCTGCTCGCCCTTCTTGATTAACGCCTACCCTTTCTTCGCCTACAAAGCGGGTCCCAAGCTGTTTCTGTCTGAATATTTTTAATTAAAAGATTGAATTTTTTTACTTTTTTTTCCTACTAATTTAAGTTTGGAGAAATGGCCCTGAGTTGCATTGGATCGTTTAAGTTTTAGGAGGACAGCTGGTTATTTAATAAGATATTAAACAAGGACATAAATTTTATTTAAACAATATATTAATATAATTATTTAATTAATAATGAGTCAGTTTGACTTTGCTGTTAATTAGAAAATAATAATTTTAAAAATGCAAATAGATCTAAATGAATATATATATATATATATATATATATATATATAAATGGAAGCATTCTTCAATTACTAATTATTTGTAATAATTTAAAATTAGAAAGCTTCCATTTTAGCTAAATATATTTGTAATGATTGAACAGGTCCCACTAGAATTCGTGATGTTCGAGCAAAAAGCAGGTGTGCTGGACCCTTCCACGAGCCTCCACTATGACAACATGATGCTTGCGCAGATTGACGCCGTGTACGCAGTGCTGGGTGCCTAGGGGTCACCTCCTCTGTTTTGGTTCTCATAAACAGAGTGCAACAGAGTATATGTGAGGGCAAAACCCAACATACAGATGCACACTAATTTGCAGCTGAAGCAACCACAAATGAGGAAAAGCATGACGACAAAACAACTGAAGCAACCATATTATATTCAGTTTTTTTTTTTTTTGGTCTAGTATAATCTCAATAGAAAAATAAATCCATCGTGTATCTCATTCAGAGAAAGCCAGACGTCGCCGGCGGTAGTAGCCCAGTCGACTTGTTCCCAGCTGTCGTCGGCGGTAGCTGGCCAGTTATGGTCGGAGCTTCTATCGTCATCGTCGGTGCATTCACAGTCAACCCAGCCTCGTTAGAGCTCAAATTTCACTGAGTTAGCAGCTCAGATTTCTGAGAAAAAGGCATTACCCCAAATGAGGGGTAAAATTGGAAAATTTAACCCTAAAGAGTCACGTGAGACGCACATGGGACAGAAATCATCCAAATTGACGGCCAAATTGACGTTGAGGTTAAGATTACAAGTTTTTGAAACTTCGTGGGAGTGGATTGCAAATTTTTAAACTTTGGGATTAACATTGCAAAATCACTGAAACTTCATGGGTTAAAAGTGAATTTTTCCCATATATATATATATATATATATATATATATATAGATATTCAATGTTTCTACTAATTATTTGGAAACAAATAGTGAAATAGCAATTTGCAAATTAATTCCAAAGCAAAATATCTTCATAATTTTTGCACTTACACGCATACAGTACTAGAAAAGCAGTGTACAGCTAGCTGTCCATACGTATGAACCTTTGTTGTAATTGTAAAGAAGCAAATAATTAAACTCAAATCACACAGGAACAACCCCAGTAGCGGAGGCCTGATGCTCCACCGCCTGCTCACATTCTTCCTCATTCTCACCCGTCAATTCCTCCAGCGATTTCCCCTTGGATTCCGGCACCAACAAGGTAAACAACATTCCGAAGAAGTTGATGCCGCCAAGCATAAGAAGTGAATTCTTTATTCCAATACCAGGTGGGTATCCTTTATCAGTCAATGCCGGGTTCGTGTTTTGGGCTGCATACAAAAATCCGAAGGCCCCAACTATGGCTCCAGCCTTCCCGCATGCCGCTGATATCCCATGACAAGTAGATCTCAGTCTTGCAGGGAAGATTTCAGCTGGTACAATAAATGTTGTCGAATTTGGTCCAAAATTTGCGAAAAAGAATGTAAAGGAGTAAATCACAATGAACCCGATATGGTTTTTTCCCCTCCAATGATTGTAAGGGATAGCAAGCGCAAACATGAAGACTGTCATGAAGAAGAAACCCATCAATTGGATGGTGAATCTTCCCAAAATATCAATGAATGCCACCGTAAACCAGTATCCAGGAATAAGACCGCACAGAGCTATGAGTGTTTGCGCCCTCGCAATCTTGAAAACCTCTTGAATAGCACTCATTGTCTGTGCCTGCGGTAGCCACCCAATAGCGGTAAAGATATCCTTTTGGAAAAGATTTTGGCTGTAGAAGGCAATGTCCAACAAGAACCAACAAGTGGCGGTTCCGACCAGGTGAAGCCCATGGCGTTTCGCGAATTCCTTGGAGAATAAACCGTAAGAATTATTGCGTTCCTCGTGAGCTGACATCTCTGACTTTTCTTCTTCAGCGACGAGATCCACGTTTAACACCTTAGACATGTCTTTCGCCGCCTGTCTTGCATTCTTGGCAACCAAGGCGGTGTAACGGGCCGTCTCAGGCATTTTCATACGCCAGTAGTAAGTGAGGGCGGCGGGAATGGCTCCAACCATTACAATTATGCGCCAAACGTAATCGGCTTGCGGTGGCAAGGAGTCTGCTGCATTAACATCATATGGGATAACCTTGTATGCACGATTGAAAGCACTTGAAACTATTAAAGCAACGATCCCACCAGTCAAATTTCCGAAGCCTTGCATTGCAAAAACCGCGGCAATAAACGCCCCGCGAGTCTTTTTGTTGGCGTATTCGGACATGATCGTCGCTGAAAGAGGATAGTCACCGCCAATGCCAAAGCCAAGCCAGAAGCGGAAGAAACAAAGCGTGGCCATGACACCCTTAGCTGAGTGGCCAAAGGAGAGCCCCGAGCCAATGGCGCAAACAACCATGAGAAGTAGCGTTAAGCCGTAGACCCTTTTGCGGCCCAACTTGTCACCCAGCCAGCCGAAGAAGAGCTGGCCGGCTAAGGTGCCGCAAATGCGACGCTCATTCACAGCGTCCGCTACATTGGGAGGCAATGTTCCGGGCTTTGCTGCGCCTTTATCTGTGTAGTATATGCGGCCGAGTAACTTGGTTACGAGAGAGATGCAGAAAAGATCATATGCGTCGGTGAAGAATCCCATTCCTGCAATCACGATTGCCGTGAAATGATACAATTGGGTCTTTGCACCATCAAGTGCCTTCAGCACTACCAGTTGTTGTCTGGCCATGAAGGCTTTCCTGCGTAAGAAGAAGTCATCCAATTTTCATGTCAATATTATTTTTATCCAATGGATCAGCTGTGTCGGATCATTTCAGTGCCCTGAAAGTGAAATTTGGTTATTTTAAAAATTTGACTGGAGTTTTAGTGGAGATGGGACATGATCGCTATAGTTTGAATGCTAGGATGTTGACTTTTCAAAAATCGTTTGAATACTTTTCTTTCTTAATTTTTTTTTTCCGCTACCGCAAGGAAATTGATTAATCAACCACTTTAATGGCTACGGTGGTGATATTCCCGTCAACTATTTAACAATTTGGGTGATAGGAATTTCTCTAATTTATTTTTAAAAGTATTATGTTTATGTGAGAAGTAAATATTTTTTTTATAATATTATTAAAAAAATGATGTGAGAAGAGTTGCTATTGAAAAATATATATGTTTTTCAGATGCTAAGATACATACATACATATATATATATTCTTAAATATGATTTCATATATATAGTTCATAATAAATAATAAAGGATACATGATAAATAATTTTCACTCAGCAAATGAAGAGAAAGCGCTTCATTTGAAAAAAAGAAAAGAAAAGAAAAAGGGAAATCTAAAGCAATATATATTGTCTCATTCATCCCTTCAGTCCAAGTACTCACGCACTGATTCGTGTTAAGCCAAAGGTACAGGCAATAGAGATACGATGCTGCTCAATTATCTGCGTTCAAACGAAGTTTGCCATGATTGATTGGAAAGCCAAAAAATAAAAATAAAAAGAAGAATAGAAAATTAGAAAATATGGATGCCACTAGCCAATAAGCTACTACTTCAACACTAACATGGATATATAACTTTCCATCAACAGGTTTGATATAGCAGGAATATTCGGCTTAATTGGTTCTATATACGAAACTGGGTTAAATAATTAAGTAGCAGAATTAAAGAAAAAGAAAAAGCTATGAAAAGGGTTTTATGATGCGCGAGTTACCTGATTAAGAAGTGGTGCAAAACGCAAAGAACTTGTTAGAGTTCCTGTATCAGTATCAGAAGCCCCTCCTCCTTCAATATATATATGGTGAGAGTTTTGAGAGGAGAAAGAAGAGAGGTGAGATGTTGGGGATGGTGAGGACCAACTTATATATAATGTGCACCAAACCCTTAAAAAATTCAGGGTCAACTCAGCATCAAATGGCATATTCCACCTAATGCCACAATTATTCAATGTTAACATTACAAAAATAAAAAACCTTGCTTCTTGGACTTCTTCAAACTGAACTGTCACTCTTTTTTTTTGGTTTAATCTGGGAGAAGCGCCGAAGACAGCATGCAGTTTCACTGTCGTGTGGTGTTTTTCAACATAAATACGCGCGTGGCACGCCTGTGCTTTTATTTTCAAATGAGGACAGGGGTTACTTGAGACGTGTCGAACGAAACGAAACAAAACAAAAACAAAATGTGAAGGTTTTCTTATAAAAAAACATGGTCAATAATTCCAGCATTACATTAAACATAGCGTGTTTGTCGGGGATTATTTACGTTGTAATTAAGTACACGATATCTAGGTTTTTAATTAATCATGCCACAAAAAACAAGGGGATATGGTCGATCGAGGAGTGCTAGAGGTCAATAAGTTTTCTATATTTGGCTCATATTCCCTTACAATCAACCATTGAATTTGTGATCTACCATTAACATGCGAAATTTACAAGTCTACTAATTCAATAGCTGATTGTAAAGAAATATGGGCTAAATATAAAATTTATTATTATTGACCCTAGCAGTAGTCGATCTGTGGATAAGAGGAGGTGAAAGGGATACCAATATTTGGGCTACGTGGGACAAAGTTGGATACTTGCTAGTTTAAACTTGATATGCATACTTGTTCATTATTGTAGAATTAACGTGTTTGTGTATTTGTAAAAATCCAATTTATTAAGTGATGCATATTTGATTTGCTCGATTAGGGCTCGTGAGCCTATCTCGTACACACACATGTATGTGTATAAACATATACTAACTTTGATAAAAAAAACTTTGATGCAAGTCAGTTTTACCAGTTTTGATCAAATTTGCACCTGATGAGTTAAAAAGATTATATTTTGAGTTTCGGATATCGGATTTGAGCACGCTTGGTGGCGTTGGAAAGCTAATTCAAATATATACAAAGTCATATTTTATGAGGGTTAGCTAATTCCGATGTTTAATAGGTCAAAACGGGCTACAAATGGAAGATTAAAAAGCTGGATGAAAATAAATTAAGGCAAGAATCCAATAAGGAAAGACTTGATTTCTCTATTGGAGACTTTAATGAAGAGGCCATAAGCTTGTTTAGTTTCAAGTATTTGGCGACAGTTAGTAGAATAGTATTGGTGAAAGACTAAAGTTGCTAATGAAGAGCTTTAATTGTATAATTGGTTTTAAAGAATGTATTGGTGTCAAATTATTTCTTGTATGTGTTTGTTAAAATTGTTGATATTTTCAATTTATGTAAAGAAACTCATCATTCTTTATTAATAATCCCTTTAAAATGTTAAATATTATTTCATTCTCCATGCCTTCTATTCCACTATTTTTTTTTTTTTTTATTCAATGTCTTTTAATGAGTATGAGGAATATGACTTTGCAATGACAGAAGCACAACAATAGAAAAGGTTGTGGAGATGTTCCACTGTTATGTGAGTTGTTCTTCCTTTGATGTTGATAATTTAGTTTATTGCATAAATTATGTTATCTTTGAACAATCAAATTTTAAGAGTAAATAGAAATTGATGGTATGGTTCTCTTTATAAGAATTTGCAAGCATGTAAATAGCAAATACTAAAAGCATTTGAATAGAAGAGAAACAATGTTATGCCTTTGCTTGATGAGATGAAGTCCTTTATTTGTTTTGGACATAATTTGTGCTCATAGTGAAGACTCAAATCCTTCTATATATGTAAGGTTTGTTGCTTAGAGTCCACAATTCTAATGTCTAATGATGGCCTTGGATTGGTGGTTTAGTTTGATTGACTTGGCATGAGTTTATTTTGATTATATATCATATTGTCTGGACGTTCCAAATATGTCATTATTTTGTTTTATTGTTTCCCTCTTTCACTTTTTGTTCCATGATAAGAAGTGAATCATTGCATCAACTTGTTTTAATGAGTTAGCTATCTCTAATGATTTGACTATAAATAGGCCTGTTACAATTTCCATAATTGCTATCTAAATTTAAATAATATATATTTAAAAAACGCTTTTTTTTTCCAGTGTCATTAGTGACAAATTTTCATTTTTCCAGTTAAATAGTGGCAACCCTATGTTGCCGCTAATGGCTTTTCATTTTTCCAGTTAAATAGCGGCGACATCAAGCAATGCCATTAAGGTCACTGCTAATAATTGAGTTCAAATAAGCCAAATAATTTATTCAAATGATATACAATATTGACACACAATATTGTCCGCTTTTGGCTCCCTTGAATCAGACTTCCTAGGAGGTCACCCATTCTGATACTACTATTGCAGAAGCACACTTAACTGTGGAGTTTTTATGGGATCATGACCATCACGGCTTTAAAACGAATTATTGTCATTAAGGGTGTAAATATACATATAAGCACATCTCCATCTCCATACCTAGGCGATGTGGGACCTCACAATCACCCCCTATTAGGATCCATCGTCCCCTCTAGCAACCTTCATGGGATCAGCCCATTCTTGGCTTCCCAGTGAGTGCCCACTAGCAATCTCTTTATGGGCTTGTGTATGCTTCCCCCATCTCAGGTTGGGTAATGACTCTGATATCATTTGTAACACTCTACCCAAATGACACACAATATTGTCCACTTTTGGCTCCCCCAAGCTAGACTTCCTAGGGGGTCACCCATCCTAGTACGGGTTGTTGTCATTAAGGGTGTAAATATATATATAAACACATCTCCATCTCTATACCTAGGCGATGTAAGACGTCATAACGGCGACCTTAATGTCGCCACTAATGACTGAGTATTAGTAATGATATTTTAAATAGCGGCGGCGTTGAGTAATGAGTGTTATTAGTGGCGGTTACAAGCCCATTTCAAATTTTTTTTTTGGCGACAAAAAAAATTATTAGCGGCGACTAATGAGGAATCTTTAGTGTCGCCACTATTTAGCAATAGCTTAGGATTACTAGCGGCCACTGAATAGTAGCAAGATGTCGCCGCTATTTGTAAATAGCAACGACTGTGGGTCGCCGCTAATGACCTTTTTTTATGTGGTGACTCATTCAAAATTTAAAAACTCTTAATTAAGGGTTTTGATCAAAATTTCAAATTTATAATTTTGGGTTAGTTGCTTTTTTAATTATTATTTTATTTTTAATTATATTTTTAAGACACGTGGCATTTCTATGTGATGACATGTGGCTTTTTTTAAGAGCCTAACAAAGATATTATAAGTGTTTTTTTTTTCCCCCATAAGTTAGGTACCATTTATAGTACGTAGGATTTGAACCCCAAGTGCATGGGAAAAAATAAAAATGTGCAAACTTATGTACTAAAAAGGTAATTAACCATTCTTTTAATTACCTTATTCCGTTAAAATTTTCCATTAAATCTTGTTAAAATTTTTAAAATACACATTTTTTTATTAAAAAGATATATGTGTGTGTATAAAAAGATTAAGGCTTATATATATTTTTTAATAAAAATAATCTTTACAATATCTTTTTATAAAAAATGGGTATTTTAGACATTTTGACAAAAATTAATAGAAAATCCAAACGAAATGAGGGTAATTGAAATAAATTATAAGTTCAATACTCTTAATTGAAAATTTTTAAACTTTCGGAGTAATGTCAAAATGAGTGAAAGTTTAGAGTATGTAGTTTTATGAAGTTTCTCTTATAATGTTAGTTTGTTACCTATAGACTATAGTTGTATAATATATGGTATAATATGCCTTATATATATGGTTACATATTATATATTTATATTATACATAAATGTATAGAAGCTTTTCATCACAAACTTGGGTTTGAACTTCGTTTGGATCACACACATTAAAAAATTTAATAGCCTAACGTACTCAAGTTGAGTCTAGCATTTTGAGTATACATGCAGCTAAGCTTTAAGCTTGAGCTGGAAATCCCTCAAACTTCCGGCCAACGAGCTGAGCTTAAACACATATTTCATAGCTCAACTTAATTTGGTATCCTTATAAATGAGCTCGTCTCTAAATCTTAAACCTCAATTCAGCTCAAATTGATTACAACTCTAAACTACCATCAAAGTCTATCTAAGATACATATGACTAGAAAATATGACACAAAGATATGCGTATCACATTCGCTGATCTAATTAGATCAAAGAACCAAACCGAAGATGAAAAATGCTACAAATATTTCAAAGAAGACAAAAGCAAACACACCGTAAAAGGCTTTTGAAATAAAGCGATCCAAAGCAAATATCTACATCATAATTGCATTGCAATATAAATAAAGTTCTTAAATAGAAACCAGAAATGAACTTGATATGGAAAACCAAATTGATTAAATCTTGGTTTAAGAAGAGTTTGAGTTTTCTGCACGAAGTTCACGGTTGCATCCCAATGTGAAAAAAGTTGATATGCTGGTGGGGTTAGTTTTCAAGTCATGCAGTAATGACTCGAAATAATCATTAGTGCTTATTTCATTCTGGGATAGTAGTCTAATTTCACAAAAGAGTCAAAAGTAACTACAGGGCATATGTGGCAATGTTAGTCTCATAGTGCCGTTTATTAACATCATAACCATCATATCAGCATAGATTGATCAATGATCACACACTGTAATCATGGCAAAACTGGCTTATCCTTAAATCCCAAATGTATAATTAGAACCTGAGGCTTATATATAAGACAGGAGCATCAGTGGCTTATATATTAGAACCAGAGGCTTATTCTGGCATGGTCTTGGTCTCTGAACCCAGAATTTTCTAATCGCTTTATTGCAGGTTCTAATAATGTTGCATTCCCACTAGAACCTGAGAAGAATATTAATTAAGTGATTAAATCAATCATTTCCTACGAGCTTGAGTTTTGAAAAAATTGATTAAATCTTTAATCACCAATTTTAGGTATCAAGGAGGATAATATTTGTTCCAAGAATTAATAATTCGTTGCTTGTTAGCTAATTAATTTACCATCCACACATGAATGTTCCCTATATATATATTCAATGTTTCTACTAACTATTTGGAAACAAATAGTGGAAATAGCAATTTGCAAATTAATCCCAAAGCAAAATATCTTCATAATTATTTAATTCAGTGCACATGCATACAGTACTAGAAAAGCAGTGGTGGATATATATTCACAATACAGCTGGCTGTACGTACGTATGAACCTTTGTTATAATTGTGAACAAGCAAATAATTAAACTCAAATCACACAGGAACAACCCCAGTAGAGGAGGCCTGATGCTCCACCGCCTGCTCACTTTCTTCCTCATTCTCACCCGTCAATTCCTCCAGCGATTTCCCCTTCGATTCAGGCACCAACAAGGTAAACAATATTCCGAAGAAGTTGATGCCGCCAAGCATAAGAAGTGAATTCTTTACTCCAATACCAGGTGGGTATCCTGCATCAGTCAATGCCGGGTTCGTGCTTTGGGCTGCATACAAAAATCCAAAGGCCCCAACTATGGCTCCAGCCTTCCCGCATGCCGCTGATATCCCATGACAAGTAGATCTCAGTCTTGCGGGGAAGATTTCAGCTGGTACGATAAATGTTGTCGAATTTGGTCCAAAATTTGCGAAAAAGAATGTGAAGGAGTAAATCAACCCAATTCGGTTTTCCTTTAAGGTCCAGTGATGGTAAGGGATAGCAAGCGCAAACATGAAGACAGTCATGAAGAAGAAACCCATCAATTGGATGGTGAATCTTCCCAAAATATCAATGAATGCCACCGTAAACCAGTATCCAGGAATAAGACCGCACAGAGCTATGAGTGTTTGCGCCCTCGCAATCTTGAAAACCTCTTGAATAGCACTCATTTTCTCTGCCTTCGGCAGCCACCCAATAGCGCTAAAGATATCCTTTTGGAAAGATTTTGGCTGTAGAAGGCAATGTCCAACAAGAACCAACAAGTAGCGGTTCCGACCAGGTGAAGCCCATGGCGTTTCACGAATTCCTTGGAGAATAAACCGAAAGAATTATTGTGTCTCTCGTGAGAAGACATCTCTGACTTTTCTTCTTCAGCGACGAGATCTGCGTGTAACACCTTAGACATGTCTTGCGCCGCTTGTCTTGCGTTCTTGGCAACCAAGGCGGTGTAACGAGCCGTCTCTGGCATTTTCATACGCCAGTAGTAAGTGAGGGCGGCGGAATGGCTCCAACCATTACAATTATGCGCCAGACGTAATCGGCTTGCGATGGTAGGGAGGCTGCTGCATCAACATCATATGCGGGAGCCTTGTATGCATGATCGAAAGCGGTTGAAACTATTATAGCAACTATACCGCCAGTCAAATTTCCGAAGCCTTGCATGGCAAAACCGCGGCAATAAACGCCCGCGAGTCTTTTTGTTGGCGTATTCGGACATGATCGTCGCTGAAAGAGGATAGTCACCGCCAATGCCAAAGCCAAGCCAGAAGCGGAAGAAACAAAGCGTGGCCATGACACCTTTAGCTGAGTGGCCAAGGAGAGCCCCGAGCCAATGGCGCAAACAACCATGAAGTAGCGTTATGCCGTAGACCCTTTTGCGGCCCAACTTGTCACCGAGCCAGCCGAAGAAGAGCTGGCCGGCTAAGGTGCCGCAAAATGCGACGCCAGTCACGGCGTCCGCTACGTTGGGAGGCAATGTTCCGGGCTTTGTTGCACCTTCAACTGTGTAGTATATGCGGCCGAGTAACTTGGTTACGAGAGAAATGCAGAAAAGATCGTATGCATCGGTGAAGAATCCCATTCCTGCGATCACGATTGCCTTGAAATGATACAATTGGGTCTTTGCACCATCAAGTGCGTTCAGCACTACCAGTTGTTGTCTAGCCATGAAGGCTTTCCTGCGTAAGAACAAGTCATCCAATTTTCATGTCAATATTATTTTTATCCAATGGATCAGCTATGTCGGATCATTTCAGTGCCCTGAAATTGAATTTTGGTTATTTTAAAAATTTGAATGGACTTTTAGTGGAGATGGGACGTCACTATATAGTATATATATAGTTTGAATGCTAGGATGTTGACTTTTCACAAATCGTTTGAATACTTTTCTTTCTTTATTTTTTGAAAACTTCACGGAACCTCTAAACTATCAACTCTTTTGAAATACCCTCTAATTTTAAAAATTCTTAATTTAACCTCTTAAACTTTTAATTCCTCAATTTAGACCTATTCGATACAATTAGAGATAAAATTTTCAAAAGATCAAAATACCCTGATTTTCATTTTTAAAAAAATAAAAAATTATTTTGGAAGTTTAAATTTTAAATAGTGAATTTAAAATGGTGATTTTGTATAAAATTCCATCTTCCAAATATTTTTGTTATTTTTTAAAACTTAAAAATTAGGGTATTTTGGTCTTTTGAAAAATTTTATGTCTTGTATGCGGATAGGTCCAAATTGAGTAATTAAGTTTAGAGGAATTAAATTGAGAGTTTTAAAGATTGAGGTATTTTAAAATAACTAATGGTTTAGGGGTTCTATGAACTTTCCCTAAATTTTTTTCCTCTACTGCAAGGAAATTGTTTAATCAACCACTTTAATGGGTTGAGGTGATCCTTCAACTATTTAACAATTTGGGTGATAGGAATTTCTCTTTTTAAAAGTATTATGTTCATGTGAGAAGTAAATATTTTTTAAATGGGTTAAATACCTAATATTCCATTAGGGTTTCACAACTTTATTTTTTTTTCCCTTAGGGTTTGATTTTTATCACAGGAGGTCCATGTAGTTTTGATAAAGGACTAAATTAATCATTTTGTCAGTTGATCGTTAATTGACTTGATGGACTAACACATGGAAGAATGAAAATTTAACACTTGGCATAAGTGGTGATGATGTGGCCACCTAATTAAATTTTTATTTTTCAAAAAAAAAACCCTTAGGCACCGAGGGGGCGGCTGAAACCATCCCAAGTGGGTACCAGGTGTGGCTCCGCCACCCCCATGGAGCCAAGGGGGTGCCCGAAACCACTCCCAAACCACCATTAAGGATGGTTTCGGCCACCCCTAAACCATTGCAGCTACTATTGGGTTTACTATTCTTATTTGTTTCTTTTGATGGTAAAGAAAACTGGAGGAACCAAAAAAAAGGTGGAATAATGTGGCAAATTCACAGATCTGGGAAAATTGCAGGTGAGAGAACGATATAGGGTCTTGATCTTTCATTCTTCAAAGAAGAAAAGCATAAAGAAACTATGAATTGGGAGAGAAATTGTTGCATCCAACGGACAAAAAACCAACGTTTTTGTGCAGCAAGACTAGAAAAGAAGCAATTCTGACTCATTTCTTCAAGTAATCTCTCTCTCTCTCTTTCTCTCTTTGCTGTAGATTCCGACCAGATGGGGGTGGCCAGGCCACCCCTAAGGTGCCAAGGGGGTGGTTCCTTGGGCGGAAGGCCACCCCAATTTTTTTTTGAAAAATATTTTTTTTAATTTTTTTTAAAAAAATAAAAAATTTAATTCGGTTTTATGCCAAGTGTCAAATTTTCATTCGTCCACGTGTTAATTCATTAAGTCAACTAACGATCAACTAACAGAATGACTAATTTGGTCTTTTATCAAAACCACATGGACATCCTGTAATAAAAATCAAACCCTATGAGAAAAAAATAAAATTGTGAAACCCCAATAGGGTATTAGGTATTTAACCCTTTTTAAATAATATTATTGAAAAAATGATGTGAGAAGAGATGCTATTGAAAAAATATATGTTTTTCACATGCTAACACACATTTATATATAAAATCATATTTAAATTCTTAAATATTATTATATATATATAGTTCATAATTAATAATAAAGGACATATGATAAATAATTTTCACTCAGCAAATGAAGAGAAAGCACTTCACTTGAAAAAAAAAAAAAAAAGGAAATCTAAAGCAACCCCTCAGTACTCCAAGTAATTAATCACGCACTGATTCGTGTTAAGCCAAAAGTACAGGCAATAGACATACGATGATGCTTAATTATCTGCGTTCAAACGAAGTTTTGCCATGATTGATTGGAAAGCCCCCCCCCCCAAAAAAAAAAGAAGAAGAAGAGAGAGAGAGAGAATTAGAAAATATGGATGCCACCGGCCAATAAGCTAGTACTTCAACACCAATTAACACGGATAACTTTCCATCAACAGGTTTGATATATATAGCAGGAATATTCGGCTGAATTGGTTCTATATACGAAACTGGGGTAAATAATTAAGTAGCAGAATTAAAGAAAAAGAAAAGCTATGAAAAGGGTTTTATGATACGCGAGTTACCTGATTAACGCAAAGAACTTGTTAGAGTTCCTGTATGAGTATCAGATGCCCCTCCCCCTTCAATATATGGCGAGAGTTTTGAGATGAGAAAGAAGAGATCGAGGTGATATGATGGGGATGGTGAGGACCAGCTTATATAGAATGTGCACCTAACCCTTACAATTCAGGGTCACCTCAGCATCAAATGGCATGGCATATTCCACCTAATGTCACAATAATTACTCAATGTTAACATTACAAAAAAAAAAAAAAAACCTTTCTTCTTCGACTTCTTAAAATTGACTGTCACTTTTTTTTTTTTATAATCTGGCAGAAGCGCTGAAGACAACAGTTTTCCAGTACTGTCGTGTAGTGTTTTTCAACATAAAAACGTGGCACCAGTGCTTTATTTTCAATATTAGGAGGGGTTTAATTGAGACGTGTCCAACGAGGCAAAACAAAAGCAAAATGTGAAGGTTTTCTTATAAAAAATATATTTGGTCAACATTTCCTGCATTAAATTAAACATAGCGTGCTTGTCTGGGGGATTATTTACGCTGTAAGTGAGCGCGATATCTATGTTTTTAATTAATTATTTAAATTGAAGGAAAATCCCGGAAACTATGGGAAAATCATGCCACAAAAAACAAGGGGATGTGGTCTGTGGAGGGACGAGGCGGTGAGAGAGGGATACCAATATTAGGGCTACGTGGGACAACCCATTGAATACTCGCTGGAAATCCTTTCAATTGTTAAGTGACGCATACTTGACTTGCTGATTAAGGTTCGTAAGCCTACCTCTTATACAGTACACGTGTTTATATATGTGTATAGACATATACTAACTTTGATGCAACCTAGTTTTACTCATTTTGGTCAAATTCACACTTATGAGTTTTAATAAAAAAGTTATATCTCAAGTTTCGGATATTGGATTTGAGCATGTTAGGTGGCGTTGGAAAGCTAATTCAAAGATCTACAAAGTCATGTTTCACAAGGTTTAGCTAATTTCAATGTTTATTAGGTCAAAATGGAATACAATGGAAGATTGAAAAGCTAGATAGAAATAAATGCAAGAATCCATTAAGGAAATACTTGATTGCTGTATTTGGAGACTTTAATGGAGATTTAATTCCAGCAAATCAAATAATTCAGCAATCATATATATTTTATTTTATTATGAAAAAATGTATTAAGACTATAATGAACCTGAGCTTGAGCTTGAACACATATTTCATAGCTCGGCTCAGTTCGGTATCCTTTATAAATGAACTCGTCTCTATAGCTTAAACCTCAACTAGGCTAAAATCAATTACAACTCTAAACTACCAGCAAAGTCTACCTAAGATACATATGACTAGAAAATACGACACAAAGATATGCGTATCACATTCACTGATCTAATTAGATCAAAGAACCAAACCGAAGACGAAAAATGCTACAAATATTTCAAAGAAGACAAAAGCAAACACACCGAAAAAGGCTTTTGAATTAAAGCGATCCAAAGCAAATATCTACGTCATAATTGCAGTGCAATATAAATAAAGTTCTTAAATAGAAACCAGAAATGAACTTTGATATGGAAAACCAAATGATCATCACACTGGAACAGTCCTACCGCTAGCGGGGAGCTCCACAGTCTGACCACTTTCATCGTCCTCCTCTCCCGTCAATTCCTCCAACGATTTTCCCTTTGATTCTGGGACCAAGAAGGTGAACGCCATTCCCAAGAAGTTAATTCCTCCGAGCACAAGAAGGGAATTCTTGATCCCGATGCCAGTACCCGGCATCTACTTTTTTCGGGTCTTGGCTTTGGGCAGCATACAAGAATCCAAACGCCCCAATTATTGCTCCTGCCTTCCCCGCTGCGGCTGATATTCCATGACACGTGGACCTTAGCCTCGCAGGAAAAATTTCCGCCGGCACAACAAATGTGGTGGCGTTGGGTCCAAAGTTAGCGAAGAAAAAGGTCAAGGAGTATATTACGACGAAGCCATTCCTGTGGGACTTTTGAATCCAATGGTTGTACGGGATAGCAAGCGCAAACATGAACACCGTCATGAAGAAGAAACCCATCAATTGAATCGTAAACCGCCCCAAATGATCGATGAAAGCCACCGTAAACCAATACCCTGGCACGGTACTGCACAGTGCAATAAGTGTCTGCGCCCTTGCAATCTTGAAAACCTCCTCAAGCGAGCTCATTGTGTTTGCCGCTGGAATCCACCCAATACCGGTGAAGATATCCTTCTGGAACAGATTTTGGCTGTAGAAGGCAATGTCCAACAAGAACCAAGTGGTAGTTGTTCCAAGCAAATGAAGCCCATGTCGTTTCGCAAATTGTTTGGAGAATAATCCAAACGAATCTTGAGTAGAAATTCTTTCGATTTTCTCCTCTTCAGCTTCAAGATTCACGTGCAGCACCTTAGACATGTCTGCCGCCGCCTGTTTTGCGTTCTTCGCCACCAGGGCTGTGTAACGGGCAGTCTCGGGCATTTTCATGCGCCAGTAGTATGTGAGGATGGCGGGGAGAGATCCGAACATGAGAATTAGGCGCCAAACGTAGTCAGCTTGGGATGGTAGCGAGGCTGCTGCATCAACTTTGTATGAGGGAGGGTCGTATGCGTTCCTGAATGCGCTGGACACAATTAAAGCAACAATCCCACCGCCCAAAATTCCAAAACCTTGCATCGCAAAAACTGCGGCGATAAATGCCCCACGAGTCTTTTTGTTCGCGTATTCGGACATAATTGTAGCGGAAAGAGGGTAATCTCCGCCAATGCCGAAGCCGAGCCAGAATCGAAAGAAACAGAGTGTGGCTATGACCCCGTTTGACGAGTCTCCAAACGAGAGCCCTGAGCCAATGGAGCAGACCACCATGAGAATGAGGGTTATGCCGTACACCCTCTTGCGGCCCATTTTGTCGCCAAGCCAGCCGAAGAAGAGTTGGCCGGCCAAAGTACCACAAAGCGCCACACCGTTAACGGCGTCAGCTATATTAGGAGGCAGTGTGCCGGGCTTTTCTGCACCTGGTTTTGTATAGTAGATTCGGCCGAGTAACTTCGTCACAAGGGAGATGCAGAACAGATCGTATGCATCTGTGAAGAATCCCATTCCGGCAATCACAATTGCCGTGAAATGGTACAATTGAGTCTTGGCCACATCAAGAGCGTTAAGCACTCCCAATTGGTTTCTCGCCATGGCTAGATCTTCCTACTTCCACTGTTACTCTTCCCCCAACACTTTCCTGCATAAAACGTACAAGTTATGAATTTTAAATTACTCGATCCATTGCAATTATCAAGTAATGATTTTGTTGTAATGCCACGTCAATGATATATAAATAAATAAATTATCTATATATGTGTTGAATGCGCGACCCCGTGACTTGTCTTATCCTTTTATTTCTGTGGACCAAGACATTTTTGTGGGTCCTTTTTGATTTATCCAGCCAATCGGTTTGTTGGCCCATTTATTGTTTCTGTCACCGAGGAGTAGACTTGGACACAATGAATTAATATCATCTTGACATCTTCATCTTAGTTTTTTTTTATTTTTTGGACATGTCCACACAAGATGGGGAAGGGAGATTCGAACTAATGATCTCCGCTTTATTAGGCGTGGTCTCAACCGATTAAACTACCTCTTGGAGACATCTTCATCTTAGTCTTAATCTTTCGTCTTCGTCTCTATTTTCATTATATTTAAATTAAATAATATTCAGTTAGTTATAATTAAAAAATATTTTTATTTATTTTAAAAGTAAAACAAATAAAAATATCTAGTTTATTTAAATTTGAGAGATTTTGTTAAAATTTAGCTATAGTATATATGACCCTTTTTGAAGCTCCAACTTATTCTTTAAAATAGAAGATTTTTTTTTTTTTTTTAATTTAAAAATTTGTTGTAGTAACTTGTAAGTTTTTTTTTTATTTTCTTTTTTCTTTCTCGAACCCTTTCCAAAGTACAAATGATACAAATAATATTTAATTAAAATAGAGAGTTAAAATAGATATTATGCTGAAGTGTATAAAATGAAAAAAGAAGGTATTTTCAATATATAGCTAAAATAACATTAATCTAATTAGCTGGAGATGCTCTCTTATCTAATTTAATTTATCTTATCCCATTTTAGTCTTAATTTTGATACCAAAAGATTCCATGGCACGGATAGAGACAACTTTTGAATAAAAATCTTCCAATTTATTAATTATATATGTACGTTTCTGGAAGAAGAATTAAAACCTTTGGTTGAAGATAGAAAAAGATGTGGCCACGGTACGTATTGGCCTGACCGACATGGACTTGCAAGTTGCAAGTCCAGCCTGTGAAAGACGTTAAGAAAAATATCCGTCGCTTCAGCAATTCATATCACGCAAAACGATGAAATAATTATAAACAAGTGGGTCGCTAAATACATACAATCCATCTGCTTGTTTGTTATTATTGTACGATATTATCAGAAAGCTATTGACCAAGTGGAGCAACAGTAAAACATGGGAACTTGAATATTCATAATATATGATAGAGCTAGCTGCTGCTAAAACACAAAGCTCTTGGCTAAAACACAGATGATATATATATATATATATATATTCAAGATATATAAAAGAAAGTAGAAGATAAGTAAAAGGTTCGTATAGGGAGACAGCTGATATAGGCAGAATGGATGAAAGTGGTTCTCTCTTTAACTAAAAAGTGGAGAGGTAAAAAAAAAAAAAAAGAAGCAGTGGTCCTGATCATCCTACGATCGACAGCAGTTCCAATTATGTGCAAGGAATGTGTCAGGTTTCATGTTCTAACTCTCTAAAAGAAACTTCTTGTAACATTATGCACAGAGAGAGAGAGAGAGAGAGAGAGAGAGAGACTGACCTGCTTTTCGAACCTTCAACTTAAGTTGGAGGAGGAGAGCAACGCGAGAGAGAGAGAGAGAGGTGTTGCGAATGGAGAAGATGAGGAGGAGATAGCCGGCTATATAGTGTTAATCTGACCGAAGAAATGAAGCGACCAAAGGCATATACCCAAGGAATCAATTTAGTCAACGCTTTAACAGCCTTCCTTCTCTAGTCTTCGTCTTTACTATCCCTTTGCGAAGAAGATGCATGAGGACGGACTACATATATCGATATTTTTTCGTAGCAAGTTCCACATTATTGTATTCAAGACTTTTGTACAATTAACGGGCAATCCGTCACATTTAAAGTGGGCTTCACCTGCTGTCAACAAGTATCACTTAATTTGATAATATGAAATTATAAAAATAAATTAAGGAAAATTAAGAAGAGAAGTCGACCGTCCGCTCGATCACTTCAAGGTTGTCGTTTAGGTCTACTACATACAAGTCTATATAGTTAAAATCTAGATGCCCCGCATATATATGGTGCATCAACTAATTGATTTATTTATATATTATAAGAAAATTCACAGCATTTGGGATGAAGCAGCTAGCTAGCTAGGCTAGCTACACCATGTATATGTCCCTCTATTATAATTATGTTGATACACATGGGCTGTTTCTAGTTTATTTCAATTTTACTAATTTTATAAGCTAGCTTTTTCTTCTTGTCATAAAACATTATCCTTATTGGATCAGATGATTAGAATATAATTTTTGTAACTGAGACGACTTAAATATATAGAATAGTACTATATTATATGTTAGTGAGAATAAGAAACTAATTTCCACTTATAAATAAAAAAAAAAAAAAAAAAGAAACTAATTTCCAATGGAAGATGGTGGGGGGGTGGGGTATCCAATTCGGATGAATTGGAAAAAGGATCGTAATTATTATCACCATCTTTGAATCTCTTACAACTAGCTAACTAGCCAGCAAAGTCTAACGCCTACAACAAAATGTCAGGAAAAGTGGCGATCGAACAAATAAGTTGCCTTTTGGCTTTGACAATTGAATAAGGTGATTTCTGTACACACACTGCTAGCTAGTACGTACGTAGTATCATGAGATCCATGGGGCATATATATATATATACACTGGGGATATTAATAATGGATTTCGGCCATTATTCTAAAATTTGTGTCCTTATCGTGACAATATTTAAATTAAGGTGAATAAATATTAGATTAAAATTAGCTACGGCCCCTACGGGGGAGTTGCCTTTGAAATTTCAAAGCCAAGTTAATTGTCAGCAATTTCCCGTACGGAAAAAAAGGTTCAATGAAAGCGGAACAAGCAATCATTTTGGCATATTAAAATAAATAAATAAAATCAATCATTTCGAAGAATCTGAGAATTTGTGAGAGTGGGGTGGGAGCCCACTTTTGTGAAACCACTTACTTTTTCCCTTGGTTTTCAGTAGATAACTAAGAACAGGCATGGCCCACACTTAAATCCCATGATAACATTTTCTCTTTTTTAATGTTTTTTACGCCCGATGAGAAAATGGTTGGTAGCCAAAGTTAACAAACTTAAAAAAGAAAAAAGAAAAAATAGTTGCTATGGAAGATAGATTTGCATAGCAAAATTATTTGATTAAATGATTATATTTATTTATTTTTATTAGTTAAGTTTTAAGGGTATAAATTGTAATTTAATATAGCATTAGAGCATAGATTATGAGTTCAACTAGAAACAAACAACACATAAATTAGGCTCATTTATTGTAGAATGGGGTTGGTCCGAATAAAAAATAGGAATGAATTTTATACTTCTTTTTAGGATTTAACAAAAGTCTAAATGAAAAGGAAACAATGCAATCAACATTACAAAAATTAAAACATTGAGAGAAAATTGTAAAAATAATATTGTTAATTCAAAGACAAGTCCACGTATATAGTTTCCCAAAAAAGTAATATATTTTAATCATTTTGAGCTAGTGTTTTTGTCGTTGAATTTTATCTTGTTTACTTTGTGTTATGAGTTCACCTGTTAATGTTAAATTCTATATTTAAAAAGTACATAAAAAATAGTACTTAATATATATATATATATATATGTATAAAAGGACCCAAGCCCATATTTTTAAAGTCTATCAGCTGATTTAGGGTTGAAACACCACTTTTGGTGGTTGTTTTGCTAAAAGGAGTCAGAATGACGACAAGCGGAGATTCTGATAGTGGCGTGTGGCAGCGTGTGGGGCTCAATAGCTGTACAAACACGACTATTTTTTAGTCGTCTATGGAAGATCTTTCTAACAGCATGCTACCATATATAGTGATTAGAGGAGCTTAATTGGCAGCGTACGGCTGCAGTAACAATTTGTTTGGATGGCGTGTGGAGTCGCATGGCAACATGTTGGCAAATGGAACAATGAGATCGTCATAAGAAAACGCCAAGAAAACTTCGAAAACATTTATTGAAGGTCACAAAAAATTGCTCTGATCGATAACATATATAACTATATTATAGTAATTAAAAAAAAAAAAGAGAAGAGAAACAAGAAGCAAAGAGACACATACAAACTACATCTTTATTGTATTCAATTATACATCGAAGTATTACAAATATTTCTAGTTATAAGAGCATCTTCAGTAGTAATAACTATTTTAACTAATTAAAAAGTATAGTTTTTATTTTATCTATCCATTTTTTAATGTCAATTTCAACAGATTTTATATTCTGTTATCTACTTGCTTTAAAATATTATTTCTCATTTTTTAATTATATTATTGCTAACATTTAATTAAAAGAAAAAACAAAATTACTCATGAACACAATAATAATATGACATTTAACAAAATTACCCATCCTCTTCTCGGGAAGTTACTCTTACTAAATTAAAAACAAAAATACTAAAATTAAAATTTTTTTTCTCAAAATTTTAAGGGCATTTTAATTTTGTCTTATTAAAAATTTTACAGGATTAATTTCATCATTTTATTAGCATTGAGGAGGCATATTGTCATTATTTTGGTATTTTTGAAGGTAATTTGTCACAATTAATAGTTTGGGAAATGGATTGTCATTGGGATGGTAGTTTGAGGAAGTTAAGTGAACTTTACCCAAATACTTTATTTGATAACGCTTCGAATGGTAGGTACGTATATATTTGATAAATACAAAAATTAAAAAATTAAAAAAAAAAAATCTGTGGGGCTCTTTTATATCACATACAAATTAAAAAAGCGCATGAAATGATTTTGAATCTTTGATATTTAAATCTATCATGATGATGCACGTTTAAACTGGAGATTATGTGAATTCAAAACAAAAATGTAGATTATGGTATATGCAATATTGAAGTTGTACATAAATAAAAATAATATTATATTATATTAAAATTCAAACTAGTGTGCTACAATGAATAACTATTTGTAACTATTCACTGTAACAATTATGCTATAATAGCTAATCCTAAGCTATTCTGCTCGAGCAAAAAAAATGGTCAAAATAGTTAAATATAGCTATTTTTTTCTATTTTAACTATACTGCTGGAGATGCTCTAAAGAAGCTAAACCTAGCTAATAAACTAAGAAAAAAGATAAACCTAGTAGCTTAAGATAAGCTAAGCCTATAACATATTCTTAACACTTCTAATGTTTTTCTTGTATGCATG
This sequence comes from Carpinus viminea, assembly GCA_013348765.1. Lineage (NCBI taxonomy): Eukaryota > Viridiplantae > Streptophyta > Magnoliopsida > Fagales > Betulaceae > Carpinus > Carpinus viminea. The sequence continues at coordinate 15,962,875 of CP054671.1, read as the reverse complement.
CGTGCTTAATTAGTAGAATGTACATGTACATATTTTGGTCACAAGTAACAATAACAGTAAATGTTTATTCATAAAAAGAGAAGAAGAGCTGAATAAATTTGGGCCAAATACAAAACAATAATTCAATGATCTTTCAAGACAAAGTTGAGGTCCAGGCTCATGAACTCCGAAACCTTGCTACAAATATTTCAAAGACGACAAAAGCAAACACATGGTAAAATGCTTTTGAATTAAAGCGATCCAAAGGAAATATCTACATCATTATTGCACTGCAAATAGCAATTAAAGTGGTAAAATAGAAAGCCACAAATCATAATTAAACATCTCACATAAACTTGATATGATCAGAAAACCAAATCATCACACCGGAACAGCCCTTACAGTGGCCTGCTCCGCAGTCTCGCCGCCTTCATCGTCCTCCTCCCGTCAATTCCTCCAACGATTTCCCCTTAGATTCTGGCACCAAGAAGGTAAACAACATTCCCAAGAAGTTAATTCCTCCGAGCACAAGAAGGGAATTCTTGATCCCGATGCCAGGCGGGTACCCGGCATCTACTTTTTTCGGGTCTTGGCTTTGGGCAGCATACAAGAATCCAAACGCCCCAACTATAGCTCCTGCCTTCCCCGTTGCGGCCGATATTCCATGACATGTAGACCTTAGCCTCGCAGGAAAATCTCAGCTGGCACAACAAATGTGGTGGCATTGGGTCCAAAGTTGGCGAAGAAAAATGTCAAGGAGTATATTACAACGAAGCTGTTGGGCTGTAGAGTCCAGTGATGGTATGGGATAGCGAGCGCAAACATGAACACCGTCATGAAGAAGAAACCCATCAATTGAATTGTAAACCGTCCCAAATAATCAATGAAAGCCACCGTAAACCAATATCCGGGCACGGTACTGCACAATGCTATAAGTGTTTGCGCCCTTGCAATCATGTAAAGCTCTTCAAGTGAACTCATTGTTTTTGCCCCTGGAATCCACCCAATAGCGCTGAAGATATCCTTCTGGAAAAGATTTTGGCTATAGAAGGCAATGTCCAACAAGAACCAAGTGGTGGTGGTTCCAACCAAGTGAAGCCCGTGTCGTTTCGCAAATTGTTTGGAGAATAACCCATATGACTCGGGGCATTAATCCTTTCAGTTGTCTCTTGTTCAGCTTCAAGAGTCACGTTTAGCACCTTAGACATGTCTTCCGCCGCCTGTTTTGCATTCTTCGCCACCAGGGCAGTGTAACGGGCAGTTTCGGGCATTTTCATACGCCAGTAGTATGTGAGGGCAGCCGGGAGAGCTCCAAACATGAGAATTAGGCGCCACACGTAGTCAGCTTGGGATGGCAGCGAGGCTGCATCATCTTGGTATGCTGGAGGGTTGTATTTGTTCTTAAATGCGCTTGACACGATTAAAGCAACAATCCCACCACCCAAAATCCCAAAACCTTGCATGGCAAAAACTGCGGCGACAAACGCTCCACGTGTCTTTTTGTTTGCGTATTCAGACATAATTGTAGCAGAAAGAGGATAGTCACCACCAATGCCGAGCCAAAATCGGAAGAAACAGAGCGTGGCCATGACACTGTGTGCCGAGCGTCCCATTGAGAGCCCTGAGCCAATAGAGCAGACCACCATGAGAATGAGGGTTATACCGTACACCTTTTTCCGGCCCAATTTGTCACCGAGCCAGCCGAAGAAGATCTGGCCTGCCAAAGTGCCACAAAGCGCCACACCAATAACAGCATCAGACACGTTAGGAGGCAGTGTGCCGGGTTTTCTGCACCTGGTTTTGTATAGTAGATTCGGCCGAGTAACTTTGTCACGAGGAGATGCAGAACAGATCGTATGCATCAGTGAAGAATCCCATTCCGGCAATTACAATTGCCGTGAAATGGTACATTTGGGTCTTGGCCACATCAAGAGCATTAAGCACTCCCAATTGGTTTCCAGCCATGATCGATCTTTTACTTTCACTGTTACTGTTCCTGCATAAAACGTACGTACAAGATATGAATTTACTCCATATGTATCGGCAATCAAAGTAATTAGTTATTTTGTAATGGTACGTCTACGATATAAATTGAATGCTCAGAAAAAACAAAAACAAAAACAAAAACAAAACGAAACAAAAAGAGAATGAAATAATATTACGGGAAAAATGAAATAAGCAAGAATGTGGTATCTTGCAGTACGTAAAATTATGCAGAGTGAGAGAGTGAGAGAGATAACTGATTTTGAATCTTGAATTTAAGTTGGAGGACAGCGACAAGAGAGAAAGTGGTGGGTTCTGTGTTGCGGATGGCTAGGATAAGGAGGAGAGAAGCCAGCTATATAGTGTGCATCTTACGAAAGATATCCAGCGTCCATTGGGGCATATAATCTAAATTAGTCAACGCTTTAACAGCCTTGCTTGCTTAATTCATGCAGACAATCACAAGCAAATCTTATAATAATTAAATCCAACTAGCTAGCCGAAATCTTGCAGCATGCGCAAAAATGACCACATTTAACAATTGTTTGACTTAATTAATGTGACGCTACGCGTCATGAATGGCCTTTCATTTTTCCAATATTATATAGTTAAGCAACTAATTACACTTTTTCATGTATAATTCGAATATAGATGAACCAATCATTAGCTTAATAATTTTGGGATTCAATGCCATCTCACCATATCGGATTTTTTAAATCTATTTTCTTTAAAATGATCAAATCTTTTTTTTTCATTGTTTTCGTTCATCCGTTCATCCACACTACTACTCACTGGCCACCCTTCTTTAGCTACTGGCTTTCATGCATCAATCTGTCAGCCGCATGCTGGGGTGTCGTGATTGCGGCCATTTTCACGATTTAACGACCTGTAAGCTGTAATTAGGAGAGTTGACTAACCTTAATTACCATTTTAAAATTAATGTATCAACACCTCTAAACGTACCCCACTATGCTTGGGATCAGGATCCCCTCCCCGGCCCCTTTACTTATCTTCTCCTCATCATGATCACGGATTACGGGTACGTACACGAAAGGTTCCCTTTAGCCAATAGTTAGTGTCCGCTTGTTTTGGTAGGGGGAGAGGGGTGTACTCTTTTTTTTTTTTTTTTTGGACATGTCTACATAAGAAGAGGAAGAGAGATTCGAATTAATGATTCTTCATTAAACGAATCTCAACCGATTGAGTTCTCTCAAAGACGAGTCGGGAGATGTATATTGAAAACTGACATTAGAATTTTTTTTTTTTTTTTTTTTGATAAGAATTAAACTAAAATAAGCATTTGACTTTTATTTTAATTTTTTAATATATATATATATATATATATATATATATTGGCTGGGAAATAGGAGAAGAATTTGACTCGCACGATAAGTTGAATAAAATTATGGCATCGCATGCTTCCAATATTATTGTCAACCATTCCTTTCCAATCTAAAATATTAGGGAAGAATTCAATTTAAATCATCCATATATATATATATATTTGTTAAGTTAATCATCCATCTACCTGGCAGAAGTTAGGAGCTGAGACCTGAAATTGTTTTAAAATAAATTAAAATATCCATATATATCATGAAAGATTTATTGATTACGAAAGAGAAAAAAGTTGTCTATATGTCTCCAAGAGGTAGTTCAATCTATCCCGAGAGATTACGCTTAATGAAGTAGAGCTTCTAGTTTGAATTCTTCTCTCTCTCCGGTGCATATGTAAAAAAAAAAAAAAGTCGTCCATATATATAATGTTGTAGAGTATATAGTGTCATGCTGATATGCTGTCCTCACAAGCCATTGTATCCATCAAGATGTGGAATAGATGATTGTTCTTGATCAGCAGCCTTTGGCTTATATACAATCTTATTAATCTTAATTATATATAACTATATAATTAAGTTCATTTGATTATCTTAATTATTTAACTACCCCCACTTCTTTGAGTGTGTCGATCTCTTCATGGTGCTTTGTTGTCCACTCATTCACTATTGGGTTTCTCGTGCCCCCCCACCTCGTTTCAGGCCCTATTCTCTTTCAACGCCTTTGGTTTTCGGCAAGCACGCTGATAAACCTTTATTTCGACATCATCTGCCTAGTGTCTCCTATTTTTGGCTTTTTGATTTCTTTGGTTTCATTTCCCTTGTATTTTTCGGTTTCTATTGTTTTTTCCCTGTTATTTGTTCCTTATTTTATATTTTATGTGTTTTGTTGCTTGTAATAAGGCTTTGTTCTCTTGTTGATCTGTGAGGAATTTGTTTATGGTCCAGTCCCATGAGTTATGGATGAGATTTATATCCTAGCTTTTGGGTCGAGGAGGAAGAGTTTCGGCATGGGGGTTTCCTACTTTTAGGTTGAGGAATAAGAGCTACCTATGCATTGGTATGAGTTTGTTTGGAGCAGATTTGTTGTTATATATGAAGACTAGTCATGGGTTAGCAGATCTTGTTTGAGATTGGGATGGTTGTATCTTTGACGTCATCTTTGATGTTTATAACCTCATAGCTTTGACTATATATGGTTGTTTCAGAGTTTTTTGCTCTATATTGTAAGAGCTTTATACTTGTATTATCTTTGAATGAATGTGACTAGAATGTTTTCCTCTTAAAAAAAAATAAATAATGTACATAACGTCAAGATATAAAAGATCCATGTTCCTCATGACCTTTAAGACCTAGAAGAGCATTAAATTGATAATGACTCCATAAAAACCCATGTATTACAATAGTAAATACAATGCAACACATTATCAATGGTGGTGGTTGAGTGGCCCTAAGACAATTTTCATGTGGTTAGGTAAATACTAGGACATGGTCACATGGGTTCAAGTACTCTTGCAATGAAAATTCTCATGCTTAATTAGTATAAATTAAGGGAAAATTTACTTTAACCCTCTGAAGTTTCAGTAGTTTTTCAATTTGAACCCCAAAGTTTCAAAATTGGCAATGTACCCCCCTTAAAGTTTCAATTTAATTAAACCATCCGTTAACTTTTTCCATCTAAATGTATGGAACTCAGTCCACGTGCACCTCACATGACATATTAAGTCATTATCATCCAATTTTGCCCTCAATCTAACCTAAGGACTTTACATGTTTACCCTCCCCTTTTGAACCCCACCCACACACGTGCTGCTCCTTATCCTTTTAACTCAAACAAACCCACGCACCACACACCTCAAGCACGACAACAATTACAGAGAATGGCCAAACTCTCGTGCTCCCAGTCCAGTGACAACTTTGAAGTTCTGAAGCTTTCTTCGGCATTTTCCCTATTCTACACATAGACGACAACTGTTGAGTTTCTTAGGAGGTATGCCCAAATTTCAAAATATGAGATCATCTACTCTACTATGATCATTGAATTCATATTTTGTGTATGAAGACATTGCGGCCCACAACTGTTCCTTTAGTGCCAACCCTCGATGCCCTTCAACGTCTCTAAAGTTGGCATATAAATGCCTAACACATATCATGTGATCAACCATTGGCATAACAACCTCAAAAGTAAGCATAAGACCTTGAAAAATAAAATAAAATACTGTTACCAAGAAAATATTCAACCTAATTTGAGGAATATTTAAAGTGTGAAAAAAAAATGTTACCTTCTGATGATCTGAAATGAATGTAGGCCTACCATGCTTGACATGGGTCCAAGATTAGACATCAGGATTTTAAAGAACCAGATCCAGCTGTCTTTAACTTTAGCCTAGACAACTACAAAAGCAATTAGGTACATGTTGTTGTTCCCATCTCTTCCAACTGCGGAAAGGAGTTGGCCATTGAATGGTCATTTTAGGAAGCACCCATCTACCCTGATGATAGGCCTACAACCCTCTAAAAAACCTTTCTTCATGGCCGCCAAAGAAACATAGAGTCTTCCAAACTTTGGAGGCAAATTGGGGTTCACCACAACTTTCATCATGATGCACTTTATTGTTAGTATGCCTCAAAGTTTCACAATAGTCCCACAACCTCCAATATTGGCCCTCAAGCTTCCCATATATTTTTGTTTGGCCTTCCTCTTAGCTACATCATACTTGGGGTGACATTCATACGCCATTTATCCTTCACTTTATTTTAGATTACATCCAAAGGAATGTTAGGTTGAATCCTAAACTTGTCAATTAATTTGTGTGCTATCCAAGAGGAGTTTATGATGGTGTTTTAGTATTTCCGCCCACAAATGTGTTTGGACTCTACAAATCTTACTTGAAACTATTCTTCATCAAGCATTTTTCTTGCATTCACCCTGTATTTACATTTGACATCTCTACATACAACTACCAATGAATAATTGAATTACATTATGAGATTTATGTTGTTCAACCATAAATAGTACATTATGGTCAGATGTAATCAAATACAAATCATTGATTAGACTTTTACGAGGCTCTTGAAAAAATATTAAATCCCCTGAGTTGTTCCCATAAGGTCGGCATATGGCTTTCAATTCAAAGTATAACAATTCATTAGGGTTAACACTCTCTTTATGGACTGCCACATCACCCCCAATGTACTCACATCCAATTGTCCTATTGAATCTACCACCATAGTGGACCTTGAACACTAATCTTGAATTGGGCATCCTTCAAAGTGATAAATTTAAATGTCTTGTTATTCAAAGTACAATTTAAATGTCCAACAACAATTATGCTATTGATAAATTAATAATGTCATTAATAATTAGTATATATGGAGCATTTGATCAAAATCATTTGGGGAACCAAATAAAAGCTATTACAATTTTTTTTTTTTAGGGTTTAGGAATGGGATTTCATGCCTCATTGAAACCCTAACATAATAAAAACATTGGATTTTTCTATGGATAGTCATGTCTTAGTTCAAAACAACACAAAATCAATCCCTTGAGATAATGTTCTTCCCTAAACCCTATGATGAATTTCATCCAAAAGCCAACAAACCCTAAAACCAAACCCTAAACCCTAATCTTAGGATGAATTTCATCCTAAACCCTAAACAAACCCAAACCGTTAGTTGAAGGAAAAATTAATTAAATAAAAAAACACAGAAACCCTAAGATTGTTTGAATGACCAACCTAGTAGGTGCATGCCACAAACAAACATGAATAATGGGTTATGTGGGACAAATGAACAAGAACCCTACAAAACATTCAATAAACAATTGCCAATAATCCTAAACCCAATATTCCCCCAAAACCCTAAAGTAGATGGTCCAAAATTAAGAGGAAAATTGGGGCATACCTTGTAAGAAAGTGAAATTTATGTAAGCAAGTATAGTTTACTATCTCCTTTCTCCATGCAATAGGACTACGAACAAGTTCACTGAAACTATTGGCTTGTTGTTGTCGTGTGTGTGTTGTGTCGTGTGGGTGGGATAGAAACACAAGGAGACCACGAACAACACACTTTGGGTCCTCATTATTTGATGCTTGAATAAACTAGGGACCATGTTCTGGAACTTTCTTCTTCTTATCGTGCTTCAGGTGTAACGCCCCAAAATTAACTTTGGCTAATCTCTGGTGGAGTCGGTGGCAATTCACCCAGTTGAACCAATGTGTGGTCAAATAGGTAATCGCCTTTATAAAACTTGTCAGAGTAAATGCAGGGAAGGTGAATATATCTGAGAGTATTACAATTCATCAAGTAAGAACATGGAGTAAACAAATAAGACAAACATGCAGTATAGGTGAGGCATAGCAAGCAATGGCAACTTTAGTTACCTCCTTATCAATGAATCGATTTCCTAAAGAATAATAATCGTAAATCTAACAACTTAGTAAGTAAACCCACACATAAGCATGACATGAGCCCAATTAATAAAAGTAAACGTGCAATTGAGTAATAACCAAAGAGGGCATTATCTCCTAATACACAATTTCATAGGTTTTAGGGTTTTAAAGCTCTATGGTGTAGAACCGGTTATAATCCTAATTGTTTTGATGCAAAAGGATAATGTTTTTAGGTCATAACTCCCATACATGGTCTATCCGATATTACCCATTCTCAGAGGGTTGATGTCTTGTCGGGGACTTATAATACAATGTCAGTGCCCCAGCCATTGCATAACATACTGTATGTAACATTAGTGGCACGATCGGGTTTGAACCCAAGTGGCCCACACTAACTAATGACATCCGTCCTGTAATGACCTAACCATTGAAAATGGTTGCATCGAGGTCACAAAACCAATGGATCTACAACCCTCACATAACACACATTTGACCATAATATGTAGTCTATATAATAAGCCCATGGCCGTTCATACTGCACGTACCGGCGTACCATGTCTTACGATGCATCTTGGTGGTTTATTTAATCGTGCAATTACTGGGTAACTACGAAAAGTAAACATGTTCATATCATACACGTGGTCAGTTAGCTGACATATCCCACGGTTTACAAAAAAGGATGTAAGTGTTTACTTACCTCGGACATTCGAGCGAATCCTCCGACCAAGCTATTTCCTATTATAACGAATACAAAACACTGTCATTCTAAGTCTTATGAAACTTAGGGTTAAGGCTAAGCTGAAGCATACACATATGAAACTTAAGAATAGGTACCCTGCCTACTGACTGTATGTCCGCCCTCGAGGGCGTACATTCGCCCAGTGTGTTAAGCACACTATTTTAAGGTTCGGACAGTGCACGTTTTCAACGGTATTTACATACCTTTAACCCCTTTCTAAGCTAACAAAACAGGATATGCAACGCAGGAAATCACAAATTTACAACCCTTTGAGGAAACTCTTTGAAAACGTTGGTAATTCTAAAAGAATGCACAATTAACACTCTGAAATCGGTATTAAAGCATAACCACAAGATAACAAGATGATAACAACAAAAGGAATGGAGCTTACCCCGAAGCTCAGCATAGACATGTTTCTTTTTCCTCTGAACTCTCTGTCAACGCTCTTTCTTATGGATTTCTCTCTCAAAACACCAAGGAATGGTTCTGGCAGCCTAGAGGCATACCAGAGGAAGAAGAAAGCATGAGGAATGAAGGGGAGGGACGGGCTATTTGTAGAGAAAATTCGCCACCAACTCCCTGACAGAGCAGCGGACATCCGACAACCCTAGCACACATTCGATGGTCTTTATACATTGGTCCACAAGGTGTCTCTCGTACATCCAGGTATTATCCAAAGGGTTTACCAAAAAGTAGTGTACGTCCGGTGGTCCCACGTACGTCCGTTGGCACGGTTTGCAGAGCATACGTCCAGTGGTCCCCCCACTTACGTCCGCACTACGTATTACAAGCGTCGTCCGACCTAGCGACGACGTCATCACCACGAGGTCGATTTGACTTTTATTTCCTAAAGGTTCAAGGCGCACTTAGGTCAACGCCTAAGGGTTTTAGGCTTTCGTCGAAGCGACTCTACTAAAGGTTCGGTCTAAGCATTCAATTAAAAAAGGAATCTCCTAAATAAAAGGTTACTTTTATCGGGGTATTACATCAGGTATGTGGTGTGTGGGGGTGTTCGAGTGAAAATGATAGTGAGCAGTGCGTGCGTGTGTGGCCAGTGGGTGGTAGTCAAAAGGGATTGGCTAATGTTGGAGTTGGAAAAAAAAAAAGAAAAAGCCCTTAGGTTAGATTGAGGGCAAAATTGGAAGATAATGACTTAATATGTCATGTGAGGTGCACGTGGGCTGAGTTCCATCTACTTGGACGGAAAAAGTTGATAAAAGGTTTAAATTGAAACTTTTTAAAACTTCAGGTGGGGTACATTGCTAATTTTGAAACTTTGGAGTTCAAATTGAAAAACTCCTAAAACTATTTTGATTCTTATTGATGTTCTTATGAGGTTGCATTAGACTATGACTCAACTGGGCTTGTTATTTCCTTCTCAATGGAGTTGGCATAAATCTGATCCAAGACAATATATAATGGTGAAATAGAAATTAATAAATCTTAATGTTCATATAAATCTATAAACTATAACTATAAAGTTCCGTTTACTTCGATGTAAAATAGTTTCCGTCAAAAAATATTTTTAGGAAAGTTATTTTCCTTGAAAATGTTTTTGCCAAAAATATTTTATGTTGTTTACTATAAAAGAAAATAAAATAAAAAATTATATATATTTTTTTCATTAAATCATATTAAATTCTAAATTACGAAAATGTCCTAACAAGTCTTAAAGGTGTCCGTAGTGGCGGAATTGGATTTTCTTATTGTTGGGGCGGAATGTAAGATTAGTCGTATTTAATTAATATAAAATAATATTATATTATACTATAATTTACCAAAAACCAATATAAATTATTTCGTTATTTCAAAGTTTTAAACACTTTGAAAAAAATATTGCTTGTCCAATTAATTACATTTAATATTTAACTATCTATTAATGGTATGAAATTATTTTTGATTTATTTTATTTAACGTGTAGAAAACATATTCATGTTAATTGATATAAGTCCACTCTTTATCAAATTCTATTTTTCTTATTTGTCCTCTTAAAAGTGGCTGTATGGGTGCATTGGGCAGAGGAGATTTTATTTTTATTTTTTTATTTTTTTGAGACTGGGCAGAGTTTGAATCAATGTGGCTAAAATTAACCCACAGGGAAGGAAAAAAAAAAAGGCTGAAGAAATAAGAAGGAAAGTGGGTCTCTCATATTCCAGAGAGAGAAAAAAAAATGAGACTTTTGAGAGAGAAAGAAAGTTCCAGAGAGGAGAAAAGAAAATTGGAGAAAAAGAGGGGAAGCATGAGGACTGGAGGAGAGAGATGGAAGAGAGAAGCTTAGCAAGAAAGAAGAAGAAGAAAGGAGGATGAAGAGGCAGGGCAAGAAAAAGGGAGGGAGATTATTAGCGACAAGAGAAGAAGAAAAAGAAAGGAAGAAAGAATGGTAGGCATAAGAAAACTAAAAACACTACTGCTCAGAATTTTTTATATTTTATTTTTTGCAGGGGCAAGGTCCCAGGCGGGTCCTGGCGGGGTCCCAGGCAAGTCTTGACGGGTCCTGGGTAAGTCCTAGGTGAGTCTTAGTCAAGTCCCGGCGAGGTCATGAGCGTGCTTTGATTGAGTTCGTCGATTCGAGAATGAAATGTTCAAAGTCTGAAAATGGTTTATGATTTTCAAAACCATATACCATTTTCCAAAAATTAAAAAAGAATTTTCGGTCAAATGAAAAATATTTTTTGTTGACACTAATTCACGTCACAGTAAACATCATAAAATAGAAAAATTATTTTTTGTAAACTATTTTACGTCGAAGTAAATGAAGCCTAAGACTGATTATCTTCTAAATCTTGCTTGAATTACTAGAATCAAAGGATTATTTTTTTTCCCTCCCCATGGCCAGTTTCCTTATTTGAATAGAAAAAAGGGATTATATTTTTTATTTACTTTAGAAATGATTAGTATTGCATGCACATGTAAAAAGGGTGTACGTCTACCTTCATTTTTTTTTCCTCTCTAATGTAAAAAGAGAATTTAGTTAATTCATATTTTCTACTTAGTTATCGCTTGCATGAAAAGCTGTAGGTAGTGTTTGGTAAACCCTTTTTTCCTTTGATAATATAACTAATGTGGATTAATATGGAAAAAAGTAAGATTGTTGGATATGAAAAAGTGAAAAAAGTTTTTTTGTAGTATATATATATATTTTTGAAAAGTAGTAAAAAGTAAATGATGTGAAATAATATAGTTGAAGATTCAATAGTAAATCCTATAAAGTGTTTCTTTTGTTCGGGGAAGTGGCTTAAGAAAATCAACTTAATTATCCTTACTCCCCTCTTCTTTCCTCCCCCATCCTCTTTTATTTATTTATTTATTTATTTATTTTTGACCAGTCCAGTTGCTATGGCTATCTCTTTACTTATGTTACATTGCATCCGTCTACCTTTCAGCGTGTTGCGCCGCTCTTCGCCTCACCAAAATCAATTGGGCTTTAGATCTAGATTTTCAAATCTAGATCTAGTCTTTTCAATTGGTTTCGCTCAATTACGCGCCAGCCCACCATACTCCCCGGCTCCTCAATCACCCATTGACTTAAAATGACTCCACCTTGTCCACCACGGGCCAACCAACGTGCTTTGCCTCCCTTGACCCAGCTATTGTAGTTGTTTGTTGGCATTTTTTTTTTTTTTTTGTAATTGAGGGTTTGACTTCTCCTTAGATTTACTTTCACGAGCGATCTTTGGGGTGAATGTTTTTATCCTGGCCTTTGGGTCGATGATGATTAGTTTTGGTGTGAGGGTTTTACTCCCATAGCCGAGAAATAAAAGTTGAAAATATGAGCTTCCTATATATCAGATTGAGTCTACCTAGAGCAGATCTATTTTACAACTGAAATTTGGATATTGGTTAGCGAATGTTGAAGTAATAGATAGGACTTGATTGCAAGATTTTTATGTTTGCCTTTATGATGTTGTAACCTCTCATAACTTCAGCTATAATTTATCAGAGCTTCATACTTTTTAATGTAATAATGTTATGCTCTTAATTTGATGAATATGAAACATTCCCCTGATAAAAAAAAAGGGGATAATAATAACTCTCTATAATTAATACAATCCCTAAATTTTGACTCCACCATAGCCAAATTTTGCTTTACCAAAACAAAAAACAAAAATAAAAATGCTTTCAACTAGTCAATTGTGGAAATAATATATATACAGGAAAATAGTTACCTGATGTGAGGGGCAATTAATAGTTAAGTCTTATACATATGAACGCGTGACTTGGATTTAATTCCTTTCAAACTTATCGTCAAAATGCAAACATCCCTGAAAGCAACATACGCCAATCCTCATTCCAGTAAATTATTTCCATGAAGTTTCTCCGGAATAAAAAAGAACAAAACACAGTTTCTTGAAGTTAGATGGACAGTGACAAATATAAAGGACAAGGCCGGAGATGGTGCTCTATGATATTGTTGGACGAGTGATATATGACTTAACAAAACCAAGCCAGGAAGATATGTCGAACTGGCACAGCAAATAAATTGGGTTGGCACGTTAAGTAAAGAAGTCAAGCTCCGAGTAAACGTCAACGTCGTTTAGCCCAGTCTTTACGCGGAAAAGAACGTACCCTCCAGTGAAACGATGGCGTGACAGAAACGGTATATATATACATGACAAATGTGTCGTTAATCAATTCGGTTTTCCTAATGTCCGATTCCAACCATGACAAACGAGGTACAACAGAGTATATGGGACCCATTTAACGTGTAGGACCAGGTGGCGGGTTTCCTTCCTCTTAATTATTTTGATAATTAAGCTACCGTTTCGCCATATGACGCGTGGATCACGCATATAGGGTAAATATCATTACAATAGCAATAATACATGTATATCCTAAATACATAGGTAGTCGTTTTTTTTTTTTTTTTGTTTCTTGAGATTTTTTTTCTTGATGATTAAGAAATTCATAAAGAACTCGACGCTCATGTTGATAGCTGATCGATAGATGTTTAGGGTTACTTTTAGGATTCATTCCAATATTCGTGTGATGTATTATTATATGTCTATGAAATCAGATTACTGCAGTCTGCATACGTTGCTTGCCTATATATGGAAAAGAAAAGATAACTGAATATATGCTCATAAATGGATCAAGTAACAAAATGTTTTTAGTGTTTCGTATGGAGAAAAGTAAATAAGAAAAGGACAGAAATTTCATCCAAATTAGTTGGGATAAAATATTTTTTAAGCTATTTAAAATAGTTTCAAGTGTCTACAAATATTTAAAGTGTTAGTATAAGTTAGTAAACTGCAATTAATAATCATAAGAATTTAATGTACATTTTAAATGTTTATAGATAGTTGCCATTATTTTAAATAGGTTAGAGAATATTTCCTATAGATTAGTTTGAAGGAAATTTCTATCTATAAAAAAATGCCAAACTATTATAGAAGGTTTGCTAAGGATTCTCCCCGTAGTATTCTCCCAGTCTTACTTAGAACATGATTTAAGAAAAAAAAAAATTGTAGTATCGCTTTTTTGCTAACAGATTAATTTTTATGAGTTAATAGTTAGGTTCTAATACTTCAAAACTTGTTTTTGGGTTCAAAACTAAAACCTAAGGGTGAAAGGTTAACCCTTTAAGAATGGTATCACCAAAAATGAATTTGATCATCCTAAATTTGATGCTAATACCTCAATTTTGGTACTAATGCCTCACAAATTTGGTACTAATGTCTTAAATTTGGTACTAATGCCTAAAAAAGGGTGGTGGAAGCCACTATAATTTTACTTTTTCTTAAATTATATTTTACGTAAGACTGGAAGAACACCAAAAGAACATATGAGGAGAATCCATAGCATTTTCCCTATTATAATGTGTTTTTCACTCGTTATTCTTAAATAGCTCTTTAGATTCTAGTTTTAAAAACAAAATTCATTTGCTTCTCCTATTCTAATTCTTTCAAATCCTTCCATCTCTATACCTCCAATTTTTTTTTTTATTAACAAAATCCTTTTACTATTCCAATTATGTCCCAGCAAAAAAAAAACAAAAAATTATAAAGAAGAAAAGGAAAGAAGCATTTGGGGCTAAGAGCGGGTTTGAGCCAATGAGCAACCTTGGCAAGCCCAACCCAACAATCCTTTCCTCTCCCTTGGCCGACCCAACTACCCCTTCCCCCTCCCCCTCCGCATTCAGTCAGCTTGCGAATATACAAAGGTCGTGAGTGGTGGTGAAAATTGAGTTTGTACATGTGAGTGGTTGTCAACCGTAATTAACCGTTCACTGCTACTAATCGTTATCTACATATGCAGATGCGTATAGCAATTTTGGATGTGTATCACAATTTTAAAATAACTAGATACGAGTATTAACCGTAGAGACATACCCTTAATTCACTATAAAAAAAATAGGAAATTAGTGATATGTATACTGTTCATTACTTTTTGCCACGTCACTATTTAGTAACGTGCCATTTAATGCCATGTTACTAAAATATTTTGTAACGTACCAATAATGACATGTTACAATTTGGTAACATGTTAAAATTGACATGTTACCAAATTGTAATGTGTCAAACTGACACGTTACCAAATGGTAACGTGCCAGTTTTAACATGTTACCAAATTGTAATGTGTCAACTTAGTACGTTATCAAATTAATAACTATCTAAAAAAATTATTTGAATATATAAATCATTAAAAAAAAATTGCATTTGTTAGACTAACATGTCGTTTGAACGGGAACATGTTATGTCCGGACGGGGTAACAAAACATGTCGAGAAAGTGTTTTTAATGGCACCTGCAATCTCGTCCGGACGAGATTGCACACGAGCCATTCTGCAGTCTTCTCTTTATAGCCCGTTTTGACCTAGTAAACATTGGAATTAGCTTAATCACGTGAAACTTGACTTTGTATATATTTAATTTATCTTTCCAACGCCGTAAAGCTTGCTCCAATCAGAGGCGTGAAACTCTAGATATGACATTTTTAGTCAAATTCGTCACACAAAAAGGCGTCCGGATGAGGTTTAGATGAGACTATAGACGAGGCTCTTGGTAATTATTGTTTATCAAGCTTTTCCAAATGGGCTTGCAAACAAGATTGAAGACATGATTCTCGGAAAAAATAGAATTTTTCAAGCATCCGAACATGCTTCTTCTCATTCAATGATTTATCGATTTTGCTTTCCAAATTATGCCAACAAGAACTCACAAGTTTATTAACTAAATAGTTAATTAGTATGTGAAAACTTATATACATATACACTAACACACACATATATATTAACATATTATCATAGTTAATATACTAAATAGTTTTACATGAAAAGATATAATCTAACTATATAGTTACTATACTTATTACTTAAATACAATAATATATACTAATTAACTATACTTACTATACTTACTCTTGAAAAAAACTATAGTTACTATAATTGTTATTTATAACTATAAATAGTTATTGTACTATTTAGTACACTAACTATTTATAGTTATTCTCTCCACAAAAAAAAAACCTGCTATAGTTTTTTTTTTTTTTTGTATGTCCACATAAGAGGAGGAGGATTTGAACTAGTGACCTCCGCTTCATAAGGTGATTCCTAATGATTGAGCTAATTCTTGGGAACGCTATGTATAGTTATTAAGTAATAAGTATAGTAACTATAGTTAGTGTGAGACTATGACGATGCTTCTTTGGCTTTAACTTTCTTCTAATGGTTATTATTGTTTTCAAGTGGGGGCTCAGATTGGTTTGTCTTAATCTATACCCATTTTGTTTCTATAACTATTTTGTGTGGCCCATTGAGAGAATCAAGTCACTTATTTGACCCATTTCTTACAATTTGTATGTTGCACTATTTTAGTTTGTTTTGAGTCAGTTGTTAATAAGCTTGCCCCTTTTCTAGTTTTAGGATTGTCCACTCTCTCTTTCTTTCGGATCAAGAGTAGGAAGAATCTTCCCTTGTAACATTTTCCTAGAAATAAAAAAAAAAGTGCATAGATCATAGACGAACAACAAATCATAAAGAGAATGAAAACAGACATTGACAACAATTGGTTTTACTCAGGAACATGCTGTCACACAAATCCTAAAAGGAATGAAATCCGACAATTGAATTTTCAAGGTCAATCAAACATGCCTTTAGAAAGGCCACTACAATTTGTCTTTATAAAACACATATACTCCTTTAACTTCCACCGACTAAAGTAACAAACTTAATTCATGCATGTATATTGCATTGCACGCAAACTAGAAAGCCAAGTGGTGAAATTAACTCTTTGTTACACAGCAATTGTCTCTCCTGTTACTTCCTCATTCTCCCCTGTCAACTCCTCGAGCGATTTACCCTTGGATTCAGGCACCATGAAGGTAAAAAACATACCCAATACGTTGATCCCAGCGAGCACAAGGAGTGCATTTTTCACTCCAATATGCCAGGTGGGTACCCTGGATCTGTTTTAGCTCGGCTACTGTCTTCAGCAGCATACAAAAACCCAAATGCACCAATAATTGCTCCAGCCTTCCCAGCTGCTGCTGATATTCCATGACAAGTAGACCTTACCCTTGCTGGGAAAATTTCGGCCGGCACAATAAATGTTGTGGAATTTGGTCCAAAGTTGGCAAAAAAAAAGGTGAGCGAGTACATCACGAGGAATCCAGCATGGTTGTGCTTCCAATGATTGTAAGGGATAGCAAGCGCAAACATGAAGACAGCCATGAAGAAGAAACCCATCAGTTGTATTGTAAATCGTCCCAACCGATCAATGAAGGCCACTGTAAACCAATACCCAGGCACGACACCACAAAATGTTATTATAGTTTGTGCCCTTGCAACCTTGTAAAGCTCTTCAATTGCGCTCATTTTTTCTGCCTTTGGCAACCAACCAATTGATGTGAAGATATCCTTCTGGAAAAGGTTTTGACTATAGAAGGTAATGTCCAACAAAAACCAACAAGTAGCAGTTCCAACCAAGTGAAGCCCATGGCGTTTAGCAAATTCCTTAGATAATAAACCATATGCTTCCTGAGTAATTAGCACGTCTACCTTGTGTTGTTCTGGTTCAATCTCCACCTGTAGTACCTTAGACATGTCTGCTGCTGCCTGTTTTGCATTCTTGGCTACCAAAGCTGTGTAACGGGCTGTCTCAGGCATTTTCATGCGCCAGTAGAAGGTAAGGGCGGCCGGGATGGCTCCAAACATTAGGATTATGCGCCAAATGTAATCAGCTTGTCGTGGCAAGGAGGCTGCTGCATTAACATTATATGCAGGAGCATGGTATTTGTTATTGAACGCGCTTGAAACGACTAAAGCAACAATCCCGCCAAATAAAAATCCAAACCCTTGCATGGCAAAAACCGCAGCGATAAACCCGCCGCGAGTCCTTTTGTTAGCGTATTCGGACATGATTGTAGCGGAAAGAGGATAGTCTCCACCAATGCCGAAGCCAAGCCAGAACCGGAAGAAACAAAGCGTGGTGATAACACTGTTCGCTGTGTTTCCAAAGGAGAGTCCTGAGGCAATAGAGCAAGCTACCATGAGAAGAAGGGTTACACCATATACCTTCTTGCGGCCCAATTTGTCACCAAGCCAGCCAAAGAAGAGCTGCCCAGCCAAAGTGCCACAAAACGCAACACCATTAACAGCAGCTTGAATATTGGGGGGCAAGGTACCCGGCTTTGATGCGCCATCAACTGTGTAGTATATGCGACCAAGTAACTTGGTCACGAGAGAGATGCATAAGAGATCATATGCGTCGGTGAAGAATCCCATTCCAGTAATTACAATTGCCGTGAAATGGTACAATTGGGTCTTTGCAGTATCTAGTGTCTCAAGCACTCCCAATTTTTCTCTAGCCATGGTTGAATTTTACAGCCTTGGTATTTTCCACTTTCGTTGCCAAAATTTTCTGCGAAGCAACGAAAATAAGTTTCAAAATCTCATTTAGATTCTTCAAAAGGGGGAAAAAATCAATTATTTGAGTTCCTTGAAACGACTTGTTTTGAGTCCCAGAAAGGCTCATGATTATCATGAAAAGATGTAATATTACAGGGATCGAACCAAAAATTTTAATTTGAAGAAGGCCAAAATATAAATGAGAGGCGTGAAAATTAATTTTGACAAAGTGTGGTCCATAAGCCACATGTATTTGGCTTGATTTAATTAAACACTAATTAAGAGGTAGATTCAATCGAGTTATGGCCAAAGCTTCAAGTGAAATGAAGGTTCTTAGTTAATTCTCTTTCCCTCTTGTACGGCATGTAAAAAAAAATAATAAAATAAAAAACAAAAACTAAGGGTGGTGCTTGATAATTTATTAAAAATAAGGAAATTATTTAAGAATTTTTAATTGGAATCCAGCTTTATTCCTTGATATAAGGAATAAATAAAGTAATGTTCTAAATTATATTCCCAGCCTAAACTATAAATAAAGAGTGTGTATTCCGTCAATATAAACAAAAGAAGGCATAGGTTAGAAGAAACCTCTCTTTAAAACTTCTATTTAGGAATTTTGTTACTAAATCAAGAGCAAGTTTGAACATACATGGCTTGAGATATATCGAAATTATTTTCCGTTGCATACTCTGATCAATTTATGATTAACAGATTATTCTGTAATTTTGGCCATGAGATATAATGGTTTCCAATAGGTTTTGATGAATATTCTTCAATGCCTTTTTAACAGGTTCTCCGTCGATTTCCGGTTCTAATTAAACTGTTTTGGGTATATTAGTGAGTAATAATTTTTAGTGTTAATTCTAATTGTGAAAATTTAGGGAATTTAGATAAACAATAAATATTAGTAATTTCTTTAGATTTTTTTTTCCATTAAAATCATTTTGAATGACCAAATCTGTTTTATGTTGAAACAAATTATACAACTTAGTATTTTCCTTAAAGTTTATAATTAACTAACACATAACTCGTGTTATGTAAGAATTTTCATTATAATTTAATTTCAAAACTTAAATGCATCACATCTTATTTTTAATTATAAGTTAAAATAGGTATGTGCAAAAATCTATCACACCTCTTTATTAATGAAAATATATACTAAATGTTATATACCAAAGACATTCTTGAACATGTATATATATATATATATATTTTAAGTTAACCAAACATGTACTTAATGAAAAGTAGGTTTACTTTTGAAAAACTTCAATTTAGCCTTAAACAAAATTAGATTCATGCCACATATCGCAATTTTAGACTACCTCTAAAGAGCGATTCGGCTTTTATATATAATATATGATATATAATATGATATCCCAGACTAATAATCATATATATGATATGTATGTAATTCTTCCTCTCTGCCATTCCACAAACGAAATCAAGGACAAATAAAACAAAAAACACCAAAACAATAAAGATATCCATGAAGTACACTACTGATACATTAAAGTGGAAAACAGGAAGCCAGTTTCATGTAGTAGGTATAACTATGGGTTAAACACTAAAAACTCTCATAGGGTTTCACTTTTTTTTTTTTTTTTTAGGGTTTAATTTTTATTACATGAGGTCTTTGTGATTTTGACAAATGATCAAATTGGTCCTTTCGTCTGTTGACCTTTAATTGACTTAACGAAATAACATGCGGACTAATTAAATCTCGCCACGTGTCATGTAATTTTTTTAAAATTTTAAAAAACGTTTTTTTTTTAAGAAAGAAAAAAATCAACCACCCCCAAGGGGCCAATGGGTGGCCAAAACCGCCCCCAGTGGGTCTTGGGGGTGGTTTCGGCCGCCTCCAATTTTTTTAAAATATATATATAATTTTTTTAAAAAATAAAAATAAAAAATAAATTACATGACACATAGCGAGATTTAATTGGTTCACGTGTTACTTCTATTAAGTCAACTAACGATCAACGGATGAAAAGACCAATTTAGTACTTTATCAAAATTATAAGAACCTCTGTGATAAAAACCAAATCCTAGGAAAAAAAAAAAAATGCATACTACTCTTTAGAAATGGGTCCGTAACACCCAGCTTAATTAAAAAAAAGGTTCCATGTTATTAAAAAACACAAAAACAAGAACAAAAGAAGTGCAAAGTATATAATCAACAAAATTTTCAAAAGGGGAGCAAAAAAGAGAAGGAAACTGACCTGCAGCTTCTTGAATTTGCTTGAGCAGAGCTAGAGAGAAGGAAGAGTGTGGCTGTGTTGTGGGTAGAGATGATAATGAGAAGAGTATACAGCTATATAGAAAATCCAATTCACCTCCCCATGTGGCCATGTTAGGGCAAATATCACCTGCATTTAGTCAGGTCAACGCGTTCTGAGTCATAACCATAATTCAACTACTCCATTTCTTCCTAACACCGTAACACTAATGTCATACAAATTACATACAGAATTTCAAACAATTTCAAAAGGAGCAAAAAAGAAGGAAACTGACCTGCAGTCTTGAATTTGCTTGAGCAGAGCTAGAGAGAAGGAAGAGTGTGGCTGTGTTGTGGGTAGAGATGATAATGAGAAGAGTATACAGCTATATAGAAAATCCAATTCACCTCCCCCATGTGGCCATGTTAGGGCAAATATCACCTGCATTTAGTCAGGTCAACGCGTTCACAGGTCATAACCATAATTCAACTACTCCATTTCTTCCTAACACCGTAACACTAATGTCATACAAATTACATACAGAATTTCAAACAAATCTACTTTCCCAGGAGAAGTACTGTTCAAATTAACATTTATATAATTATGTAAAAATTGACCAAAAAAATAATAATAATAATTATTCCACGACACGGGGATCGGCTCACGTAATATCGTGTCAAACGAATTAAGACAGGCATCTTTTAATTGACATTATAGACATGGCGTGTGTAGCTTGAAGTCCACTATTTGTTTTGTACACAAAATAAATTAATAAACACAAGATAAAATATTTCTGCAAATTTTTAAAGGGTTGGCGTGCATGTATTAATTATTAAGGAGAAAGTTTGACTCTCAAAATAAAAATTATTAATCCTATTAGTATTAGTCACTTTGGGTTCTATTGATGTTCTAATAAGGTTAAGTTAGGCTATGATTCAGTCAGAATATTTGAGAGTCCTTGTAGTTTATATTGTTTAGCCCATCGGAGCTTGGTTTCTTTAAGGTTTTTTCCTCCTTTCATGAAGAACAATGCATTTTACTACGTACGTACATACATCTGCAAATTTATTTATTATTTTCACTATAAATATCAGCTCTGGGTTCAGAGCATCAAGTAATTTCATTGGATTTGCTTGCAAGGAAAAACAAAAATTAATGGGTATATACAGATATGGCCATTTGATGATCATTTGTCAACTAATTAATGACGTACACGTACTAAGTGACGCTAAATAAGCCAGCAAATCGTTTGGATATATAGCAGCAGGCTGTCTAACTTAACTGGTGAAATTCATATTCGTTCCAAATCTGTACATATATAAAAATTGTTTGATAATGGATTATATTATATTCTAGATGAAGAAATTGCCACCAAAACGATTCCTTTTTTCTTTTTTTAAAACGATTACACTTGCACCAAAATTATTAATACAATATGTATTGACCCCGCTTGATTGATGGTTTACTTGTAATGCGGGTAATATTATACAAACTAATTACAAATAACACAAAAAATAAAAGAGGAAACTTCACTTAATTCCCATAACTTTCATCACTTTAATTCACAATTACTCTTCCTAAGTTTAAAAACTTTTATTTAGTATATCAAATTTATAACTTTTTACAATGTAACACATCTGTTATGCTTACTATTATACAGGCTAACAAATTAATAACACCCAAAAAAAAAAATATATATATATATATATATATGCGAAGTATTAAGATCTCATAATATTATTAGGAATAAATGCTAGACAATATTTTTATTTATTATTTTTTTTGATATGTCCACATAGCGTAAGAGGAGAGATTCGAACTTGTGATCTCTACTTCAAAGGCGTGGTTCATGTTATCAGCCTACCTTTGGGCAAATGCTAGGCAATATAGTGGTATATTAAAGCTAGAATATATATATATATATATATATATATATATAGTCAAATATGAACCATCTACGTATCGGATCTACCAATGATTTGATCTTTCACTAAAAAATCGAGTAATTTTAAAAAGTTTTCTTGTGTCCTCTAAAATAAGGTAACTTTTAAAATCATAATTTGATCAAAATTTAACATTAATCAATCACAAACTCAATATTGATGATTTTAATTAAGAGGTATATCATTCTTAGAATGACACAAAAGTGATAAAGAGAGACTTTTAGTATTACTTCAAAACAGCTTAGGTATACCCTATTTATGTTTAATACTTAAAAAAAAAAAAAAAAAAAAAAACCTCTTTTAGAGTAATTCTCATAATAGAGTCCCATTTTTAACGTTTGTCTTTAGAGGAAAGTCAATGGGGCACACTCTAATCAAAGTTTAATACTTTTATAGAGTTATTCTCATAATAAACTAATATTTTGGGAAAGAAAATGATAGATAAGGTTATGATTACTTAGGATAATAATTGAATTGAATGCAATTTTAATTCGATATTAAGATTAGGATATTAAAATTAGAGTTTATTTGAATTTGACTATTATAACTTTAGGTGTTATCACTTCTTTAACTACTTGTATTTCTATTTAAAGATTATTTGGTTATTAATGAGAATCAAAGAATGACTTAGTTAAATTGTGGTTTTCTTTTACCCTAAGTGAAGAGTTGTGATCTCTCCTACCTGAAAGAAACTCTCAAATCCCATCTCATGTCACGTGGATTACCAGGGGCGACACGGGGCAAGCGCTTATGGTAAAAATAAATTATTCTTTTTTTTATAATTATTTTCAATTAAAATTTTAAGGGCACCCCTAGTAAAATTAAATTACCAAGGCACACATGACCTTCTTTTTGTCCCACAAACAGTTATTATGTAGAGAAATGAGGCTATTTTTTTATTAAGGGGAGAGGATAAAGTTATATTTTAATAGTGGAGAGGAGTAGATAATAGTTATTTTTAAAAAGAGATAGTGGTGAATTTTATAGTGTTTTGGTCATAATTTATAGATAAATGTGATTTTTTTTTTTTTTTGCTAAATTTAAACTCTAGTCTCTTTTATGCTGACTTAGTCTCTAATGTAATTTATGCTTTGAGATTCGAAGTTTTTCTAAAAGAAATAACCGTATGCTAATAACCCACTAAAAATACTCATTTTTCTTAGACACTACTAGTCATTTAATTATACTTAGTTTATTTCGTAAGTAATTTAAATTATTATGTGTTTGTGACATCGTTAGATGAAGATTTTTAATAGTTACTTTGATTTTCTTTTTTTGTTAATTTGACGAGTTTGATTTGATTCGTGATACATATATTATGGTATAATTTATTTTTTGATTGTACTTATTGTATTATAAAAAATATATATAATACATAAAGAGAATTTTTTTTTTTTTTTAATGCCCCTAGTAACTTTAATTCCTAGATCCGCCACTGCATGTCACTACCCAACCTTGGTTATCTATCAATTGGTATTATATTATTTAAATAGAAATACAAGTAATTAAAGCTAGAAGTGATAACACCTAAAGTTATAATAGTCAAATTCAAATAAACTCTAATTTTAATATCCTAATCTTAATATCAAATAAGCTAACACTAATTTAAATAATCTAGTCCTAATGAATTGAAATTGCATTCCAATTCAATTATTATCTCAAGTAATCATAACTTTATCCTATCAAAAACTAGGCATGCATAGAATTTCAGAATAATCTAAATTATATGTCGTAGGTCTTTTGCGACATTGGTGTACTGTCCAATAGCTATTAATGATTCCTCAATTCATTCCCAAGATCAAGGGGGATCTGGGTAGAGAAAAGTATTGATCTCTTCATAAATTAATAGGTTTGACATGAACAAATTAATTAATAGCTAGGTTTCACACTGAGTGATGATCTAAAGATCTTAAAATAAGAAGTAGTCGATCTGTGGAAAGAAAAGCCAGTACCTTTGATTTGTTGACAAATAGCAATCGTAGTGGATGAAAGAAATCAAAAGACAATAAAGATAATAGCGAAAATAATAAAATAGACAAATATTTTTTAAATGGTTTGGTTTATGATTTACATATATGATGAAGCTTTAAGACTACATTATACTCTTATTCAATTGATTGATTTTACAATACAAATCATCCTTACTTATATAAAAAAAATATGATAAAAAAATACAAAGATGTGATATGCAATTGCAACGATCACAAATATATGGAAAAATGTATATATATACTCTAACAACGAATCGGTTAATTGAGTAATCTAATCCAAAGTACATGTACCTGAGCCCTTATGAAAGGGTTCAAAATCAACTATATATGTGAAGACTTTTTTAATCAGGATAAATTATTGACGGAATTTCATATTTGGTGAATTTAATAATTTCTGTTAACAATTTCATTTGAAATTTTACTATAAACTTGAATACAAATATATAATTAAGTTAATTAAATATAATTTTTGCAGTTCAAGGAATAACGTATGTTGATGGTATCTGATTGGATTTGGGAAAAACATTAAAACCCAAATCGAGCTCGGATTGGATTTAGAAAGTGAAATAAATAAACCCAAATCGAATTTAGGTCAGGCACGTGTTAATAATTAGTCAAACAGGCTAGGTTTGTGTTGATGCACAGCTGCCCATCCTACCTGATACAACCCTTTCCTACTCAAATCTTAACTATTATAAGAGCATTCACAGTAATTTCTTTAAATTTGGCTTTTTAAAATAATTAAAAATACACTTTTTATTATTTTAACAACTCATCTTTTAACACACTTTTCATCTCTACTTTAACAATTCACTTTCACTATTTCATTAAAATATTATTTTTCAAAGATTTGTTTATTCTTTCTTTAACTTTATGTTTTGAATATTTATATTTTCTTAATGGTTTATTTTACAAATATTAATCTTATTTTAACAGTCATATTTTTTAACGGTAATATTTTTTACACAAGTAGCGACACAATAGCTCCAAAAATAAGTAGATAAAGAGAAGCAATTAATTGCATTGATCTAACCATATGATATAAAACATAAAATTCAAATCCAACACTGGTAACTCACAACCACAAAATTCTAAGCATTCCTCTGATACTCTCTCCAGACAACGCATATGAGAGAGGGGAAAAAAAAAAAAAAAACAAGACCTACGGAAAGAAAAAAGGAGAGAGAAAAAGAAAAATGAAAAAAATGAGGAGAGAGAAAAAATAGTTGTTTAATGAATGAAGAGAGAATAGTAATTTTTAACTTTAAAGTTTTACTGTTCACGATGTTAGTTTTTTTGTTAAAATAAAGAGTCTAAAAAGTGAAGTTTTAAACCATTTTTGTTAAATTGACTATTCAAACTAAAAAAAAAAAAAAAAAGTTTGAAGAGTCTATAGTGAGTACCATAAGAACAATAAACGTAGACTAGGTCAAATATATTTTTTACTAAAATTTTTTGCCTGATATGACCCTTTGCAATTCATTTGGAGTGAGTACACCCCGTTAACGCCTCAAAAGAACCTAGCTAGAGTAAGAGAGATAAAGAGTTTTCGAGAGGACACGGTGATTTCTTAAAGGTTTATCTTCAAGAGGAGGTACGTGTGCTCTTAGCTTATTATGTTATTGTTTAACTACTGTTCAGTTTCATTTTCGTAGTTTAGTCAAAGAAATACTCTTGTAATTAATTCTTTACTGTACTGACCAATTTTTTGTTTGATACACCGTGTTTAAGTTATTTAACGCAATCTTAAATAAGTTGTAATAATAATAACTCCCACTAACGTACCGGACGATGTCACATTCTCAGCCACCCATAAAAGGGATGAAGATAAGATTGGACACCCTCCAAACTCGAGAAACAAAAAGTCTCCCCCATGATAATTTACGATAGAGAAATGTGGAATAGTTGTAAATCTTTTAATTTGGGTCCATTTCCGTTTTGGCACTAGCCAGCTAGATAGCTATAAAGACAAGGAGGAATAAAGAAGGCTAGCGTGAGAATCCTGCAGCAGCACTTTAGGTGCAAGTCACGATGGCATGCAGGCCTCTGATCTAGAACTAGAAGTGATTTGACGTGACCTGACCCACCTAGCTATGTCTTTATTCGGTGTAGCGGACCACTCCGCTAGTCATTTGTATTGGAATTCTAAGATTCTGTTGGCTAATTAAGTTCATTTGATGTCCTGAAAGTCAAGATGGAATCATGGGCTAGGACCACGCCTTAGTTCGAATCTCCCTTGGACATATCAAATATACATATATAAAGAAAAGTCGTGGCTTATTAAACAAAATAAATGATGCTCAAATACTTCACCTTATATAGTAAAGTCATTTACAAATTGATATAATTGTTGAAATAACTAAATAAATATTTTAACTTCTTGACTTAATTAATTAGGAGTTAAATTGTCAACTATATAGTCTTAATCATTTCACCAATTATAACTTGTCATGTAAGTTGATAAATGATTTTATAATAAAAACTTAAGTACCCAAGCATTTTCCAATAAAAATAATAATAAAGAAAAGTTGTGGTAAAACTAATGCAATGCAACTCTAGGCAAATAACATTATATTTAAGTATTATTTGAATTATTAAATTCATCTCACATAGAGATGCTTTTAAATCCTCATACTAATTAAATATAGCGGGGTTTGTTCGTTGTCTCATTCCCATTCTCTCTCAATCCTATTCTTTCAGTGAAATGCATGCTCATTTTTTGTTCCAATACGACCATGTGAATTTTTTCTTGGAGAGTCCCTACTATCAGAGTATCAGGTCAAGCCGTAAAACCCTTTTTAAAGCATCCAATAAGCATGCAACACATTAGTAAAAAGCAATCCATAGAACAGATTGGAAAACACCATCAAACAACCCATTATTCATTCTTAAAAAACAAAATCCCTCAATATTCCAAATTTTTTAATAACCCATCGTTTAACAAGACAACGACCCAAACTCTCCACAACTCTCTGCAAAATCTCCGTATTCAACAGCCCATCGTTCAAAATCGTTCCCGCATCCATCAATTTCTCTGTATTCGTCAATTCTGTACAACTCTCTGCAAGATTGGGTTCCAATTATGCAGAAGAATCGTCATGTTCATCGAATCTGTACAACTCTACAAGAATAGGTTCCGACTTTTGCTCCAAGATCGGCCAGACCAAACAGGTGAGGCGTTGGATTGATGAAATCTTGATTACATTTGGTGAAGCGTTCTTGATTACGGCCAGACCATTAGCGAGGAATTTTCAAATGGGTTGTTATTGTTGTGCTTAATGACGAAAATATGATGAAATCTTAGAATTTAGAATTTAGCAATAATGATTCAGCAAAAATTGCAAAAACAGAGCAATGGGTAGTGGAATAAACCCAGTGTTGGGCAGTGGGCGTGGCCGGCATTGGGCAGTGGCTGGATTTTCTCTGGTGTCGGGCAATGGGCGGCAATGGCGTTGCTGCGTTGGTCTCTTTACGTTACGTTTTGGTTAGGATTGAATAAGAGAGAGAAAAAGGCTTAAAAGATACAGTGTTTTCAAAACTATTCTATTAGGTGTTGTTAGCTTACGTGTCAGTATTACATTGGATAATGTAAAACTAGTGTTTTACGGCATGTCCTGAGTAAAGGTTTTCCTTTTTTTTACTTCAACCATCAAGCCCAAAATCGAACCAAGCAGAGCCCAAGTGGCCCAATTCTTAACTATTTGCAGCTCGGTCAATTACAAGTTTCTCCAACAGACATAAAATAATAATAATAATTTACAATTCTGATCCCTCGGGATCTCAGGATCATTGCATGCAACATACTCCCAAAAATAATCTCAAAGCTGACCAAGTTCCCGATGATGATGAGCCACGTCATATAGAAGAAACCATTTTTAAATTTTGAAAATAACAGGAATTATCAACAGGGTTCTATATTACCCAAAAAAAAAACTTCATAATCACCAAGAAAAAAAAGAGGCTTGAAGCGAATTTACAATACTCATCTAAATTCAATGAGGAACACAGACTCATCTCAATAGTTAAGTTCATAAGCATGGGGCTATTCAATTCTCAAGTGTAGATGCTCCCTTGGAATTTTCATGCTCTGTGACTATAATACAAGGAGAACAGCTTAAGGAAAGAAGATGACAAGAAAATCTAAACTGAAGAAGCAAAGGGAAGAGAGAGACCTATGTTGGTGCTGCTCCAACTAGTATTCTACACAGTAGATCACAGCCTCCTGAAACTTCATTTTGGGAAAATCTTTTAAGGGAGTCACCAATTTAAAATCTTCCCTTACATCGAGATGAAAATTAAGTCAGCTATCTCCTGTGGTTATTGCACTAGATTGAATTTCTCATACCTTGCCGCTGAGAAACGACTGTCAGGAAATAAAAAAATAAAAAAACATTTAAAAGGGAAGTACGTTAGATGAGAAAAGTAGGGGTTAAAAGGATTGATGTCAAAGTTCAGGGTAATTTTCAGTTCAATACAGAGGAACAAGGAAAAGAAGAACATCTCTGTGAATGTGACACCCATTTTGGAAGAAGAATGAGTTTAAACATAATCTTGTAGCAAATGTTGATAAAGAAAACGGAGTTGAAATCTACGGATAAATAAAACTATCCATGAATGATCTCATTTGTAATCATTTAAGCATGAGATTCCATTGTTAAGATAAGAAGGGGCGGTAGTCCACATCATTTATCTGTTAGCCGATTCAAAACTTGTTCCATAGTCATATAGATCTGAGAAGACTATAGTTACCACATATTATTTGGTTGATTTGCAAACAAGGTAAAATGAAGCTTCCAAAAGAGATTCAAACTCCTAAGATGCATCTAAATGACGACTAGACCAACAATTTCTTGCATCTTACAAAACACTGGAGGAAATTAAAAGATCTTCATGCCATAAAAAGATAAGTAAACTGTCAATAACCAATGCAAATTGGCACAAGAAAACACATTTGAATATTTTTGAAGGTAAGAAGATTAATCAGCCCCAAGAATCATTGCCATCCTTTAACAATAGTAAAAACTCGGAAATAGTTTTCAACAACAAAGAGATTGAGAAAGAGAA
Source organism: Carpinus viminea (assembly GCA_013348765.1). Classification (NCBI taxonomy): domain Eukaryota; kingdom Viridiplantae; phylum Streptophyta; class Magnoliopsida; order Fagales; family Betulaceae; genus Carpinus; species Carpinus viminea. The sequence continues at coordinate 15,933,395 of CP054671.1, read as the reverse complement.
TAATAACCACGATTCAGAGAAAAAGAAACGTATGGGCTATAATATGTGGAGACTTCAATATGGGTACGTGTGTCATATAGAGCACAAATGGGCATGGCCTAGAATACTTCATCTATTTGTTCTCTAGAGGTTATTGAAAACATTCTTCAATTATTCCTATTTCACGGTTAATTAACAATAAGTGAATCACTGATCTTGGACACACCATTATCTTGTGAATTTGTGCAAACAAGATACATAGCACGAATTCTCATTTGCATAAAGCAAAATGATTCACAAACCTTTTATTGAGATGAGATCCAAGATAATCAGATCAAATCTTTTGAAATCACTTAGGTCTATTCTTTCTATGCAAGATAAAAGAGCAATGTATTATACTTAAAAAGAACTTCTACATTTTTTTTTTTTTTGGGTTGTTGTTGAAAACCTTTCTTTTTATTTTTATTTTTCTTTTTAGTTTGCAGTGCTCTCCTCCCTCAGACTGCACCAGTGATGACTAGTAATTTTTTTGGAATAGAACTCGTTCTCCCATGATCTTATATCAGTAGTGGTCATAAAACTTGTAAAATTTCATTTCCATATTATTACAAAAAATAGACTAGTTGGACTAACAATGAATGAAAATACCTTTATTTTTGTTGCAGGACCACCAGGCTTAGCTGTAGTTGTGCTCCCGAAGCTAAACTTTGGCTTCTTATCAGAAGGCTTTAATATTTGGAAAGAACACATTAAAGTCTCATCTATGGTCATCATGGCACCAGCATTGTCAAACTCTCCACAATAATTTGGCGCGGAAAATATGGTCACGAGTTTTCTATTAGCGAAGAACTCATATCCATCTTCCACAACCTGCAAATGTAAAAATATATGGAAATTAAATGCAGTTTTAGCTTTAATAATTGTAGCACTTTTTTAAAATTTAAAACGCATTTCAAACCTGGTGAGCTCGACAAATTAAGTCAATGTCATGCCTCAGAACAAATTCTGCCACTCTATCAGCGCCAAAGGTATAGGAAACTCCCCTATCATTCATCCCCCAACCTTGAATATCTTTACTAGGATCAGACCAGAGGAGATCACATAGCAAGCCATTGTCTGGAACATCACAAGGCCGCTGCATATTCCTTATCTCATCCAAATTGTCCAAGTCAGGAGAAAGTCCCCCATGCATGCATAATATCTTTTCATCAATGAGTGCTGCCACAGGTAAGCAGTTGAAACAATCTGTGAATATTTTCCAGACTCTGACATTAAATCTTCTTTTACACTCATCATAAAATCCATAGATACGGTTTACAGAAGCACATTCATGGTTGCCCCTCAAGAGGAAAAAGTTCTCCGGATATTTTATTTTATAAGCAAGGAGAAGGCATATTGTTTCCAAACTTTGCTTTCCACGGTCTACATAATCCCCCAAAAATAAGTAATTGGAGCGAGGAGGAAATCCACCGTATTCAAAAAGCCTCAGAAGATCAGAATATTGACCATGAATATCTCCTGGATAAAATAAAGTAATATACAAAACATGTATTCAATGTTATCTTACTGATAATAGAGAGAATCAATGAAAAAAGAAAAGTAAATGAACCAGTAGTCTTACAGAAATTTAAAAGAAATGTCTCTTACAGGCAGTTAGTTACATGTATGATTATTGTACACCAGAAGGATATTAGATGTCAAAATATATGATTTTAAATCTTGTATGCATGAGATATGAAGTTGCCATCCACAGCTTTGTCTTTTGGGGAGAAGAACAGTAATTTTGCATTTTGAGAAGTGAATGGTTTCGACTAGAAAAGATAGAGCATTGAAGTATGTAGTTAAGATAAATAGGGCAATTATAGCATTGACATGCATTTAGAAGTTCATTTACAGAACAGGAGCTGGGAATTCATTTCCCTGCCAGGTTGTAGCAAGTGCAACATAAATTTCTGTAGATAAGAAATTTCTGAAAGTCATTTACAAGATGAAGTTAGTCTGTGTATTAGCATAAGTGACAAAGAAAAAGGCACAGACCTAAATCATTTAAGATTAGAAAATTTACCAGCTTGGGAAACAGGCAAATGAGACAACAAAGGACATAGAGGTGGTAGCATGGACCTTGGAAGATGGCAAAGGAAAAGCATTTGAAGTCAACAAAAAATTCCAAAATCCCGACTGCAACTAAAATAATTGCACAAGGCAATTTACCCCAATCTTTGAAACTCTATCCTCTTGACTGAAACACAGAACATTTAGCAACTCCCTCAGTGATTCTGAAACTTTTCTTTTATCGTCTTTACTTCTATTATCACTAAAAGCACCAAGAGTAATCTCTCATTCAATACTCTGATTTTTCTTGCATTCTTCAGTTTTGCTTCCCTAGTCTTTGACAAGCAATTAATCATCCCTCATTCAAGCTAACAGCTACCTGCTTAAGATAGCATGCAGGCCAAGACTTATGGCAGGTCCTGCCCTTTCCACCAACACACTTTCTCAAACTTAATAATACCAGGGTCAACCCGGAATTCAACATTAGGCGATGGTCAATTATGTCTTATCTAAGACATTATTGAAAATGAACCAGCAAACTTGCATGTCTCATTCTCTATAAAATGGACAGCAAGTAATTCATAAATTAGAAAAATTAAATAGAAAGTGCTTTGGCTAATTTGGTTTCAGAAGTATCCAAATGGACTTAGGGTTATACACAATTTCAAAGGATGGATTTAAAAAACTAAACTGACCCTTTTGATATTTATAATTACACCAGAACTTGGACAAATATTTCAGAAAATCATTGATATTTGGAAAACCAGAATGAATAATCAGGGAATGAAGTCAGTGCAAATCATATCACCAAATTCAGGCTACGAAATTTCCTAATCCATACAAGTCAACAATGTCTACTATCAATCCAGAACACAGTAAGTGTCATTAGAATGCATTACAAAAAAAAAAAAAGCCTTGTTGTGATACGTTGTTTTATGTAATACAAGGCCATATACATGTGAGTCAACGAAAAAAAATGCTTTTATATGAATAACATTGTATTAAATCTTTATTTGTATTCATTTTGCATTGATTGATTTTGTGTCACTATATTTGTGGTACTAATCTAGATCATCTAAAATGAAATAAGCCATATTGATATTTTTGCAAGTTTTTCCACTCATTCAATATCCAGATTTTGACGATTTTTATGTCTTAATTCCAAATCCTATATTCCTTGCATTCCAACAAGATACTCTTTTTGTAATTCTTAAGATAAAACATGTCTTATAATATTTAAAAATGGGAAAATTATACTAAACTCTCCCAAATCGGCACCCATTTTGTAAAAACATCTCCAAACTTCAATTTATGACATTTGACCTCTTCAAACAACCATTTTGTTGCAAATTACACCCTTCATTAGATTTTGACCTTAAAATAGACGAAAAGTTGCACACGTGACGTGCATGTGCAAAAATTTGGCTCAAAATACACATATTGTCCTTTTGTCCAAAATAAAAAAATCATACAAAACATAAATAAAGTTAACAACAATATAGGTATTTCAAGTAAAAAATATAAATAAATACTTGCGGGTCATGTGCGCATCTTTCTCACCATTTTAATGTCAAAATCTGACGGAGAGAGGAAATGGTACTTTAAAAGGATTAAGTGTCTCAGATCATAATTTGGATGTATTTTAGCAAAAACAACTAAATGTGTACGTTTGAGAGGGTTAAGTATAAACTTCCCTTTAAAATAGAGCTTAGCTAATATAAGTTATTGTTATGACAAATTAAGAATTTATATGCAAACAAGTAGAGAAGGGAAAACAAAATAAATTAATTAAGCATAAAAACACAATATTTATTTATATGATTCAACACAAAAGCCTGCATTGGGAGTGGAGATGATCATAGAGAAATTCCAAAGACAAAAAATGGACAAGGGTGATGAGAAACACTCAAACCTAGCCTCAAAATCTACCAAAGGAGGTCTATGTTATCTCTTTTTAAACAAGCGTATTTAGTTACAAGAGTGTGAATACAATATGGTTAAAATTAAGTAAATTGATACAGAATTCTAAGGTTATGATGATATTTTGATAACCGTCAGTATAAAAACAAGCCAAAAAAAAACTATCTGGATATCGATAATCGTTTCCAGAACAATAATTTGAAACAATTTTAGAGCATCTGAATGTCTGGCAGCCACAGCACTTAATTTCTTGGAAACTATTATATTTACTCAAAGCCGACAGCACATAATAGTGTCATACTCAAAATTGAAGAACTAAGAATGATAATCCATAGCCAGGGCACAAAATTCTGAAGTCAAACCCAAAATTTGATCAAGACCCAAACCAAATAAATACCGACGATTAACTATCAGAAATCAAAATTAAAACAAGAATAATACCGCAGATCTTGATGGGTGCTTCGAGCTCGAGGAGATTAGGCTGCCTCAAGAAGAGATTCTTAGAGACAACACAGAGCTGCCTGATCTCTGCCTCAGAAAGCTGCACCTGCTTCCCGGGTCTCCCTCTAACTTCAAGCAGCCTGTCAATTATGCCGTCCAGGACTGCAGGTTCCATATCTGAGTCGGTTCTTTGACCCCAAAATTTAAGCTTCTTCAGAGTGAAACAGGCAGGGGACAAAGCAAAGGAAAAGCAGAGAAGAATAAAGAAGACCCACTTAGATTTTCTTCTATGGCTGCAAAATCTTGCATATGTAAAAGAATAAAAGAGAGAGAGAGAGAGAGAGAGAGAGAGATGGGTTTGAAATGGAAATTCTTTAGCTGTGGTGTGGCTTGGATGTTTGGAAAGGAATGGTGGCCAAGGAATTGGAAAGTGAAGAATATATTCTTTTTAAGTAGAAAACTCTTCACACAAAGAGAGAAAGAAAGAAAATTGTGAGGGGGAAGGATGGGCCAAAGTGGTGTGGTGTGGTGAGTGCGGAGCCTCAAAGAACTCACTCAAAGATAATGCCTCCCTCCGAGGATGACGCATGGAGTAATGTCAAATTCAAGATTCTACATTCTTTCGCACTTTCAAAGTTGAAACCCTGGGCGGCAACTGCCAGGCGCACCGCACCGCACCGCACCACACCACACCATGCCACGCCAATACTTCTTCTTCTTTTTCTTTTTTTTCTTTTTTTTTTTGGTTTTTTAAGTAACATCAAAAAAAAAATCAGGACGGTATTTGTGTTGGCTTATTCGATTCTTCTCAAGTTGACACGGGAGTCAATTCAGAAACGGCTCATTTAGTTCAACGAGTAATAATCTACTTAAATAAGCAGGTTATATGATTCGATTCGATGCGCATAACTCATTTATTTAATAAATTAGTTGCGTTAGATTGAGCTCGGTGATGTTGAGTTGATCCAATCACAACCCATTTGACCAATTTCGATTTATATATGAATTTAAATAAAATAAAAAATTACTCTATATGAACTTTAGCCTTTTAGCATTTCGTTTTCTAGTTGTAAAATAAAATAATTTAATTTACATAGATTATGCAAGCCACCCATATGTTAACCAAGTTGGCGTGGATTGACCCTTTATAAATGAGTTAATTCAGGTGACTCAAACCCAATTATACAAAACCTTAACATACCCCAAGAGGCTAGATGTAACAAATATTCTATTAGCATAGTTAGGCTTAAAGGAGAGAAAATTAATCCAATCTATATAAACATTAGCCATGTCTTTACATTAATTTCCAGCAAAAGCTTAAAGTTTCTTTCCTCCAAATGATGTAGACTGAAAGGATTAGCATCGATTTAACAATCTCACAATAGGGAGTTCCATTTGATTTTGTTGCCCACGTCTGAGTAATAAATCATCCTAACAAGAATAAACACAACTTGCCAAACAAAAAGTTGCCAGATGCTGAAAGCACAAGAGAAAAAGAAGACCATGTGAACCAACTACGAGGGAATACAAGTAACACTCCGGTCTTATATATATTTGAAAGATGAGTAGAGTAGTCTACATAAAGTAGATGATTTATAAACTTAGTCATGAGTATTAACTCTTACATTATCTAATTATTAGGTGAAACTAAGCTTTATAAAAAATTGTAAAAAAAACTCTAAATTAACTAATTCTTTTGGATTGATAGCGAAGATGTACGTAGCTAACGTTTTTTTCTTGATCTTTATAATACGAGTATGCTAATTAAATCTCCAAGATTTTGATTACAATTAACACTAAATGATGAATATTCTAGTACCAACCTAATATGAAAAATATATATCCTAACATATTCCCCCAAACTCAAGCGTGGGTTTGGGGAAAAAAATTAAAAATTAGCTCGATTCAATCTAGTGCAACAAGGATCATAATTTGAGCCTAATCATAAGGTCAGCTTTGTTATCCTTTGATGACTATTGGATGTTCTTATTGAAGAGGCTATAATCTAGTGTGATACGTTACCAAATCCAATCGTGAGCTTGATCTTATGAGTCAATGGAGATGGTGGTAGGTGGCATACACATTAGGGATATGACGTAGTAGAAGACTTGGTAACAAAAGATTAAGAGCTTCTTCGTCTCTTAATCAAGAAAATAAAAACGCAATCCACAGATTGCAACACAACCCGCAGGTTGAAGGGTTCTCCACAGAGAAATAATGAGATAAAACTCAAAGGTTTGATAATATTTCAAAAGTTTTTATCAATTACAAGCTCACGCCTACTTATAAGAAAATGAAAATAATTACAATATTCTACTCCCACCTACACAATTAGTAGCACTTAACTCCCAGCCGTAATTACTGACCTAGCTAGAAAGGAAAAGATGGGCTAATAAATAATGTAGACAAGAAATGATGGATAAAGGACAAAAATGACAGCGCTGTTTGAAAAGCACACCTCTGTGGCTTTTTATCTGCGCCCATTTAAGAAGCTCTCTCCTTTTGTCAACATATGAATTAATAGCATTAAATGCTAAGGATTTCGTATCTTCATGAGAAATAGTAGTCCCGGGTCTAAGTTATGCTCGGATCAAAGGGTGCACCAAGTGGCAAGGTGTCGAGTCCTCTGCGAAGGAAGCGCCGAATGGAGAGTGGGAGAAGGTGGTCCTCTGTAAGAAGGGTGCACTAGTGAAGAATCCTTGGGAAAAGGGTACGCGGGAAGGGTGTGCCAAGTCCTCTCTGAAGAGTCCGTGTGTGAATGAATCGGGTGAACAATGTCCCATGACCGATCGAGTGAATGATCCCGTGAGCAAGGTCTCGGTGAATGAACATTGTTTCAAATTCTCCTTATTTTCATCCAGATCCTTCCTCTTGGATTTATCTTCCCCTTTGGATAACAGACTATTAATTCTACCATGAAATCTACCTAGAATAAATATATTCTTGCCTTTGGTAGATTTTCTCCGATAATTCCATTGTGGAATACTAATCATCCAGATTAGTTTCCACGCCATTATTGATCTCTTCTTCAGTTTTGGATTTAATAAAGATGTAGGCAAATGGTGTCCTACATCAGGATAGTTGCAACCGATGGCGCTTGCTAAAGGTGCCTAGATCGATGGTAGTGGCTAATGGTTAAGAAGAACAATGGCATTGACAATGGTGGCTAAAAGAGACTTGCAATGGTGGTGGCTGATTATAAATCGGTAATGATAGAGCGGAAGCTAGCCAAAGATAGTGGCTGATAAATTGAGGCTAGAGGTGAAGTCAACCAATAAAGAAAGATGTCGACTACAATACCCTAGATAACAAGCTCTGTTAGCCCACTTGCACTAGTTATTAGGTTAGGTGACCCAAACCGCACACATAAATTGTATAACCTCACACTTGGTAGTTATTGGGTTAGTGATCCGGACCCGAATTCCACATGCCAATCTTGGATTAGCCCACTTGAGCCAATAATTGGATCCAATGACCCAAATCCTACCCGCATGTGAGACACATGCAAAGAACCCACTTAAGTCAATTGATAGATCCATCCTTCTTTTTAGTGTACTCCGTTATCATCTTCTTTTGCAAATCAACACTATACAGTCTATACAGTTCGTATTTTGGGTCCTTCCCACTCCTTGTCACCTTAGTATCATCAATTCCATAAATCTCGGTTCTACTTTGTTTTGTATCACTAATATAGAGATCCAAGGCATAATCATCTTCAAAGCCTCTCTCCGCTTCCATCACGCCTTCAACTTTGTCTTCATCCTCTTTAGAATTAATAGGGGTCGACTAGCCAATTGGCGACACCAAAGTATTACTTGATCCGTATGAAGAGAGTGCTTTACACAGGTCTAAAGTTTATTCGATAAGGATGAGTACACAAAGTAGCCCTACATTGGAGGGTTCCTCGTTATAAAAAAGAAAAAGAACCAAAAGAATGATCACCAGAAAAGGCCTCATTTATTAGCTTAGGAAGCTTTCCCCAACCTCTTCCCCCATTGCCATAATAATAGAAAAATCTAACAAGATCTCACACTACTCGTAATCGTTGGCCAAGAGACATTCAGAGCCATGGCCATGAACCAATGATTAGTCAACAACCACACACGCTTGGGCACACACGTGTGTACTCACTGCTCAAGCTACCAAAATGCTACAAGGTTTTCTAAGGACTTTAGAGAAAATTAATGGTCACCATAGCAAAACCCCAAAACCCTATTAAAATAATGATTATGTGATTAAATTTATCTCTTTCTATAAGTTTAAGTTTCCCCTTATGCAGCAGGCTATTTGTTTAAGAGAAATGTTTGGTTTTTTTGTTTTGCCAATTTCTTGTTCATTTCTGTATAAGAAATGGACAAATCCACCATTGATTTTGTAGGGTCAAGAAGAGATATGTTGGAGAATGACCCAAACAAATCTCATTTGTTTAATCATCGCATTTCCTCTTTGTAGCCATCTTTGATATTCGTTTTTGTTCACTAGCCTTTAAACACATTTGATAGCTCCATTGAGTTTTCTAGAAATGATAGCCCTCATTGTAAAAATTAAAAAATATATATCTCTTCATAGTATATGTAAGTTTTTATTGGCATAATTCAGTAAGCAAAATGGTAACAAAAAGTGCCAAGTTTCATCATCCATGAAAGTACCATTAGAAGGGAAGAAGTGTCATTCGGACACTCAAAGAATTCTATTTTTCCTGAGAGCCTCATCTGCAATCTCATTTGCAAGGCCGTCCAAACGAGCTTGATAAATATAAGAATTCCCTAAAGCCTCATATGTAGTCTCGTCTAAACTCCATCTGGACACCTATATTTTTTTGTCTGATAACTTTTACTAAAAATGTCATATCTAGAGTTTCAGACCTCTGATTGGAGCAATCTTTGTGGAATTGAAAAGTTAACTCAAATATCTACAAAGTCATATTTCACGAGATTTAGCGAATTCCAATGTTTTGGAAAGTTAACTCAAATATCTACAAAGTCTCACGAGATTCAAATAATTCCAATGTTTACTAGGTCAAAACAAGCCATAAAGAGAAGACTACATAATGGCTCATGTGTAGACGTCCATGTGTTAAAAACACGTTTTGGACGTGTTTTTTTGCCTCGTCCGGACGGCACATTTTCCCATCCGTACGCCGCTTACCTGTAACAGTTTTAAATGAATATAAATTGTTTCCTAGGTCTAAGGATGATGGAACTATTATAAATACACCTCTTTAGAAAGGAAGAGGCACGAATTTTCATCCCAAAGAGTTCCTGAAAGGCTATGCTTAGAGAGAATTATTGTGAGCTTGTTATTCCTCTTAAAGGATCTTTGTTAGTTGATTGTGAACGTCATTGAGAAATCTATCGGAAAGATCCTGTAAAGGAGAATCACGTTAAAGAAGATTGTGAGCAAGGAGATGAGTTGGAGGCTTGTCGATCTTACATAATCAAGTGTTCCTAGTGTCTGTAATCTCTGGATAATCTTTTGATAGTGATTTCTTGAGTTTGGTTACTTCGGAGAGGTTTTACTTTTATAATGGTTTCTAAAAGGTTTTTTCTTCGTTACCAAAATTTTTATGTTAATTTTTCATGTTTTGATGATTGCTTGTTTAGATTTAAATATCCAATAATTTTGCATAAGTTGTGATATTTATCTGTTTAGTATTTTTCAGTATATATCTGTCACAAACTAGAAAAAGTTTTTGGGAAAAATATAAACTACTAATAGTTTGCAATATAGCCTCAAATGTTGTAAAGGTACTAAAGTAGCCCCAAACTACCAAAATGTATAAAAATGCCACTTATTTTTTATATATTCTATAATACTATTCTTTTAACAAATAAAATAATTGTAAAAAAAAACAATTTTTTAAAAAATAAAAGTAAAATATATAGCATTTTGGTATGAGTAATATATATAAAACCAGCCGCCTTTGTCATTTTCAACAAAAATCTTGAAAAGCAGATACATATATTTCAACACCCTCCTCATCGACGAGGGAATAGAAGATATCCCCTAAAATAATTGTAAAAATAAACAATTTTTAAAATACACCAATCGAATAAATATTAAAAAAAGGAATAAATAAATAATTAGTTATTGTATTTAGTCTAAATTACAAATTACTTCATGTCGTATTAAAGTAAAATCAATTGGCGAATAAAACAAATTTTTAACAGAATTTGACTTCAGAGATTAAAATTGTTTTTTGCCACGACCGAATAAAAGATATCCCCTAAAATAATTGTAAAAAAAATAAACAATTTTTTAAAAATACAAAAAAACCAATGGGCGAATAAATACAAAAAAAAGAGGAATAAATAAATAATTAGTTATTGTATTTAGTCTAAATTACAAATTACTTCATGTCGTATTAAAGTAAAATCAATCGGCGAATAAAACAAATTTTTAATAGAATTTGACTTCAGAGATTAAAATTGTTTTCTTTGGAATATCTCAAGAACCGTACATTTGATTTTACTTTAATACGACATGTATAGTCATTATAGTTTGCCTAAATTATTTATTTATTCCAAAAAAACTTTTTTTTTTTTTGTATTTATTCCCCCATTGGTTTTTTTTTTTTAAAAAAAATTGTTTATTTTTTACTATTATTTTATTTGTTAAAAGAATAGGGGTATTATAGGAATATAGACAAATAAGTGGCATTTTTTTATACATTTTGATAGTTTTGGGGCTATTTTAGTATATTTTGAACACTAAAAGGCTATATTGCAAATGACTGATAGTTTAAGAGATTTTTTTATATTTTTACCAAAGTTTTTTGTGGCTTATGCAATAAGGATATAGGCTATGTCAAAACAATTCCAGCTGCTGACTACTAATTAAGTTCTAGTTTCGTTATACCTGCATGTGTTCATTCGATCTATTCGATTATTTAGAATACAAGTTTATAAATTTCTTGGTAAATAACCATAATAATAGAAAGATCGATCTTTCAAACTAACCACCTCCTTTCCCTCAAAGCAGTAATATTTGTAGACAAGTAAATGTACGTTATCCGATTTAGAAAAAAATAAAAAATGTATGTTATCCGAAAAGATTATGCTAATATTAGCTAAGTGACTAAATAAAAAATTTATTATTCACTTAAGCTTTTAAGATTAAAAAATAATTTAATCATTTAGTTAATATTTGAACATTCACTCTCCCATATGAGCTCAATTATTCTTTAATAATTGAGTTAACATGTGAAGTATTTACCTAAAATGATTAAGTATTTACTTAATCATTTAGTCCTGATCCTTTCTCTCATCATGAGATGGGCATTAGATCGAAGACTTATTTTGTTTATTGGTTTCACTTTAATATATACTTGGTGCATATTGATGAATAGGTGATCAAAATGGCTTCCTTTTTCAATCTCATTTTTCTCATAAAGGTGGTTTTTTTTTTTTGGTAATTACATTTTGTCTCCATGAGATACAGTATTTTGGCACTTTTTTTTTCTTAAACTATTAATTATGATACTTGACCCTATCAAACTACCATCTTATGATATTTTCCTTCATTTCGTCAGTTAAAGGAGTTAAAGGTCAACGGTCATGTGACTTGCATATATAATTTTTAATTTTTTTCCTTCTACTTTTACCCTCACTTCAAATCAATTAAATAATGCTTATACCATCCTAAACCCTAATCTAACACATGAAAAAAAATTGAAAATGAGGCAAAAGTGGAAGGAAAAAAATTTAAAATAGCACATGCAAGTCATATGACCGCTGATTGTTAAATTTAACTCATTTGACTAACGGAACGAGAAAAGTGTCATAAGATGATAGTTTGACAGGGTCAAGTGTCATTATTGGTAGTTCATGAGAGGAAAGTACCAAGATGCTGTAGTTTATAGGGACAAAAAGTAATTACTTCTTTCTTTAATCATGCTGTAATATTTTTGCCAAGGCTAGTGACCCAAATAACCATTGAAAATTGAAAAATGAAAAAGAGAAAGCAAAAAACAAACAAACAAACAACAAGACGCTCAACAACTAGTAATGTTGCTAAAGCGGGAGAGGTAAACGAAGAAGGTGGAGAAGTAGCCGGAGAAGCCCACTATCTGGAGCGTGAGCTGCATACATCGGCATGTCACCATGTCTCCTCTCATCCCCCAAAGTTGATATGGCATAATCATTTCAACCAAAAATTAATCACTGTGCATCAAATGCTACGCCATATTAAGAAAATGAGAGAGAATAATGGAGTGATGAAAGAGTCCGTGATCTAAATTCTAATATCATACATACTTTTGCCCAAACGCATGAAATGCAAATAAGTTACAAAAATGATATGGTTGAAAGGCCCAAAAGGCGATTTGTCAATAAAAACAAATTTTCTATATGGGCTTGACAATATTGGTCCGAATTGACAATCCAACCCAAACCAAACTGGCTTGTTTGTTTTGATCATTCTCAATAGGGACTAAAAATTTAAGTTTGGCCCATGGAGTCGACCCTTATAGCAGTAAACATCCAAATTTCATTTAAAAACTCATAAAAACCTCAATATTAGCCCTTATGGCAATACAGCAACGTATGAAATTTCAAATATACATTGTTATTTGCAAATTGAGGTAGGGTATTTGCATCATTCTTTTTTTTTTTTTTCTTTTTTCTTTTGTTTAATTCTTTGTTTTCCACATGAAGAATAATAGCCTTAGGAAATTCTATTGATATTATAGTATCGAATTGTTAATGAATATTACATGCTGAAACTTCAGACTCTTCCATAAACATATTGAGGTAGTTCCATAAAAGCATAAGCCTTCACATTTTACACCCAAATATTTTTTTAATTTAAATAATTTTCTTATAGAAATCAAACAGGCCTTAAGTTAATTGATGATAATATTCCACAATGTGAAATGCATTATCATATGATATGGGTATCAACATATATGAGTTAAGGCACCAAAACAACCAAAATAATAATAATAATAAAATAAACCAAAACAATCAAACAAAGTCTTAATTAAGTTAATTGAATATCGCATTGCTACAATATATCCATTTGCTATTCAATTACTATAGTAGTTTTAGTTCCTAAGATTCAAGGTTACAAAATTGTTGGGGGAGAAAATATCTCACCATGGGCCCCGCCTACTTACACTTATTTACAATATGCAATTATTCACTCACCTTGTGATACGTGTGCATACCATTTTTTGTACCTAAGAATAAAAGAAAAAAGGGGGACTTTTTCTAAGGGTTCGCTTGCTCCGCTCCTACGGGTCTTTCATTGAAAGACTCTAGAAAGTCTCTCTCACACATATCTCTGAAACTCTCACTGTCTCTAACTTTTCTCCCTCCCTGTAAATCCCATAGACGTCTCTCACTATTCACACACCAATTTATAGATGAATAAAGATAGATTTTCATTAAATTTTTTTATCGACAAATAAATGTGTTAATTTAAGCATAAGAGAGTCTTCGGCCCCAATTGAAGGCTCTTTGACATTGTTTTGTTTTGCAAGAACTTCATTACCGTATAGGAAGTCCTCTCATAGCTCAACCATGATTCCATGAAGAAAAATTGCCGCATAGCAAATTCCTAGAAAACGCTTCAACAAAAGTTATTATCTTCATATTTTGGTACCCCTCGATAAAAATTCTTAATTCCACCCTTGTCTACCAGGACCATCGAGTCGATCATCGACTATAAATTTGTCGAACAATTGGACACAAACCACATGTCATGGGTAGACTACACCTTTATTTCACTTTTATTTAACGTAGTAGGGTCTAATAACCATTGAATACATTAATATAATGGAATAAAAGTAAAATATATAGCATTTTGGTATGAGTAATATATATAAAACCAGCCGCCTTTGTCATTTTTCAACAAAAAATCTTGAAAAGCAGATACATATATTTCATCAGATAACTTTGGGATGGCCTTTTTCTTCTTCCCATCTTTTCTTCTGATCTGATCTGATTATTGCTGGACGGGTTCCACTAAGTGTTAGCATAAAATAAGGCAGCTTAATCTCTATCTGATCCTGTCGAATGCGACTGCCAATGATGCTAATGATCGATGCTTAATTTATTTTCCATTATGTATACTGTCTAGTAACGTCGTCTAGGGCAGGCTTGCGTCCTGTTCAACCAGATCATACCACGTGTCTGCTATAGATATCTTATTTTGAGACATGATCAATATTACCAGACTATACCTCGATGGCTTCTAGCTAGCTAGCTGCAGCTTTAATTTGTCGTGTTGCCAATCTTTTCAACCTTATTGCTCTCATTTTCATAAATTATTATGATTGATTCTCAGAACCCATTTTGGAGACTTCCAGCGTTACGTACCACATGTCGTGTCCAAATCCGCATTACATCTATCTTCTTAATTACATTCTCGAATTATCATTCAATTAAATTATATCCTCGGTTAGATTATGACTTTGAAATTGCCGACCAATGACACGTTTATGCGCGCGTATGCTATATATATTTTGACTTTTAAGGAATATCAAGTGTAACATTTTAAAATATAGGATAATTAATTGGAAATGCCATTAATTGGAAGTTGAATAGGAGATATATAATCACTCATCGATGATCTAGCTAGCTGACGGAGTGAGTTCAAATGCACCAAATTAAGCAAACCACTGCCTTATTAATTAACTTGTGTTCCTTTGCCACAGGCATATTATACACAAATAAGACCAAGAGATATTATTTGTACGTTGGCATGGATATAGAAATAATATTAGAATTTAAATGAATTAAGAATTAAGCACGTACGTGTATCAATTGATCATCTATCTCATGGTAGTGCGTATAATCATGGGCATATTAATATATGCATTATCGCAATGAATTAATTGTGGACAGAAAAGGAGAATCCAATTACGATTTGGCTAAGCTAGAGTAAGTATAGTGGGGTATGCACGCAAATAATTATATAATTTGTTCCTTCTTTGTATCATACGACACATGAGGACTGAGGTCCCTCTTTTTCCCCGGTTTTGTACCAAGTTCATTGTCACGAACGTATGTCGACTCACACGTTGGCTTCTTTGGTGTTTTAAACTAACACGCAACTAATTTTACGACGGCACTTCTCCATTTCCCACTTAGGATAGCGACCTTGACCACAACGGAGATAGCTACTTTTCAAATTTTCAAAATATATTAGGCAACAGACTAAATCATTACTTTTAAACACTTATAAAATTAAAGGTTAAATTAATTAGTGGTCCTGAACAAAATTTTATTTTTCCTCAGGTTTAGAAAATAACCAAATTCATTTGTGGTTTAAAAGTGACAAGCTTCCGTCATTACTTAATTGACTTAATGAATTAAATACTAATTGTTAGAAGTTACGTGAATGCTTAATTAAATTTTTAATTTTATTTTAAAATATATATAAATAAAAAAACCTACGGTCACCCCATGGAGCCAAGGGGGTGGCCGAAACCACAGTCAAACAAAACTGCTCAAGAAGACCAACAACATCAGCGTTTTGGCGTTTGAGATCGCCAGCCTGATGTCGAAGCTCCTGCACCTATGGCAAGCGCTCTCGGACAAGAATATGGTCCGCCTGAAACGAGTCAATCTCTCTGGAGGAGTCCAGAAGATTGTGTCCGACGACGAAGCTTTCCTCCTCGACCTCGCGTGTGCGGAGCTGGCAGAGAATCTCCGGCTTGTGGCGAAGTCGGTCTCCAGAATAACCAAGAAATGCGACGACCTGAATCTCTAGCGGTTCGAACCGTTGTTCTAGTTGTTAACTAGAGCCCTCACCCACATGGCTGGGTTCTAAGCTTGAAAGAAATGGAAGCCAGAATGAAGAAGATGGACAGAAACGTCACCGTCACGGCCACGCTGTATAGAGAAATGGATGAGCTTTCTCATGGAAAGTGGGTTAAGCAAATCTTTGAAATGGAAGGAAAAGGAGTCAACTATTTGCGACCTCCAGCAGAAGCTTTTCTGGCCAAGGCAGGAGGTGAAGTATCTGAAAGAGCGATCACTATGGAATCGAACCTTTGAGGTGGTTTCAGCCACCTTGGCTCCATGGGTGGCCAAGCCACCCTTGGTGCTCAAAGGGGTAGCCACCCTTTTTTCTTTTTTGAAAAATATTTTTTAAAAATAATAAAAAAAATTTAATTGTATCGATTCTAATTGATCGCGTATCGATCCAATTAAGTCGATTAACGACGGATAACTAACTTACACTTTTCAAAATTACAATTTGGTAATTTTTTTTAACCTAGGAAGGAAAAAATAAAATTTTCAAATCTTATAAAATTATTTAACCCAAAATTAAATGCCTAGTAAGTATTAATAAGAATAACAACAGCAAAATCCCATTGTTTTAAAAGAATATATAGAGAATTTTGAGACCTTGCTAGCTAGATTATCGTATGTAATTTGACAGTCCAAGGAAATAAACAACAACGTTGTAACATCAACGTCACAATTTCCTTTTGGTGGGCCAATAACTTATCTTCACTCAAACAGCTCCACTACCTGGTAACATTAGCAGGCCGGTAGATGGCTATATATATCAGTTTGTAAATAATTTTGTATTAAAAGTTACAGTACTCCTAACACTTCTTATTCTTAAATTTTAATAACTGATCACATGTATTCAATTCAACCATTTTGGTCCATGGCCAAAGATGAATAAACTTGTTAGAATATTTTAAATTCTCTAATTAGGCTTTATTCTATCTTTTGTATGATTTATTTTCTTCTTTATTTAGTCCAGGTTTACTTGTTGATCTTCACTCCCAACCTCTTTATAAATAAAATAAAGATCAGTGTGATATTGTTCATGATATATACTAGCTTTAACACGGAAGTAGCTAGCTCTAACTCTTTGTCAGTTTTTCTCGACTTCTGCTCTCTCTCTTCCATCTACAAATTAAACCCAAGCTAAACTATATAATTCAACGTGATCACTGAGTTTTTCTTTTTGTTTGATTGATTTCTCACCAATCGGATCTAAGACTTTAGTCTACAACTTTTTGTAGCAGAACTAGATCTAGTCTACAACTTAATTTCTTTTGTTTTGTTGGTTCTCGGTGGTGCTACTTAGTGGGAAAACAGGGGTTATTCTGCAGTGCTCTTCTTATTGCCGTTCTCCAATCTTACATAAAACATGATTTAAGAAAAAATAAAATTGTAATGGCCTCCACCATCCGTTTTTTTAGGCATTAGCATCAAATTTGAGGCATTAGCACCAAATTTGTGAGGCATTAGCACCAAAATTGAGGCATTAGAATCAAATTTAGGATGATCAAATTCATTTTTGGTGATACCATCCTTAAAAGGTTAACCTTCCACTCTTAGGTTTTAGTTTGAATCCAAAAATAAGTTTTAAAGCATTAGAACATAACTATTAACTTATAAAAATTAATCTATTAGTAAAAAAATGGTATTACAATTTTATTTTTTCTTAAATCACGTGCCTACGTAAGGGGAGACGTCGGAGAATCTGCGAGGGAGAACCCTAGAAACCCTACTTAGTGTGCTATACTCTACACAAACCATATTAAGGATTTTACGCAAATGGAAAAAGTAAAGACAACTAGGGAGAATTTAAAATAATATATAGAGGATTTTATCCAAACAGGTGGCATAATTTTTTTATCAAATTACCTACCCCAGTCGCAACTTGGGCCAATAGTCCAACTTTTCAACTCTGTGGGCCAAAGGGCCTATATTATAATTCTCATTGTGATTCTTTTGACTCGACAACCTACGGACACAATTAAAATATGCCATGTGGCGAGAGGAGATAGGCTCCGGCCCATTATAAAACGCCATCGAATTGCTCCAGTTTTACACCATCCTAAATTAACCAAAGAGCCCAGAATGTCTCCCAAATACTTGCTACTATTGTTGCTTGGGGTGGTGCTTCTCACCACTCACTCTCTTGCTGATCACCACAAACCTCCCCACCACAAACCACCACACCACCCTCTTACAGCGGAGGAGCTCTCCCAGGAAGAAACGGAATCAACCTTGGATGGCCACAAGGGATACAAGCCGCCACGAAAATACAAGCCACCAACCGCAGTCGACGAGTCTCTTGATGAGAAAAAGCCATACCCAGAACACAAGCCACCGCATGGGCATTACCCACGACACCCTCCAGCAGAGGAAGCTGAAGACTCCCACAAACCACCCTACCACAAGCCACCGCACAAACCTCCTACGGCCAACTGAGTGCTTAGGCTAAGCGTGCATGTGTAATAGTATAATAAGAGCTGCTACTGATATATGATGTATCAGTTGTTGCTGCTGCTGCACTTGTCTTGTAGCTTATGAAGCATGGCATGCACTTATTTTGCTTCAGTTGTGTAGAAATGTCATTGTCATCGCTCTATATTAATGTGATATCTATGCTTATATTATGATCTGGCTTTCTTCTCTGGCAGTAAAAGTTTATATACATACTATGAAAACGGTATTTTAGGGCAAATTAATATTCTTAGTGGTGTTGATTGATGGCACTAGTACCGAGAATAGCATCGATCACTATAATAGTTTACAACAAGAACAAGTTATATCAATTATATGAGATGAAATAGTTTATTAATTTGACCTTTAAGAGAAAAATCCTGACTCCAATAAGATATTTATAACTGTTAAAAGAGACGAGAAAAGAAAAAGAAAAAGAAAAAAAAGGAGATATAAGATACAATATAAGAGTAACGCTACACACACTCCAATTTTCATATTGTTTTAGGATATTTTATAATAATCATTGAATTTTAATATAATTAATAAAGATTTATCACAAATTTAATAATAATTTTAAAAATCACTTAAAAAAAATGTGAACATAAATGTGAAAAAGTGAGTATTTGTGTAGCATTATGCACAATGTGTACATGCATATGAAATCAGCTGATCAACACGTTCAACAATTGTGCATACTCGAGGGTTATATGTTTCTTACTAAATTAAGTAAGGACATCATGGGTGTGTTTGGGAATAGTAGAAGTGGATTCGAACTGTAACAAATTTGATTGATGTGAGGAAAAAAGTAAGAATGTTTTGTATAGAAAAGTGAAATTTTTTGTTTTATAGTGATTTATTTATTTGGAAATTGATAAAAAATGATTGATGTGATATAAAAAAAATAAGAATATTGAGGTTAATTTTGAAAAATATTTTTTAGGACTTACAAAGTCCAGTCCAGCCACTGTCCCCAAACATAGCCCATAATTCTATAAGCTAAAAATCTTTTGAGTGTCGCTTATGACACTTGCAAATTTTACAAAAAGCTAAAAGTAAAAGGGCCGTCGGTTGCTCTGCATCACATAATATTGAACACATGGACATAAATACCCTCCCTGCCAACGTTGTGTCTGGAAGACAAAATGTTAGTTGCAGACCATAAAGCACATGTGCAATTAAAGGACCAGTGATTTTAAAACACTTGGATAACACTAAAACAAGGGACTTCAGGCAGATAAAAAGGATATTCTGGGCGCTTAGTTTATTCCATTGGATATTTGCACAAGTTCAAATTACCCTTAATTTGCCTTATTATATATATATAGCACGTAAAATTCATTTGGACGACGCTTTGCTCTTCCTATATATGCATGCATATATGTCTCAAGTGACGAGAACTTGGGCTGGCGTGGCTTATCCTATGAAATCATTGTCCTCTTACAACCCCGTTTGCCTTCTCTCTTGAATCTGGACCATCAATTTTTTTAACTGGAGATGTTCAGTACTTTTGCTTACAGGATGTAAGCAGCATCCTTTCTTTCATGGACTCTGACATTCTTAACATTACTAGAAAATTCCAGTGAAAAAGAAAAGTTTAGTCTAATGAAAAAGTCAGTAATTGAGCTAATCAACTTCCTTCTTTTTCAATAGTTGTATTTTTTTTTTTCTATTTAATGCGGGAGAGCTGTGGGGGAATTCAATGGTTGTCATTAATGTAAAACTCTGCCTGCTGGTTGCAACTATTGTTATGAATTTAAGCTAATTTGCTAAATTATTTCCAGTTAGATGCAAATCTTTGTTGGGTATCATTCTAAAAGGCATTATATATTGGGGTGTCGGTAATTGAGTGTGGCCAACTACCCATAGTATTCGTTAGGTTTGGTTTGGCCAAACCTAATAGTCTTTAGGGGTAGTCTAGCATCTCATTTGGAGTTTGAGAGTAGTTTGGTCACTATTTTTGGTTTTTCGAATTCGGGTGGCCACCTCTCTCTCATCTTTTATTATTATTATTATTATTATTATTTATGATTTCATATTTTTTAAATGATGTGGTGGTGCCTATATTATGAGTGCACGGCAAATGATGCGTTCTATTTTTATAAAGGAAACAAGTAATAATATATTTAAGTAATTAAATCTAAACTTATTATCTTAACCTTTTAAGATGGAGAAGAACCACTGAGGCCAGCCGCCAACGGTACTACTACCAATTAAAATAGTAAAGGTTTTCACTTTGTTTGCATATTTCTTTCTAGGAAAAATTACATATCCTTCAAACTTGATAGCATTTTTTAATTGAATACCAAAGTCTCAATTTTTAATTTACCTAAGTTTCAAATTTTTTTAATTTGACCAATTTTATTCAAAACTTTTCATACCGTCCCTAATTTTTAATTTTTTATAAAAAATTTTGTGGTTGTTGTGGCCATCTCCTTTGGCCATTTGGCCATTTTTGTATTCCCAAATTTATTTTTTTATTTAAAAAATAAAAATAAAAAATTGAAGCAATATGAAAACTTTAGGATAATATTGGTCAAATTGAAAAAAATTGAAACTCCATGGGCATGGATTACAAAAATTAAAGCTTTGGTATTTGAATTAAAAAACACTAATACTTATAATTTTTCCTTCTTTTCTTTTTAAGTAGCCGGCCTACGTGGGAGATCGAGATCAAACATGTGGGAGATTCCACTCAGTAGATCGAAAGCAGCTGATCACTGTACATTTATCATGCCGACATATATTAGATTGAACAGCGCACAATGTCGGATTTAGGCTTCAAATATTGCATGTGGATTTAGCCAAGTTTATCCAAACTAGCTGACATATGACATGACGGCATATATATAGAGACGTACTGGGTTGAGCGGCGTCGCACAACGTCCGATTACTACAAATTTGGGGTGTTTTTGCTTACACTTTCTAGTCCTACTGAGACACCTTGAGTGGACTGCGTACGTACATGTTACATGACCAAATCTGTGGAAAGATATGGACGGGACGCCTAGTTACGATATAAAATAATAATAATAATTCAAGGAAAGAATTAATATTGAACAATTAATATATGGTAGGAAAAGCCTGCTAGGTGCATGCATTGTCAAACATTTGAACTCATATGGACCCAAATGGACCACTTTTACACATACAAAATACTGAAGAGAAGAACACTTAATTGACTTCGAAGTGTGCCTACACACTTGTACAATAAATGCAAAATGCGTAATGACATATGACATGACGTAGTCTATTGGCTTTCATGCCTTATAAATGGCCAAGAATTCTTGTTGATTTCAAACCATCGAGAGACCAAAACATGAGTAGCACATACTGTCTAGTGTTGCTCCTTGGGGTGGTGCTTCTCAGCACTACCTCACTAGCTGACCACCATGCGCCTTCCAAGCACAAGCCCCATTCTCCTCCTAAACACAAACCTCCGACCCCACTTGATCATGAAGAGAAGCCATTCCTTGAACACAACCCACCTCACAAGGGTAAGGGAGAAAAGCCTCCACCGGAGCACAAGCCACCGCATGAGCATCACCCTGGACGCCATTTACTAGAATCAGCTTCGCTTGAACAAAATTCAGCCAGTTTGGATGGTAAACATCCAAAGCCACCCCCAAAACACAAGCCACCAACGTCCTCACTCGACAAAGAAGAGAAGCCGTTCCCAGAACACAAGCCACCTTCTAAGGGTAAAGGAGAGAAGCCTCCACCAGAGCACAAGCCACCACATGACCATCACCCTGGACGCAATGCATTGGAGTCATCTTCCCTTGAACAAAATTCAGCTAGTTTGGATGGTAAACATCCAAAGCCACCCCCAAAACACAAGCCACCAACGTCCTCACTCGACAAAGAAGAGAAGCCGTTCCCAGAACACAAGCCACCTTCTAAGGGTAAGGGAGAGAAGCCTCCACCAGAGCACAAGCCACCACATGA
The DNA here is from genome assembly GCA_013348765.1 of Carpinus viminea. Lineage (NCBI taxonomy): Eukaryota > Viridiplantae > Streptophyta > Magnoliopsida > Fagales > Betulaceae > Carpinus > Carpinus viminea. The sequence continues at coordinate 15,910,854 of CP054671.1, read as the reverse complement.
CCATCACCCTGGACGCAATGCATTGGAGTCGTCTTCCCTTGAACAAAATTTAGCCAGTTTGGATGGTAAACATCCAAAGCCACCCCCGAAACACAAGCCACCAGTGTCCTCACTTGACAAAGAAGAGAAGCCATTCCCAGAACACAAGCCACCAACCAGGCCGTTTGATGAACCTCCCAAGCATAAGGGAGAGAAGCCACCACCGGAGCACAAGCCACCCCATGATCATCACCCTGGACGACGATTATTGGAGACCTCTTCCCTTGAACAACAAAATTCAGTGAGTTTGGACGGTAAACGTCCTAAGCCACCCCCGAAACACAAGCCACCAACGTCCTCACTTGACAAAGAAGAGAAGCCATTCCCAGAACATAAGCCACCAAAGGGTAAGGGAGAGAAGCCACCTCCAGAGCACAAGCCACAGCATAATCATCAACCTGGACACCCTTCAATGGAGGATGCCAAAGAATCCCACAACACACCTCGAAAGTTGAAGGCTCCAATCGCTCCTGAAAAGAAGCCGCCAAGTCCGTCTCACAAGCCACCCCACAAACCTCCATCAGCAAACTGATCATCACTGCTTGCATGCGCATGTTGATATATTTGTAGAAATTAATAAGAGTTGCAACATATGCTACGTACCTTTCATGTGAGTCACTGTTCTATACATGGAACAGTTACTATAGCTATAGACATATATGATAGTCATCTATGTTCACGTATGTTATTGTAATCGTTTTAATTAGTGTTTGTACTTTGACCAGTGTCTTATGAGCATCGACATGTTGTGTACTCAATTTGAATGAATCCTTTTTTATCACGTGCGACATATTTCAATATTGCTTAAATTTTATGGGTTTGATAAAAGAGTTTCGTTTTAAGTAGTTTTTTTTTTTGTCAGAGAAAAGTGAAAAGAAGTTATTTGGTAATAAAAAGAAGGAAATTGATTTTTTTGTTCACAAAAATTAAAAATTAGTATGAATTTGTTACCAAAAGTATAACTTAGTGTGTAGGGGTTGGAGACAAAACAAAAAGCCACATTTCCCTTTTCGCATAAAGCTGCAAATTAACTATTCTTATAATGGTACGTAAAATCTCATTCCTCAAATAACAATCTAACGACTTTATATTCAGCTGTAAAATAAAAAGAAAATAGTAAAAGAAATTAAAGGCATTATGGGTTGGTCTGATAGAACTTTTTAGAGTATTCAAAAGATAGGTTTTTCTAGCTAATTCTAGGCGTTTTTTTTAAGTAGAATAAACGACTAAAATGAGTCCACATGTCATTGTCAATATCTCTCGCCATTTATTAAGAAAACAAAATGCCAAAACACTACACAAAAAATAAAGGGTCGGTGACGCTCGGCTTAGCTAGTGTCGTTTCACCAAACTTAAGCAAGAAAACGATATCTCGAAACTAATTTGAACAATGAGGTAGCTTTTTTTATGAGTTTTACAAGAGAAAGTTGCTTACTCTATATAAATATGCTCAATGTCTTATCTACAAGTAATGCGAGATTATTCCTTAACACGTATACGTAAATTTATACCGAAAAATTATTATCATCTTAAGTAAATATTTGATATATGTACAATTTTGGCTACTTTAATTATTATTATTAGTTGTGTAGTACTGGTAGGCAAGAGAAACCATGGGATAAAGTTAAAATAAAGTTGCATTTTTTTAATGGTCATATCTTCATCATGATTTGGTGCCATTGATCGAGCCGAAAACCGAATATTTAACAACCACATGATCGGTGTGCCTCTATCTTCAAGTGTTCACACTTCACACTCAATTGTGAATGAGCTAGAGACTGCTTTAAAGATTGATATATTCGTCTACCATTTTGTAAGCTGATTGGTTGGCATATATAGTAGTTGATCAATTAAAATAATGCCAATTGGCAATTACTGACTTGTTTGCATCTTTCTTTTGACCCCTTGCGATGTGGTGTACCGATATGATGCAGTAAAGTCACGGACGTAAGTGGGAACGGAGAAACATGACACCGCATGTGTCATGATATGATTCCGCGGAGTAAATCGAAAATAGCTGACATATGACATGACGACATATTTCTATATATAGATTAGATTGAACGGGCCCACACGTCAGACTTCAAAAATATTATTATTGCACGTGATAGCATGATTGTCCATGAATCATAATGTAATTAAGCTTTTCGCCACTTCGATCACCAGCTACCTCAATCATATTGGAGTATCTTTTCCTACTTCGTTCGATCTACTCAGTATTGCTCATACTTGCAACTCACAAGCCTCGATGAAGATTGCGTACGTACATGTTATATGAGCAATATGCATGTGGACGATCTTCATTTCTTTTAATTGCTTGGACCTTTTGGTGGGAATAATATATATGGATGCCTAATAATTTTGAAGAAATAAGCTTTTAACTTTATAGTATCTATATATATATATATATATGATTCTAATTAAGATTTCATGCTAGCCATTTGGACCCAATGCATGCCTTCACCAGCAACAGCCTTGGTTCATGCATTGTCAAACTGTTGAACTCATAACTGGAAAGAAAATACTGAAGAGCACTTATTAGACTTCAAAGTGTCTCTACACTACCCTTTTACAACAACAAACAAACAAACAAACAAAAAAAAATTGCAAATACTATAAGAAATAAGACTATTAGCGTCGACTTTTTTTGGACTCTAATAAAGTCGACACTAATAGTCCAACTCTAATGATATCATTAGCGTTGACCTTATGTGGACACTAATAATCACTTTTAGTGTCGACATAAAAGTCATTTATTGTGAACGCTGATGCTGGAGTGGACGGAAGGTAGAGTCGATGTTAATAGTGGACTATCAGCGTCGACTTTGAGTGGACGCTAATAGTGTACTATTAGCGTCCACTCAAAGTCAACGTGTCCACAAAGTCGATGCTAATAGTCTCAAATTTATTTTTTTAAAAAAAATCACCTATTAGCATCCAAACAAAGTAGATGTTGATTGTTGCACCATTAGCTAATGGTTTAATTTTTTTTTTAAAAATACCATTAACGTCCAAACAAAGTGGACGCTAATAAGTGTTAAAAAAAAAAAAATAAAAATAAATAAATAAACCGTTAGCGTGAATGATATGAGCAAATTAAAAAAAAAAAAAGCTTTTATTATATATAAATTAATTAAAAAAATTAATACAAATCAGTAGGTAATGAACAAACAATGACAGTCATTGCATTGACTGTAATTAGTACCTTCCAAATTTCTCTGAGTTGGCTAGATGATTTTGATCAAGATCAAAAAAATTTGCATAATAGACATTGGCTTGGGAAAAAAACCACAAATTGATACCCCAAAGCCAAACCATCGTAGTCTGCAATACCAAATTAGGAGAAAATATGTTACTTCAAGATTCATAAAAGCACAACCATGAGAGACTGTTAATAGGCCATTAGTTTAAACGCAAAAGACCATCACTTAAGGCATTCATTGAAATAGTAATCAACCACAACAGCCATATCATGCCACGTTTATGATTTACTACATATGCATGCACAATAAAGATACAACCTTAAGAGTTAAAACATAAAATCTCTCATTCAATCTCACATGTTAAAATAACTATCCCAAGGATGAGACCGATCCAGCCATGATACCACCGACCAAGTCCATTTTCTTTAAAACTTTATATCTTTAGACAATTGTTTATGTTTCTTCTTTGTCGATTGGTTATAGTGATTTCCTTATCAGTTTTGCTTCTTCTAGTAAGGTGTTTTCTCTTGTATATTTTTGGTGTACTTAGGGGTTTATTGATTACTTATCAAAACAGGAATATAATCGTAAATGAAAAATAGAAAAAGAATTACACCGCATGTTTTAACTAACATTTAGATTAAGAATTCTTGCATGATTAAACCAGTATAACAATGGAATGTCTAAACTGTAAGATATATAATATAAAATATTTCCAAGTAAAAGCTACAGTATCTAAATTAAATAAAACATGTATTGGGCCTCCTACAACACAAACTGAACAAACAGTTGTAGCTAACCTGTCTAAAAGACCTTCCTGTAGTACAGCCACAATACCATACTTCTTCAAGCAAGAAATTCCAAATCCCCCACCCCAGCAAGTCCAAAAGCTGCTCCACGGCGTTCCCCATACTTGTCGCTGTTCATCAAATGATCCAACAGCAAAGAAACTAGAGTGGGTCCATCATCCTAACGTGAGAATTAAAAATAAGTTGGTTAAAGAAAAAAATAGCTCTTGCTCAATACAAAGGTTTAAATCATTATATTAGATAATTTTGACCTTTGGAGTTATAATAAAAGATAAATTCAAACTGAACCGAGCTTGAAGTTGAAAAATTACGTCCTGAAAAGTTACAATATCACTCTATCGACATTTTAATGCACTGTTCAAACAGCAACACATATAACACAGATTTAGGCAGTGAAAGCCCGGTACAGATTTTTCTTCTTCTTCTTCCCACGCACTTATGTTGGACATAACTAACCATGTCACTACGGATTACACTACCTAAAGACCAGGTAAAGGTATCAATTAAGCACAGGCGGCAACAGCTAGTCATGAAATGTTTTTCCTTTTTAGCAAGTCTACTTATGCCACGTATTGACTCATAAATGTAACACCAAAACCTTTTCCCTGTCAACTGGAACCAATATTTAGTGGTATGCCAATCTTTTAAAAGCATCTAAATTATCAGACTTAACTGCAATATGAGTTAGCAAGGAAAGTTAAAGATTTCAAGAAGTGTCTATAATCTCCCTTTCGACATACTTGCTTAGATTTCATTAATGGAGATAGGCACGCAGAGACTGCCCGTTGAACAGCTTCTGATGGAGTGTTTAACACATCCAACAATTGCTCAACAACAGCATGAACTTTAGGATCATCCTGTTCAATAAACATTCTTTTTAATGTTCAGGGTAAGTGTTTCAAAAACCAACTTATTGCAGCTAAAGCAGAAAACCAAAAAAAATAAAAAATACTGTCAAATTCCGCAAAATAGTAAGCTTCACACCTTTGCCAAATGTTTTGCCAAAGCTACAGTGAAGATAACCACACCCTCACGCACCAAATCATATTTTTCTTCATCTGACGCCTAATTAGAAAGAAAAACAAAGGAATTGTATTAGATGTTAAAAAGTTTCTGAATTGCTTTTATATATGACTGCTGTTATTCCTATTAAATGATACAGCTGCAGGAAAGCTGAAACCCAATATGGAAAGACCCACTATGTCCCTCAACCTCCTTTGAGTGCATGTCAAGTAACCCTAACTGTTTGTGGAAGGAAAGAAACTCAACCATTGGCTGCCTTGGACAACAAGCAAAAGATTTCACTCTCCTTAGTGTAAAAGGATTTTTGATTGTATTAGGTTTAACTTGTGTATTAGGTTTAGCTGTAGTACTGTATATACTACACTAACCTCTTGTAATATTTACTACCTTTGAATATACAAATACAAAGTTTTTATGGTATTAGAGTCATACATTGACGCCATAGATCTTTTCAAACACATATTCCAATCTCATACCTTCAAACACTTATCTTCAAACTTATTCAATGGCAGCAACAACACCCTTTGTTCCACCAAATACCATTCAAAACACCCTCTTGAAACTTGATTCTGGCAATTATACCAGCTGGTTAACTCAAATCAATCTTATTCTACGTACTCATTAATTAATGGGCTTTGTTGATGGGTCTGAACCCTGCCCTCCAAAGGCAATCATTGATGATGAAGGAAAAGCTACTCTAATCCGAATATCATACCGAACAAGAAGGATCGATTACCTCGAGTGTTATTCAGGATCTCTTCGGAAAAATTTTAGCAACTATTTATGGTCTCAACACTTCTCAACAAGCATGGACAGCTTTGGCTACAAAATTTGCCTCAAAGTCCAAATCTTATATCTTCAACTTGAAGAAGCAACTGCAGAGCCTCACCCAAGGTCCCAGATCATATCTTTGACTACCTATAGTTGGCCAAACACCTAGCAAACCAACTTAGTGCAGAAACCCCATACACGAAGAAGAAATCATCACCTCGATTCGCATGGTTTGAACTCCTCATTTACCCATTTTATTACTACTTACTCTTTCCATACCAAAGCCAATGAAATCAGTTTGAAGACTTCCAAGATGAACTCCTAAGCCATGAGTTAATGCTCAACCAACAACAACAACAAACAATGACCACTCCTCCTTTGCTCTCACCACCCAGGGTCCTCCTCAGTTTCAAACATTCAAAGGCAAGACACCCCTGCCAAACAGATTCCCTCAAAGAAATTTTTCACCTAGACCAAACAATGTCTATCCATCTCTCAGACCTTATTCTCACCAATTCAGCAGGGGACCTCCTTAGTACAACAGAAACTATGATAGAGGCTATAATAGAAACTCTCCTCAAGGCTATTATCCATGAAACTCAATGCAGAACAATCAACAGGGAAACAACACCTTCCCCAAGCAAAATAACAATCAAGCCTCCATGCAGCATGACAATCTGCTCTCCCGTGGCTCAAGAGCACCTTGCTAGATATGTGGTAGAATTAATCATCTTGCTATTGATTGCTTTCACCGTATGGATTATGCTTTTCAGGGAAGAAATCCACCTACACAACTGGCAGCCATGGTAGCACACACAAATTCTGTCTATGAGGAGCAGTAATGGCTGGCCGACAGTGGAGCCAATGCTCACATTAGAAATAAGTTGGAGAACCTACAAATTCAGCAACCCTTTCAACAAAAAAAGGAGGTGGCAGTAGGCAATGGCACTAGAATTCAAATTGAAAATACTGGTTCAACTCTTTTAAATTCACCTCATTCTTCATTTAAAATGTCTAATATATTACATTGTCCACAAGCCTCAGCCAATTTGCTTTCCATACAAAAATTTTGTAAGGATAACTTTTGCTATTTTATTCTAACTTCATCTCATTACTTTGTTAAGGACCTGCTGACCCATGCAACGCTCTTGGAGAGGAGGAGTGAAAATGGTTTGTATCCTCTCAAGCTTGGAAGGAAACTTCACAAAGAAAACAAGACATTTACTGCTTTTTTAGGAATAAGGACTACCTCTTTAGTGTGGCATTTTAGGTTAGGACATCCTTCTTTAGAAATTGTTAATCGAGTTGTCAAAGAACAATCTCTTCCTGTTTCCAGTCATAATTTTAATAAAACTGCTTCTTGTGGTTCATGCCAATTAGGCAAAAGCAAAAAACAGCCTTTTCATGCTTCTACTCAATGGTTTTAAATATTATATGGTGTTTATTGATGATTGGTCTAGATTCACTTGGATTTATCCTCTACATCGTAAATCTGAAGTATTTGAGAACTTTATTAAATTCAAACTTCTTGTTGAAAATCAATTCTCCACAAAAATCAAACAAATCCAATCGAATGGTGGAGGAAAGTATACCTCAATTCAGTTTCAATCCTTTCTTTCTAGCAATGGAATTGTGCACAGAAAATCTTGCCCATACACTTCCCAACAAAATGGCTTAATTGAACGCAAACTTAGACATATCCTTGAGACCGGACTGTCCCTTCTAGCTCACTCTCATCTATCCAATAGGTACTGGGTTGATGCCTTTCTTACAGCAGTCTATGTGATTAATAGGTTACCTACACCTGTCTTGAAAAATCAATCTCCTTATTCAAAGCTCTACAAACGTGATCACTACAAAAAAACAATGAATTAGTGACTTGCTCATTGTGACGTGCAGAAGGGGAAAAAACGCCACCCTTGGTGTAGTGACATGCTCTTAGTGACGTGCAGTCGCATGACAGCAAACCAGGTGACTAGAAAAAAAAATTTGTGTCGTGCAAATTTTTTGCACGTCACCCTTAGGGTGATGTGCAGAAAATCACACGTCACCCCTAGCAAGGTGACGTGCAATTTTCTGCACGTCACCCCTAGGGTGACATGCAAAAAATTTAAACGTCACTACATAAGTTTTTTTTTTTTTAAATAATTACCCAAATTTTTTTTTGGGGTTTTTTCAAACATAGCAAAATTACCCGAATTCTCTTTCATTTTCCAACATTTCCACAGCAACCAAACATAGCAAAAGTTCTTGAAGTCTCAAAATTAATCACCCATAAATCTAAATTAGCGAGAATAACAAACCTAATCCCACAAAAAAAAAAACCTAATTTTCCTAACAAATCCTTGGCGGAAAACCCTAACATTCAAAATCAAGAATTCAAAGAACCAAAAGCAAAATACGTCTGGGCTCTCGAACATGAAGGTGACAATGTGCTATTGTCGCCTTGAGGGTGATGATGTAAATGTGCGGTGCACTTGAGCATCTTGGCCATGTTGCAGATTCATGCCCATGGAAAGGTTGCATTGCAGTGTAGTGCTCGAAGCCCTTGGATGAGGAGCGAGCCACCAATGCCATGTGGTGAGTCCATTTCTGGAGCGAAAACCCCGTGGCTGAAGCGTCGAAGTTCGCATCATTCACGGGTCCTTGATTGCCTGAACCTTCTTGCGACCCTTGAATGCAGATCGAATTTCATTATGAAATATTAAATCCCAAGAAAAAAATACTTAATTATATAATGCTCAAAGCTTAAAAGGTACCGTTGTAGCCATTGAAGACTTGAGTTCATCGATTGAGCTATTTAGGCGTTTTTGCTTGCTAAGGAGAACACGCGAGCTAAGAGGGAAGAACAAAATTAAAACAAAAAGAAAAAAAAAGGAATGAAATTAAGCGACAATCAAAACATAAAACCAAAACAAAAACCCCAACAATCGATAAACACATGCAACCAACAATGAATCTAAAATATATATAAGTAAATAAATAAAATTAATTAAAAGATTTAAATTCTTACCTATAGGCACGTACCCCCAACAGAGGAACAAGCAATATATTAGCAGCTGGCCGAAGAGAGGAGCTGACCCATGTGCACGAAGAGAACATAACAAGCAGAGATAGAAGAGAAGAAGAGATGAAAAAAATTGTAATTTTTTAAATGAATTTTTTACTATGCAAGGGGTTGCTGACAGTGGGGGGAGGGGGGCGCGAATGCCAAAATTTAGGCGCGGCTTTACACTCAAATGAGATGATGTGTGGGATGAACTGCACGTTGCCTTCAGGGGTGACGTGCTATTCAGATTTTGTGCGTCACCCTTGAGGGGCGACGTGTAATATTTCTGCACGTCACCCCAAGGTGACGTGCAACCTTTTTTTCAAACGTCAATAAAAATTTGTGACGTTTAAATAGTATCAAACGACACCCCTACGGTGACATGCCACATGGAAAACGTCACTCTTATTAGGGGTGACGTTTTTTTTCTTTGCATGTCACCACTGCTGTGACATTTAAAAAAAAGCATACTATTCAAACGTCACAAACTACCCATTTTTTTTGTAGTGGATCCAGATGACCAAAAGCTTAGAGTCTTTGGTTGTTTGTGTTACCCACTTCTTAGACATGATGGTAAACATAAGTTAAATATAAGTCCAAACCTTACATCTTCCTAGGTTATAACTTTGCGCTATAAGTGCTTGGACCCTACAACTAATCAAGCTTATTTGTCTAAACATGTTATCTTTGATGAAGATTCTTTCCGCCAAGGATCAAGCTACTGCACAACTTCCTTCAAGGTCAATGCTCAAGGTGATGCTTCTTTTCTCCATGTTTCACTACCATTTGAATGTCTTTTACCTATTGAACCTAACTCTAATACTACAACCACTTCACTTGAACAAAGTCCATCTCCAACGTCACCTGCAGTCAACCACCCTTCTCCTAGCACTTTTAATCCTTACTATATCCAACCTGCAGAACAATCTACTCACCCGAAGCCATATCATCACCACATCCTCACCTATACCTACTACATCCTCATCTTTAAACCCACCGTCATACCATGGTAACTAGATCTAGAACAGGATCCCTCAAACTTAAAACCTTTCTTGAATTTCACCTTTATCACACCAAACTAGTTGACATTGAACCAGTGTCCTATCGCCAAGCTGCTACTGATTCTAGATGGATGGAAGCTATGCAACAGGAATTTGATGCCTTATCACTACAAGAAAATCGGTCTTTAGCGACGACTCAAAGTCATTGCTAAAGGCCCATCGTCGCTATTAACATCATGACGACAATGGTTCGCTCTCCGTGGTTGCAATTAATCCGTCGCTATTCGTCACTAAAAACTAAATAGCAATGACCTTTCATGTTGTCGCTATTGATACTTATTAGCGACGACAAATGTCGTCGCAAATAATTATTAAAATTTGTCGCTGAAAATCTTTTAAAACCAATGTCGTCACTAATGATACACACATCAGCGACGACAAATGTCGTCGTTAATGATACACATATCAATGACGATATTTGTCGTCGCTGATGACTCACATTAGCAACGACAAATGTCGTCCGAGAATATACACATCAAATGTTGTTGCTGATGACACACATCGGTGACAACATTTACCAATGACGACAAATGTGTGCTAATGACTCACATCAGCGACATTTGTTGTCGCAAATGATAAACACATCTAGCGACCACATTTGTCGTTGCTAGTGATACACATCTAAGCGACAAATGTAAATCAGATGGCTAATGATTATGCAATCATCAACGATAACATTGATCGTCGTCGTCAACATCAAATGCTTTTATTTTGGCTAATTAATATTTTAAATTATTTGGTATAAATGATATAAACATAATAATATGTTAGAGTTTATCGTAATTGTTTGATATTAATATTTTATATTGAAACCAAAGTAATATTTTAATAGATCTATCTTTTGATATTTTATATTTTATATGGCATACTAAAATTTTAATATTAGAGTATGCTTACTGTACATTCCAAATTGAACAAGGAAATCAAAGACGAGATGAATTTTTTCCCAATGTGTTGTGATAACAATAAAAGATAGATCTATAAAAGCAAAAGGCGGAAAACAAGGAAATGAAATTTAAAAGAATAACGAACATGTTGCCACTTGACAAAGTAAATCCCATTGCGAAGAACTCCCGCTCTCACTCTCACAGATGAAGCACAAGAAATCGAAGGGATTGGTACTTTTACAACAATTGGAAAAGGGTAACAACAATTTCTTGGACCTTTTGGCATGAGTACGCCATGAAACTAGCAATGATTTTGGATGAAGAAGACGAAGTGTAGAAGAGCGTAACCTTGATTCCACTATAGCACAGTAAATGGCACAACTAGCTAAAATGCGTACGTTTTGCAATCCGCTTTCGCTGCTCACAAAGCCAAAAGAAACAACCAAAATCAGCTCCTAAAACATAATTTAAGAAATTTTAAAAAATGACGAACACACAAAAATCAAGTCAAGTGATTTCTTAAATTATCACTCACATTCTTCTTATCCAACAAATATATTGAATATTCTAAGTCTATTGCATAGGGTATACTGGATTGAGCATGCTAGATGAAACTAACACCGAAAGAAAGTACCAAATGCACTCCAAAGGAAAAAAAATATATTGTCCACAAACTATCATCTTTTCCTTCTAATCTACCATAAAAGCCACGATGATATAATAGTATTGTGAGGTCTATATCCGGTAGATCTTTTACAAAGAACAAAACACTGCATTAATAAAGCATATGAGCCTAGCTAATGCAGATACAAACTTATTTCAATTAGTTCTTTGCAATAATCAATCTGAGTAGTATTTCAATTGATATTTCCAGCAATCGAATGTATTACTCCACATCCACCATTCATTAAGGCGAAAACATGCATTCTACTATAAAAAGTAAAACTTAAGAAAAGTAATCAAGTTATTCTTAGTCGATAACAACCAAATATTAAACCAAATTCAGACTTCTAAGAACCAAAAATAAATTGTTATTCTATAACTAGCAAACTAACTTAACTAGTATCGAATTTTCACCACCATCACATGACGTCTAGAAATCGAACCAGTCTAGCACATCCTTGTCGAGAATCCAAAAGATCCACACTAATAACATTTACATCTCACAAAATAACGAAACTATATCACAATACAGTCAAGATAAGACCCACAAGGAAATAACTAAGTACCAAATCACAAAATACATCAAATGAAACCCTATCTTCTTCCAAACACCAAATTCAACAAACAAACCGTGTACAGCCAATGGATACTCATTGATCACATGAAATCTAGATAAACACAATTTCTACTTTGATACAATGTCTGAGATAGACAACCAAAATTTCTTTTCTATACCTTAAATCTTAGCAATTAATATATTGCTATATATATAACTCAAAACTTGGAATGCCTCCAATTGAGGAACAAGAGAATATGAATTGCTACACAAGACACACACATGGAGGCCAAACCATCCAAGACTCCATGTACCTCTAGCTCCAAACTCTCTAAGCTTGATGGAGATCTCTTGGATGATCCTACCATTTATCGACAAGTAGTGGGGGCACTCCAATCGCACACTTACTGCACAGAGATAGCATACTCAAGAATCAATTGTGTCAACACATGCATGCTCCATCCTCCACTCATTGGATTGCAAAGAGGGTTTTGAGATATCTCAAGGCACTCCGATCATGGCCTTTATTATACCAAAAGCAATCTATAGGTAAATGCATTTTGTTACTCGATTGGGAGTTGTCGATGATAGAAGGCCAATCATTGGGTTTGCAGATTCTTGGGTGGGCCTCATAACCTAGAGTGCAAAGAAGCAAGCTATTGTGTCCAGATCCGATGGAAGCCAGTATAGGTCACTTTCTATCACTTCTGCAAAATTGTTTTGGATCGAATGTTGTTTAAAGAACTCCGAATCTACTTAGCCTATCCTCTAGTACTGTGGTGTGATAATGTTAGTGCATTAGCCTTAGCTTCTAATCCAGTTTTCCATACCAGGACTAAACATATAGAAGTTGATTATCATTTTGTGAGAGAAAAGGTCCTTAACCGAGACATTTTGCTTAAGTTCATCTCCACCCATGATCAAGTAGCGGATTTGTTTACCAAGGGGCTTCCATCAGCTCAATTTCTTGTTCTGAAGTCCAAGTTGTTGGTGGTTCCTACCCCCATCAACTTGAGGGGGGGGTGTTAAAGGATACAGCTGCAGGAAAGCTGAAACCCAATATGGAAAGACCCATTATGTCCCTCAACCTCCTTTGAGTGCATGTCAAGTAACCCTAGCTGTTTGTGGAAGGAAAGAAACTCAACCATTGGCTGCCTTGGACAACAAGCAAAAGATTTCTCTCTCCTTAATGTAAAAGGATTTCTGATTGTATTAGGTTTAACTTGTGTATTAGGTTTAGCTGTAGTACTATATATATTACACTAACCTCTTGTAATATTTACCACCTTTGAATATACAAATACAAAGTTTTTCAATTCTTGCCACTCAACAAGGGATATTAATGCTATATTGCTATGGGAACATAAGCATAGCTCTGATTGCTGTTTTAGCAAAAACATTTCTAATAACATCGCACCTTATTAAAAAATATATAAATAAAACAGAAATAAAAAACATTTCTAGTCACAACAAGAAGTACTAACCGTTTTGTTTAAGTAGTTCTCAAAAATTGGAAATAACAATGACACATTCTCCCTCCCATGCTTGTCAATGATCAGGATACCAGCATTAATCATTCTACCCCGAACATCTGCATTAGGATCAGCCTGCATAATCAAAAGCATCCTTTTAGTATACATTTTCGCTTATGATAAAGATACTTCTAAGCCTTGAAGATGACTCCAAACAAACGAAAAATAAAACAGTTATGCAGAAAAGATTGTTGTTCTTTCCTTTTTTGGGACAAATAAATTATTCTTTAAGTAATCAGCATATATAATTAGACAAACCTGTATACAATCAGGGTTTTCATCCAAAGCAGCAGCTAATGCCTCCGCAGCCAAGCGCACATTATAATTACAATGTGAAAGCGCTTTGAAATAATAATAGAATTTAAATGAATTAAGAATTAATGAAGCACGTACGTGTATAAATTGATCATCTATCTCAGACTAGTGCGTATAATCATGGGGCATATTAATATATGCATTATCGCAATGAATTAATTGTGGACAGAAAAGGAGAATCCAATTACGATTTGGCTAAGAGTAAGTATAGTGGGGGTATGCATGCAATTAATTATATAATTTGTTCCTTCTTTTGTATCATACGACACATGAGGACTGAGGTCCCTCTTTTTCCCCGGTTTTGTACCAAGTTCATTGTCACGAACGTATGTCGACTCACACGTTGGCTTCTTTGGTGTTTTAAACTAACACGCAACTAATTTTACGACGGCACTTCTCCATTTCCCACTTAGGATATATAGCGACCTTGACCACAACGTAGCTAGCTACTTTTCAAATTTTCAAAATATATTAGGCAACAGACTAAATCACTACTTTTAAACACTTATAAAAATTAAATGCCTAGTAAGTATTAATAAGAATAACAATAGCAAAATCCTAATGTTTTAAAAGAATATATAGATAATTTTGAGACCTTGCTAGCAAGATTATCGTATGTAATTTGACAGTCCAAGGAAATAAACAACAATGTTGTAACATCAACGTCACAATTTCCTTTTTTTGTGGGCCAATAACTTATCTTCACTCAAACAGCTCCACTACCTGGTAACATTAGCGGGCCGGTAGACGGCTATATATATCAGTTTGTAAATAATTTTGTATTAAAAGTTACAGTACTCCTAACACTTCTTATTCTTAAATTTTAATAACTGATCACAAGTACTCAATTCAACCATTTTGGTCCATGGCCAAAGATGAATAAACTAGTTAAAATATTTTAAATTCTCTAATCAGGCTTTATTCTATCTTTTTGTATGATTTATTTTCTTCTTTATTTAGTCCATGCCAGGTTTACTTGTTGATCTTCACTCCCAACCTCTTTATAAATAAAATAAAGATCAGTGTGATATTGTTCATGATATACTAGCTTTAACACCGGAAGTAGCTAGCTCTAACTCTTTGTCAGTTATTTCTCGGCTTCTGCTCTCTTTCTCTCTTCCATCTACAAATTAAACCCAAGCTAAACTATATAATTCAACGTGATCACTGAGTTTTTCTTGTTTGTTTCGATTGATTTCTCACCAATCGGATCTAAGACTTTAGTCTACAACTTTTTGTAGCACAGTCTACAACTTAATTTCTTTTGTTTTTGTTGGTTCCCCCGTCGGTGGTGCTACTTAGTGTGCTATACTCTACACAAACCATATTAAGGATTTTACGCAAATGGAAAAAGTAAAGACAACTAGGGAGAATTTAAAAGAACATATAGAGGATTTTATCCAATAAGCAGGCCAAGAGGTGGCGTAATTTTTTTATCAAATTACCTACCCCAGTCGCAACTTGAGCCAATAGTCCAACTTTTCAACTCTGTGGGATCCAAATTAAAGGGCCAATATTATAATTCTCATTGTGCTTCTTTTGACTCGACAACCTACGGACACAATTAAAATACACCATGTGGCGAGAGGAGATAGGCTCCGGCCCATTATAAAACGCCATCGAATTGCTCCAGTTTTACACCATCCTAAATTAACATCTGTGAGATGGGCCGGAGCCTATCTCCTCTCGCCATGTATCAGTTGTTGCTGCTGCTGCACTTGTCTTGTAGCTTATGAAGCATGGCATGCACTTAGTTTGCTTCAGTTGTGTAGAAATCTCATTGTCATCGCTCTATATTAATATGATATCTATGCTTATATTATGATCTGGCTTTCTTCTCTGGCAGTAAAAGTTTATATACATACTATGAAAACGGTATTTTAGGGCAAATTAATATTCTTAGTGGTGTTGATTGATGGCACTAGTACCGAGAATAACATCGATCACTATATATAATAGTTTACAACAAGAACAAATTATATCAATTATATGAGATAAAATAGTTTATTAATTTGACCTTTAAGAGAAAAATCCTGACTCCAATAAGATATATATAATTGTTAAAAGAGACGAAAAAAGAAAAAGAAAAAAAAAAAAAGGAGATATAAGATACAATATAAGAGTAATACTACACACATTCCAATTTTCATATTGTTTTAGGATATTTTAAAATAATCGTTGAATTTTAATATAATTAATAAAGATTTATCACAAATTTAATGTTAATTTTAAAAATCACTTAAAAAAAAAGTGAAAATAGATGTGAAGAAGTGAGTATTTGGGTAGCATACGCACAATGTATACATGCATATGAAATCAGCCGATCCAACATGTTCAACAACTGTGCATACTCGAGGGTTATATGTTTCTTACTAAATTAAGTAAGGACATCATAATTTTATAAGCTAAAAATCTTTTGAGTGTCGCTTATGACACTTACAAATTTTACAAAAAGCTAAAAATAAAAGGCCGTCGGTTGCTCTGTATCAAATAATATTGAACACATGGACATAAATACCCCCCTGCCAACGTTGTGTCTGGAAGACAAAATGTTAGTTGCAGACCATAAAGCACATGTGCAATATTTAAAGGACCAGTGATTTTAAAACACTTGGATAACACTAAAACAAGGGACTTCAGGCAGATAAAAAGGATATTCTGGGCGCTTAGTTTATTCCATTGGATATTTGCACAAGTTCAAATTACCCTTAATTTGCCTTATTATATATATATATATATATATATATATATATATATATATATATATATATATATATAAAGAAACAAGTAATAATATATTTACGTAATTAAACCTAAACCTATTATCTTAACCTTTTAAGATAGAGTAGTACAGACCACTGAGGCCAGCCGCCAACGGTGGCCACAACTACTCAATTAAAATAGTAAAGGTTTTCACTTTGTTTGCATCATTTTTTTAAGGAAAAATTATAGTTTATCCTTCAAACTTGATAGCGTTTTTTAATTCGAAATACCAAGGCTCAATTTTTGCAATCTACCCTCCCAAAGTTCCAAATTTTTTTAATTTGACCAATTTTATCCAAAACTTTTTATATTGCTCTTAATTTTTAATTTTTAATTTTTTATAAAAAAAATTTAAAAAAAAATTGGGGTTGTTGTAGCCATCCCCTTTGGCCATCTGGCTATTTTTGTATTCCTAAATTTATTTTTTTATTTATAAAAAATAAAAATAAAAAATAAAAAATGGGAGCAATATTGAAATTTTGAGATAATATTAATCAAATTGAAAAAAATTAAAATTTTATGAGCATGAATTACAAAAATTAAAGCTTTGATATTCGAATTAAAAAATTTTACCTATAATTTTTCCTTCTTTTCTTTTTAAGTAGCCGGCTTACGTGGAAGATCGAGATCAAACAACATGTGGGAGATTCCACTTAGTTTATCGAAAGTAGCTGATCACTGTACATTTATCATGCCGACATATATTAGATTGAACGGTGCACAATGTCGGATTTAGACTTCAAATATTGCATGTGGATTTAGCCAAGTTTATCCAAACTAGCTGACATATGACATGACGGCATATATATAGAGACGTACTGGGTTGAGCGGCGTCGCACAACGTCCGATTACTACAAATTTGGGGTGTTTTGCTTACACTTTCTAGTCCTACTGAGACACCTGTTAAAGTGGACTGCGTGGAAAGATATGGACGGGACGCCTAGTTACGATATAAAATAATAATAATAATTCAAGGAAAGATTTAATATTGAACAATTAATATATAGTAGGAAAAGCCTGCTAGGTGCATGCATTTCAAACATTTGAACTCATATGGACCCAAATGGACCCCCTACAAAATACTGAAGAGAAGAACACTTAATTGAGTTCGAAGTGTGCCTACACACTTGTACAATAAATGCAAAATGCGTAATGACATATGACATGACGTAGTCTATTGGCTTTCATGCCTTATAAATGGCCAAGAATTCTTGTTGATTTCAAACCATCGAGAGACCAAAACATGAGTAGCAAATACTGTCTAGTGTTGCTCCTGGTGCTTCTCAGCACTACCTCACTAGCTGACCACCATGAGCCTTCCAAGCACAAGCCCCATTCTCCTCCTAAACACAAACCTCCGACCCCACTTGATCATGAAGAGAAGCCATTCCTTGAACACAACCCACCTCACAAGGGTAAGGAGAAAAGCCTCCACCGGAGCACAAGCCACCGCATGAGCATCACCCTGGACGCCATTTACTAGAATCAGCTTCAGCTTGAACAAAATTCAGCCAGTTTGGATGGTAAACATCCAAAACCACCCCCAAAACACAAGCCACCAACGTCCTCACTCGACAAAGAAGAGAAGCCGTTCCCAGAACACAAGCCACCTTCTAAGGGTAAGGAGAAAGCCTCCACCAGAGCACAAGCCACCACATGACCATCACCCTGGACGCAATGCATTGGAGTCATCTTCCCTTGAACAAAATTCAGCTAGTTTGGATGGTAAACATCCAAAGCCACCCCAAAACACAAGCCACCAAGTGTCCTCACTTGACAAAGAGAAGCCATTCCCAGAACACAAGCCACCTTCTAAGGGTAAGGAGAGAAGCCTCCACCAGAGCACAAGCCACCACATGACCATCACCCTGGACGCAATGCATTGGAGTCATCTTCCTTGAACAAACTTCAGCCAGTTTGGATGGTAAACATCCAAAGCCACCCCCAAAACACAAGCCACCAACGTCCTCACTTGACAAAGAAGAAGCCATTCCCAGAACACAAGCCACCAACCAGGCCGTTTGATGAACCTCCCAAGCATAAGGGAGAGAAGCCACCACCGGAGCACAAGCCACCCCATGATCATCACCCTGGACGACGATTATTGGAGACCTCTTCCCTTGAACAACAAAATTCAGTGAGTTTGGACGGTAAACGTCCTAAGCCACCCCCGAAACACAAGCCACCAACGTCCTCACTTGACAAAGAAGAGAAGCCATTCCCAGAACATAAGCCACCAAAGGGTAAGGGAGAGAAGCCACCTCCAGAGCACAAGCCACAGCATAATCATCAACCTGGACACCCTTCAATGGAGGATGCCAAAGAATCCCACAACACACCTCGAAAGTTGAAGGCTCCAATCGCTCCTGAAAAGAAGCCGCCAAGTCCGTCTCACAAGCCACCCCACAAACCTCCATCAGCAAACTGATCATCACTGCTTGCATGCGCATGTTGATATATTTGTAGAAATTAATAAGAGTTGCAACATATGCTACGTACCTTTCATGTGAGTCACTGTTCTATACATGGAACAGTTACTATAGCTATAGACATATATGGTAGTCATCTATGTTCACGTATGTTAGTGTAATCGTTTTAGTTAGTGTTTGTACTTTGACCAGTGTCTTATGAGCATCGACATGTTGTGTACTCAATTTGAATGAATCCTTTTTTATCACGTGCGACATATTTCAATATTGCTTAAATTTTATGGGTTTGATAAAAGAGTTTCGTTTTAAGTAGTTTTTTTTGTCAGAGAAAAGTGAAAAGAAGTTATTTGGTAATAAAAAGAAGGAAATTGATTTTTTTGTTCACAAAAATTAAAAATTAGTATGAATTTGTTACCAAAAGTATAACTTTGTGTGTAGGGGTTGGAGACAAAACAAAAAGCCACATTTCTTTTCGCATAAAGCTGCAAATTAACTATTCTTATAATGGTACGTAAAATCTCATTCCTCAAATAACAATCTAACGACTTTATATTCAGCTGTAAAATAAAAAGAAAATAGTAAAAGAAATTAAAGGCATTATGGGTTGGTCTGATAGAACTTTTTAGAGTATTCAAAGATAGGTTTTCTAGCTAATTCTAGGCGTTTTTTTTTTTTTTAAGTAGAATAAACGACTAAAATGAGTCCACATGTCATTGTCAATATCTCTCGCCATTTATTAAGAAAACAAAATGCCAAAACACTACACAAAAATAAAGGGTCGGTGACGCTCGGCTTAGCTAGTGTCGTTTCACCAAACTTAAGCAAGAAAACGATATCTCAAACTAATTTGAACAATGAGGTAGCTTTTTTATGAGTTTTACAAGAGAAAGTTGCTTACTCTATATAAATATGCTCAATGTCTTTATCTACAAGTAATGCGAGATTATTATTTGCTGTATCGTAAATTTATACCGAAAATTATTATCATCTTAAGTAAATATTTCGATATATGTACAATTTTTGGCTACTTTAATTATTATTATTAGTTGTGTAGTACTGATAGGCAAGAGAAACCATGGGATAAAGTTAAAATAAAGTTGCATTTTTAATGGTCATATCTTCATCATGATTTGGTGCCATTGATCGAGCCGAAAACCGAATATTTAACAACCACATGATCGGTGTGCCTCTATCTTCAAGTGTTCACACTTCACACTCAATTGTGAATGAGCTAGAGACTGCTTTAAAGATTGATATATTCGTCTACCATTTTGTAAGCTGATTGGTTGGCATATATAGTAGTTGATCAATTAAAATAATGCCAATTGGCAATTACTGACTTGTTTGCATCTTTCTTTTGACCCCTTGCGATGTGGTGTACCGATATGATGCAGTAAAGTCACGGACGTAAGTGGGAACGGAGAAACATGACACCGCATGTGTCATGATATGATTCCGCGGAGTAAATCGAAAATAGCTGACATATGACATGACGACATATTTCTATATATAGATTAGATTGAACGGGCCCACGTCAGACTTCAAATATTATTATTGCACGTGATGATAGCATGATTGTCCATGAATCATAATGTAATTAAGCTTTTCGCCACTTCGATCACCAGCTACCTCAATCATATTGGAGTATCTTTCCTACTTCGTTCGATCTACTCAGTATTGCTCATACTTGCAACTCACAAGCCTCGATGAAGATTGCGTACGTACATGTTATATGAGCAATATGCATGTGGACGATCTTCATTTCTTTTAATTGCTTGGACCTTTTGGTGGAATAATATATATGGATGCCTAATAATTTTGAAGAAATAAGCTTTTAACTTTATAGTATCTATATATATATATATATGATTCTAATTAAGATTTCATGCTAGCCATTTGGACCCAATGCATTTCTACCAGCAACAGCCTTGGTTCATGCATTGTCAAACTGTTGAACTCATAACTGGAAAGAAAATGAAGAGCACTTATTAGACTTCAAAGTGTCTCTACACTACCCTTTACAACAACAAACAAACAAACAAAAAAATTGCAAATACTATAAGAAATAAGACTATTAGCGCGTCGATTTTTTGGACTCAATAAAAAGACACTAATATCCAACTCTAATGATATCATTAGCGTTGACCTTATGTGGACACTAATAATCACTTTTAGTGTCGACATAAAAGTCATTATTGTGAAGATCTTTGGAGTGAAGGAAGGTAGTCGATGTTAATAGTGGATTTATTTTTGAGTGGGCGCTAATAGTGTACTATTAGCGTCCACTCAAAGTCAACGTGTCCACAAGTCGATGCTAATAGTCTCAAATTTATTTTTTTTTTAAAAATCACCTATTAGCATCCAAACAAAGTGGATGTTGATTGTTGCACCATTAGCTAATGGTTTAAATTTTTTAAAATACCATTAACGCCCAAACAAAGTGGACGCTAATAAGTGTTAAAAAAAAAAATAAAAATAAATAAATAAACCGTTAGCGTGAATGATATGAGCAAATTAAAAAAAAGCTTTTATTATATATAAATTAATTAAAAAATTAATACAAATCAGTAGGTAATGAACAAACAATGACAGTCATTGCATTGACTGTAATTAGTACCTTCAAATTTCTCTGAGTTGGCTAGATGATTTTGATCAAGATCAAAAATTTGCATAATAGACATTGGCTTGGGAAAAAACCACAAATTGATACCCCAAAGCCAAACCATCGTAGTCTGCAATACCAAATTAGGAGAAAATATGTTACTTCAAGATTCATAAAAGCACAACCATGAGAGACTGTTAATAGGCCATTAGTTTAAACGCAAAGACCATCACTTAAGGCATTCATTGAAATAGTAATCAACCACAACAGCCATATCATGCCACGTTTATGATTTACTACATATGCATGCACAATAAAGATACAACCTTAAGAGTTAAAACATAAAATCTCTCATTCAATCTCACATGTTAAAATAACTATCCCAAGGATGAGACCGATCCAGCCATGATACCACCGACCAAGTCCATTTTCTTTAAAACTTTATATCTTTAGACAATTGTTTATGTTTCTTCATTGTCGATTGGTTATAGTGATTTCCTTATCAGTTTTGCTTCTTCTAGTAAGGTGTTTTCTCTTGTATATTTTTGGTGTACTTAGGGGTTTATTGATTACTTATCAAAACAAGAATATAATCGTAAATGAAAAATAGAAAAAGAATTACACCGCATGTTTTAACTAACATTTAGATTAAGAATTCTTGCATGATTAAACCAGTATAACAATGGAATGTCTAAACTGTAAGATATATAATATAAAATATTTCCAAGTAAAAGCTACAGTATCTAAATTAAATAAAACATGAAGTATTGGGCCTCCTACAACACAAACTGAACAAACAGTTGTAGCTAACCTGTCTAAAAGACCTTCCTGTAGTACAGCCACAATACCATACTTCTTCAAGCAAGAAATTCCAAATCCCCTAACCACCCCCAGCAAGTCCAAAAGCTGCTCCACGGCGTTCCCCATACTTGTCGCTGTTCATCAAATGATCCAACAGCAAAGAAACTAGAGTGGGTCCATCATCCTAACGTGAGAATTAAAAAATAAGTTGGTTAAAGAAAAAAATAGCTCTTGCTCAATACAAAGGTTTAAATCATTATATTAGATAATTTTGACCTTTGGAGTTATAATAAAAGATAAATTCAAACTGAACCGAGCTTGAAGTTGAAAAATTACGTCCTGAAAAGTTACAATATCACTCTATCGACATTTTAATGCACTGTTCAAACAGCAACACATATAACACAGATTTAGGCAGTGAAAGCCCGGTACAGATTTTTCTTCTTCTTCTTCCCACGCACTTATGTTGGACATAACTAACCATGTCACTACGGATTACACTACCTAAAGACCAGGTAAAGGTATCAATTACACAGGCGGCAACAGCTAGTCATGAAATGTTTTTCCTTTTTAGCAAGTCTACTTATGCCACGTATTGACTCATAAATGTAACACCAAAACCTTTTCCTGTCAACTGGAACCAATATTTAGTGGTATGCCAATCTTTTAAAAGCATCTAAATTATCAGACTTAACTGCAATATGAGTTAGCAAGGAAAGTTAAAGATTTCAAGAAGTGTCTATAATCTCCTTTCGACATACTTGCTTAGATTTCATTAATGGAGATACGCAGAGACTGCCCGTTGAACAGCTTCTGATGGAGTGTTTAACATCCAACAATTGCTCAACAACAGCATGAACTTTAGGATCATCCTGTTCAATAAACATTCTTTTTAATGTTCAGGGTAAGTGTTTCAAAAACCAACTTATTGCAGCTAAAGCAGAAAACCAAAAATAAAAAAATACTGTCAAATTCCGCAAAATAGTAAGCTTCACACCTTTGCCAAATGTTTTGCCAAAGCTACAGTGAAGATAACCACACCCTCACGCACCAAATCATATTTTTTCTTCATCTGACGCCTAATTAGAAAGAAAAACAAAGGAATTGTATTAGATGTTAAAAGTTTCTGAATTGCTTTTATATATGACTGCTGTTATTCCTATTAAATGATACAGCTGCAGGAAAGCTGAAACCCAATATGGAAAGACCCACTATGTCCCTCAACCTCCTTTGAGTGCATGTCAAGTAACCCTAACTATTTGTGGAAGGAAAGAAACTCAACCATTGGCTGCCTTGGACAACAAGCAAAAGATTTCACTCTCCTTAGTGTAAAAGGATTTTTGATTGTATTAGGTTTAACTTGTGTATTAGGTTTAGCTGTAGTACTGTATATACTACACTAACCTCTTGTAATATTTACTACCTTTGAATATACAAATACAAAGTTTTTATGGTATTAGAGTCATACCGGCCGACGCCATAGATCTTTTCAAACACATATTCCAATCTCATACCTTCAAACACTTATCTTCAAACTTATTCAATGGCAGCAACAACACCCTTTGTTCCACCAAATACCATTCAAAACACCCTCTTGAAACTTGATTCTGGCAATTATACCAGCTGGTTAACTCAAATCAATCTTATTCTACGTACTCATTAATTAATGGGCTTTGTTGATGGGTACGAACCACCGCCTCCAAAGGCAATCATTGATGATGAAGGAAAAGCTACTCCTAATCCAGAATATCATACCTGGAACAAGAAGGATCAGTACCTACTGAGTGTTATTACAGGATCTCTTTCGGAAAAAATTTTAGCAACTATTTATGGTCTCAACACTTCTCAACAAGCATGGACAGCTTTGGCTACAAAATTTGCCTCAAAGTCCAAATCTTATATCTTCAACTTGAAGAAGCAGCTGAGAGCCTCACCCAAGGTCCCAGATCATATTTGACTACCTATAGTTGGCCAAACACCTCAGAGACCAACTTAGTGCAGCAGAAACCCCATACGAAGAAGAAATCATCACCTCGATTCCGCATGGTTTGAACTCCTCATTTACCCATTTTATTACTACTTACTCTTTCCATACCAAAGCCAATGAAATCAGTTTTGAAGACTTCCAAGATGAACTCCTAAGCCATGAGTTAATGCTCAACCAACAACAACAACAAGCAACTGACCACTCCTCCTTTGCTCTCACCACCCAGGGTCCTCCTCAGGTCCAAACATTCAAAGGCAAGACACCCCAAAGCAGATTCCCTCAAAGAAATTTTTCACCTAGACCAAACAATGTCTATCCATCTCTCAGACCTTATTCTCACCAATTCAGCAGGGGACCTCCTTAGTACAACAGAAACTATGATAGAGGCTATAATAGAAACTCTCCTCAAGGCTACTATCCAAGAAACTCAATGCAGAACAATCAACAGGGAAACAACACCTTCCCCAAGCAAAATAACAATCAAGCCTCCATGCAGCATGACAATCTGCTCTCCTGTGGCTCAAGAGCACCTTGCTAGATATGTGGTAGAATTAATCATCTTGCTATTGATTGCTTTCACCGTATGGATTATGCTTTTCAGGGAAGAAATCCACCTACACAATTGGCAGCCATGGTAGCACACACAAATTCTGTCTATGAGGAGCCGTTTACTGGAGTCGTCTTCCCTTAAAAGAAAATTCACCTAGTTTGGATGGTAAACGTCCCAAGCCGTCCCCGAAACACAAGCCACCAACATCCACACTTGGCAAAGAAGAGAAGCCGTTCCCAGAACACAAGCCACCAACCAAGCCATTTGACGAACCTCCCAAGCATAAGGGAGAGAAGACACCAAAGCACAAGCCACCTCATAATCATCACCCTATACACCTTTCAATGGAGGATGCCAAGGACTCCCACAACACACCTTGGAAGTTGAAGGCTCCAACTGCGCTTGAAAAGAAGCCCCCAAGTCTGTCTCACAAGCCACCCCACAAACCTCCATCAGCAAACTGATCATCAATACTTGCATGCGCATATTTATATATTTGTAGAAATTAATAGGAGCTGCAGCATATGCTACCTTTCATGTGTGACTCACTGTTCTATACATGGAGCAATTATTATAGCTAGAGTCTACAGACATGGTAGTCATCTATGTCCACATACGTTGTGTACTCGTTTTTAGTGTTTCTACTTTCTACTTTAATTTGGTCACTATCTTATGAGCATTGACATGCTTTTATGGGCTTCGCCGCTTCTAGTGTGGAGAATTATCGGCTTGTACTACTACCTCGATTTCAATGAATCCTTAATTTTTCTATCACATGCAATATCTGTAATATCAGTTAACATGATCAGTTTTTTTTTGTAGGACTGAGGATTTTATGAAAGAAATACAAATTTTAATGATTATTGGAACAAGGAAAATAATGTTTATTTGCTACTTAATCTTGTGGATTTATCTGACTATTTGGACATATCCAAAGGGAGAAAAATTAAAATTGCATTCTACAAAATTTCTTGATGTACGTGCATTAATTGGAAAAACAATGGTGGTAATTAAGAAGAGAATAACTTATATCGAGGTTGCACAAAAGTCCTCTTTTGTGCCAACCATTCATCATTGCCACCTCGGCATGGAACACATTACCAAAAGAGTGTGCTATACGGTTGGTGCAAAAGGGGTTTTCACCTCCACTCACAAGTGACACCTCGGATTTCAAGAAAAATACACAAACTAAAATGAGAATGAAGCACCCATACGCATACGGTTTTTTTTTTTCTTCTTCTCCTCACCTCTTGCACTCACAGCAACGTGACCAGCCGTGACCCCACCATTTCTAGCCAAACCATCTCCGCAACTTTCTTTATTTCCGTCCAAACCCAACGAAAACACGAAAAACTTAAACCCAACCTCAAAAATCGATTCTAATGCCTCAAAATTGATTCTAATACCACAAAATTCGTTTTTAATGCCTCAAAACTAAAACCTAGAGGGGAAGGTTAACCCTTTTGGAATTTTATTATCTTAAAACCAAAGAAAAAACCAAACCCAAAGAATGGGTCTCGGTGGCCGGTCGTGGGTTTGCTCTGCATCGTGGGTCTCAGCGCCATGGGTCTTCTTTCTTTCTCCCAAACCATCTCTCTTTCTCTATTAAATGACAAGAAGAAGGAAGAAGGAAGAAGAAGAATGGGAGAGGTCAGCTGGAAGGAAGAAATGGGAAATAAGAAGAAAAGAAGGAAGAAGAAATAAGAAAAAATTTAGTGGTTTAGGATGTAGGATAGTTTTGTGGGGTTTTTTTTTTTCCTTTATGTGAAATGTCAGCTTGTGATTGGGGGGCAAAAAAACCCCTTTACGCACCGACCAAAGGGAAGTTATTCCCTTACCAAAATGAGTGCAGTTGCCATACGGTCATGGCAAAAAGGTGGGGTTTTTTGCCCACCACTCGTTAGTTGACACTTCAACATTTTAAGAAAAAT
Source organism: Carpinus viminea (assembly GCA_013348765.1). Classification (NCBI taxonomy): domain Eukaryota; kingdom Viridiplantae; phylum Streptophyta; class Magnoliopsida; order Fagales; family Betulaceae; genus Carpinus; species Carpinus viminea. The sequence goes on along the minus strand of CP054671.1, from coordinate 15,883,883 downwards.
GCACAAATTTAAAATGAAATCAAAACACCCAATTAACAAATCAACCAACCAAATAAATGACCCGCTGCCCACCTTTCGTGAACGGAAACTGCCACCCACCGTCCACCTTCGGCGACTTTTTCGCAAAAAAAAGAAAAAAGAAGGAAGATAGATCCATATTGGGGTGCAATCCACCAGCGGCGGGAGAGATTCGGCCACCCTCGGTCCATATTTGTCTCTCAATGAACCAAAAAAAAAAAGAGATAGATCCGCCCTGGGGTGGCCATATTTCCCACCTAGCGGCACAGGGGTGGCGCATAATCCACCCACAGCCAACGGAAGAGAGATCCGCCACCCCTAGTGGCCATTTTGTCTCTCCATGAACCAAAAAAAATCACCAGCCTAAAAAATCATTTCTAATGCCTCAAAAATATTTTATGCCACAAAACTCATTTCTAATGCCTCAAAACTAAAACTTAGATGGGAAGGTTAACCCTTTTAAAATTTTATCATCCTAAAACCAAAAAAAAAAAATCAGACCCACCTGAAGGAAAAAAAAAAAAAAAACCCAAACCCATGGCAGTGAGACCCAGTGGGTCTCGGTTGGTCGACTTGTTGCAGGTGGATCACTGCAGGTGTCAGGCTCCGAGTGATGGCGAGACATGAGACTGGTCGCAGGCGAGATCCTTCCGGCAAGACCCAACGGAGACCCTAAATCACCGAAAGGAAAAAAAAAAAAAAAAAAAAAAACCATGGGTCTCACAGACCCACAGTCGGCGAGACCTAGCGGAGGGTCTCAGTGGCCAACTTGGATGGTCTGCTCTGCACCGTGGGTTTCTTCCTTCTTCCTTCTTCTCTTTTCTTTCTTCTTTAGTCGAAAATCAGTTGCTGTAGGGTGTAAATTTTTTTTTTCCTTTATGTGAGGTGTCAGCTTGTGAGTGGTGGGCAAAAAACCTAGCTTTTTTGCCACAATCGAACTGAAGTTATTCTCTACCAAAATAAAACCAAACCACCTAATTATATTAAGTTTAGTCATTTTCAAAAAAAAAAGTGATTTGCAATGGAAGAGGTGGGCCATCAAGGGTGGTTGCGTTGCCACCCTCGGCCCAGGGGTGTCTGCGCAAGCCATCCACTGGGCTGGGGGTGCAAGCACGGCCACCTCCTGGGCGGGGATGGCTTCCGCAACCGCAGGGGAGGGCGAGGAGGTGCGATTGGCGGATTTCCTCTCGATCTAAAGCCCAAGTGGCAAACCAGGGTGGCAGCGAAGGTTGGATTTGGGCGATGGGTTGTGGCTGGTGCAGGGCGATGGGCTGGGGCTAGGCGACCGGTTGGGGGGAACCCCCAAGGGTGGCTGCGCAAGCCGTCCCCTGCCCAGGGGGTGGTCACACAAGCCGTCCCCCACCTAGGGGGTGGCCTTGCAAGGCATCCTCTGCTAAGGGTGGCCACTGAGCCACCCAGAGTCCCGGTTGGGTGGCGGCTGGCACACCCCACTGGAAACCATGGGTGGTCGGCGAGCCAGTACCCCATAGGCCATGGGAGTGGCTGCGCGGCCACTCCAAGGCCTAGTGGTGGCTATTGGCCACCCCAAGTGGGGGAGGGGTGGCCAGTCAGCCACCCCTTCATTTCCCTTTAATTTTGGTTTTTTTTTTTTAATTAATTTTTTATTTGATATCTGGTATAATCTGGTGCACTAGGTTTTTTTTCTTCCTAAACTTAAGTCTAGTAAAATGTGCTTAGGTGTCATCTTCTGATTGGTTGCACAAAAGCTACCTTTTGTGCAACCTCCCTACCCAAGATACTCTCAATTAAGAATACAACGCAACAGAGTTTTGACAAGTCAACAGAGTTGTCAGCCAAAAATAAAAATTATACTTGTGATTGATTTTCTATTTTTTTTTTAATAATATTGCTTGTAATACCAAGTTTTCCCATAACAACATTCAAGATTGTTATATGAAGAATGGTATATAATGAGTTTTGCTTTGACGATCAAAAGAAGATATATAACTTTGGAGGTTGACATATATATATATATATATATATATAGTGGAACCAAATTTTGAAGAATATAAAAATATTATTTTTATAGTTTATATTTTATAATATTTGATGAGTGTTTGGTGGGCTCAGCAAATTTTTATCCTAAATTAAATAACAAGCCAAATGTAAATATTTTTTACACAAATTTATTATAGGATTAAGTAAAATAACTTTTTACATGCATGCATGCATAATGCCTCGTGAAGGGGGCTGGGGGTTGTTGGTTCTTCATGGTGATCAGAAAGAGGAAATTGTCTTCAAATGGGCGGTTAGTGGTTACCTAGTAAAGGCATGCAAACAAAGCAACTCAAAAAAGAAGATCCTCTCAAATATTTTAGCATGATATCCTCATATAGGTGGGTGAAATGGTAGATGTGCTTCACATTCGTTATTTAAGATACATATATAGCCCGTGATGGTCACTACTTTCTTTTGATGATCATAATCCGTGAACATTTCATAGTCGCTTGAACCTTAATTAATTATATTACTTTTTTATTGACCATATATCTTTTGACACGTCTACTGCCTATAAAGGCATCAAACCAGTATATAAAGGTGTCAACTCTTCTTATTTTTCGCCATCAAAAATGTCTTCTCCATGCTTGCCACTCTACTTGTTCCTTGGCTTGGTTGTTCTCACCACTCCGGCTTTTGCTCATTACTTCAAACCACCTATTCCTATTTACAAGCCTCCTCCTGTTTACAAGCTTCCGCCATTTGAGAAGTCACCTCCGGTCTACGAGCAGCCTCCACCAGAGTTCACGCCTCCTCCAGCTGAGAAGCCACCACCGGAGTTCAAGCTTCCTCCAGTTGAGAAGCCACCACCGGTGTACAAGCAGCCTCCTCCGCTTGAGAAGCCACCTCCGGTGTACAACCAGCCTCCAGTTGAGAAGCCACCACCGGAGTTCAAGCCTCCTCCACTGAGAAGCACCTCCGGTGTACAAGAAGCCTCCAATTGAAAAGCCACCACTGGAGTTCAAGCCTCCATTTGAGAAGCCACCACCGAAGTTCACGCCTTCTCCACTTGAGAAGCCACCACCGGAGTTCAAGCCTCCTCCGCTTGAGAAGCCACCACCAAAGTTCACGCCTTCTCCACTTGAGAAGCCACCACCGAAGTTCAAGCCTCCTCCGCTTGAGAAGCCACCACCAAAGTTCACGCCTTCTCCACTTGAGAAGCCACCACCGAAGTTCAAGCCTCCTCCGCTTGAGAAGCCACCACCAAAGTTCACGCCTTCTCCACTTGAGAAGCCACCGCCGGAGTACAAGCCACCTCGAGTGAAACCAACCCCATTTTACAAACCTCCGCCACTTCTTAAGCACAAGTCACCACCACCTTATGGACACTGCCCTCCGGTGGAGAACGTCGAAATCCCATTCTCGCAGTCCAAAGCTCGGCTTCCACCATCCCACACCCAGGCCACTAGGCCACACTGCAGTCCCCACCCCGAACACCATTCCATTTAAACTGACCAGTTTATATGCGTACTAGAAATAAGAGCAATTGAATTGCCAACTCATATTGTACATCCAGAAAATCATGGACCATTTGCTATATTGAAAGCTCATGATATTATCCACCTGACAATAGTTAGTGTCCCATGGTCTATATATATATATATTTATTTATACTTCACTAAGTTCAATAAATTTCAGTGTTTTCTCAATCGGCATATGAAAATTTTGGTAGACAGACGAGGTATAGGCCAAGTAAATACCGTTTATCGATCCGTGCAATTGCATGCAAGAGACATTCATTTTGGTTAGCAATGCAAGTGTTTTTCCCGCAACAGAAAAAATAGAGCCCACTAATTAGAAAACGTACCCCACTTTTCTAAGGAGCGAGGGGGTAATAAATGGGGCATTTTAGTTTATAAGACCAAAAGTCCCCAAACCATGCGTTCAATATACAAATGTAATTAATGTTTAACGCCTTTGATCTTTAAAAAAAAAAAATGTTTATTTAATATTGTTCTACTGTGATCAAACTTAGCATATGCCAAAGTGTTTAGGAGTGTAAAAAAACAAAGGGAAAAATATAAAAAAGCCCCCCAAACCACCAGTTGTTTACAATTTAGCTCTCAAATGTTTAAAAAGTAATACAGAGTTTCAACTATTATGTAAATAAAAATGCAACTTTTATTTTTTATTTTATATTCCTATAATATTAACAAATAAAATATTAAAATAATTGTAAAAACAAAACCCAACAAAAAAAAATAAAAAACAATGGGCGAATATTTATTTATTCCAAAAAATATATATATATTTTTATTTTTTAAAAAAATTGTTTAGTAGTTTTTTTTTCACAATTATTTTATTATTTTATTTGTTAAAAGAATAGGGGTATTATAGGAATATAAAAAAATAAGTGGCATTTTTGTTTCATTTTGGTAGTTTAGGAGACTACTTTATTACTTTTTGAATATTGGGGGGCTTTTTTATATTTTTCCTAAAAAAAAAGTTTTAGTGACAGTTATTTGGGGTGTTTTTAACCTAAAAAAAGAAGGCCCCAATTGATTTAGAAATGCTTGAATCGAGACACTTGACACACACCTCAAAAATTTGACATTTTAAGCAAAGCGTTCTAAGTTGGGAAGGGACTCTTGTACTGCAAGCACCTCTTTTGGAAAAAAGGTACGCCCACGCCAATAATTAATATATTGGGAATTTATTTTTTTTTTTCCATATACCTTTTAATTGTGTTTTGATTTTTTTTTTCTTGTTTAAAAAACCTGATAACAAATCCAAATTCAATACTATACAATCCCATACAATCTCATAATTTATATTTGAATCAAAATTTTATTCAAATAAAATTTCATAATACAATATCACATAGGGGTGTTCAAGCGGTTATAACCGGCGGTTATTTACAATAGCCGCAATCGCCTGCACTTTAAGCGGTTATTGATTTTCAATAACCACAACCGCCTCCGCCTAGGCGGTTAGCGATTATTTTATAACCGGCTGTTAGCGGTTATTATTATCGCTAACAAGCAGTTATAATCGGTTTTTTAAAAATGAGCTTTTGGATTTTTTTTATATTTTAGGCCTTTATTTTCTATATATTTTGGGCTTATTTAGCCATATTTTGTGGGCTTATTTCACACTACAAACCACTCACCGAAAGTTTGAAACCAAAATCAAAACATACTACAACCAAAACCAAAACACAACTAAAAAGTCGAAAGTCTAAAACCAAAACCAAAAGGTCCAAAACATACTACAAAATTACAAACCATTGAAAGTCTGAAACCAACAAATGTAAGCAAAACAGATATTACAAGCCTTCAACACATGGCACAAAATCCTTGAGCCAAAGCAAATGGAAGCAAATATTACAAGCAAAACAAATATTACAAGCCTTCAACTGATCACAGATGGCACCCAAAATCCCAAGCACAGTTTGTGCACAAAATCCTCTAGCATTGTCATTTTGAAGGCATAGGACATCCCTAAAAAAAAATCAATGAACTCAAATAATATGTAAAATATAATGACAATAGAAGAAGCTTTAGTTAACTGAATGGTGTCAAATAATTTACAAAGATTTACCTTCTTACTCTTGCACATCATCATAGCTTTCCACAAATTCCTCTAGCTTCCGAATGTTTATTGGAGTGTTCCTTATCCAATTTTGTGTGCAAACCAAGGCCTCAATGGTAAGTGGAGACAATGAACTCCTAAATGGATCCAATATACGTCCTCCAGTACTAAATGCGGACTGAGGCAACAGTGGAAATGGGCATGGCCAATACATCACGAGCTACTTCTGCAAGAATAGGATATCTGAATGCATTATTCTTCCACCAAATTAAAAGGTCAAAATCCTGTGTTGTTGACTCACACCCATCCATCAAATATCTATCAACATCCGATTTGCATTCCAAATCATTCGTCTCTACAAGGTGTTGGGAGGAAATATGATTAAATTTTTCCATAACACTTTTGTTCCATCGACAACATTTAAGGAGTATCATCTAAACATCCAATGTCAAAGTTCAAAGTAGACTTCTCAATCCCACTAAATTTTGATATTGCTCAATCAAACAATTCAAAAGGTCTTTCACATTTTCCTCAATTGCTTCCACCCATGTTGGCTTATGGCATCATTTCAACCAAAACACCAAAACCTTCAACTTGTAGCGTGGGTCAACAATAAAAGCAATATATAACATCAAGTTGATCTTATCAAGCTTCCCCAATATTTGTCATACTTTGTTTGCATACTAGTAGTCATGGCACTCAAAATGGGATCGGATTCAAAATATCCAACATTTAAAACATCTTGAATAATACAAAGTTGCATGAAATGTAAACTAGATGTGACATAATTGAACCAGACATGTTCAATGTAGCATCATAAAAAATTTGCAAATACTTCACAAATGCCCTAGCATTTTCCCAATCAAGAGATCCAGGAACAACTAAATGGCTATCTTCCTCCCCCAATAATTCAAATGCTTTTTGGTACTTTTCAGCAATGCTCAACATTAAGAATGTTGAGTTCCACCTAGTCTCAACATCTAGACATACCTTTTTGGTACATTGAATGTTTTCCCGTTGTATACAACTTTTAAAATTTGCCATCCTCGGTGAAGACCTTACATGTTTAACTCCTAATCCTTTTAATTGAGTCTCTAACTCAACGACCTTCTTTTACTACAAGGTTCAAAATATGGGCAGCACACCTCATGTGAAGAAACTCACCCCCAAACAGAATCCTTATCTTTTATCCTCTTCTTCATATGCTCAACACCCACATCATTAGGGCAGTTATCAACTGTAATTGTGAATATACTATCAATCCCCCACTCTAGCAATGCATTCTCCAACACACATCCAATGGTCTCACCCTTATGATCTGAAACAAGGCAAAACTTAATGATTTTCTTATGCAATTTCCAATCACAGTCTATAAAATGGGCAGTAATACACATATAATTCAAATTTTGAATGGATGTCCAAGTATCAGTGGTGAGACAAACCCTTTTATTGTGCAACAAAGCCTTCGACAAAGTCTTCTCTTCCTCATATAATTTTAAGCAATCTCTTTGCACAATGATACGACTTGCCATTCTCATCCTAGGTTCCAATCCTGTACTATATTCTTTAAACCCCTCATGTTCCACATGACTAAAAGGCAACTCACATAAGATTAAATACCTACAAAGCAGACGCCTTGCATGGTCTATATCATACTTCACATAACCAAGTGGGGAGAGACTTGTGCTTTGATCACCATCCATCCTTTCCTTAAATGTCAACAAAGTTTGATTTTTGCCAAGATTTGATTTTCTTAGTGGAGAATTTAGGCAATTAGAGGTAGATGAGTCATTATGGGTGAAGTGCCTTGTCTTTTATGGTGACACCCTATCAGTCTATTACAATATTTGCACATAGCTTTAGGGTTTTCACTACAAAAAACCAGATTTTTAGTAACAGTCATTTACTAACGTGTTAGGGCCATTAACATGTTAAAAAATGTTACTAACGTGCCATTTCTAACGTTTTTCACACATTAGTAAACCGCCCGTTAGAAATTGCAGTTTACTAACGTGTCAGATTTTGACACATTAGTAAATTTTTTTAGTAAATTTATTTATTTTTTGTTATTTACTAACGTGTCAAAAAGTTGACACGTTAGTAAATATCAAAAAATAAAAATAAAAAAATAATAGAAAAAAAATAAATACTAACGTGCCATAATGTGACACGTTAGTAATTAATTACTAACATGTCAGAATTACTAACGTGTCAAAATCTGACACGTTAACACGTTAGTAAATAACAAAAAAAAAAAAAATATAATAAAAAAAATTTACTTAGAAAATTACTGTTTTTTTTTTAATTTTAATACTTTCTTGCTAATTGGTGGGTACTATTCATAATCAATAACCTGATAAACAATATTTATAATCAATCCATCGAGCATGAAATATAGAGGAGCCGATTATGCCTTCTTTCAGGGGCAAAATGGACTAATTTTGCCCCTCAAAGAAGGCATAACCAGCTCATTCCATCCATTCATCATATAAACAATAATCATATCCATTCTATCCATTCTATCAATTCATCATATAAACAATAATCATATCCATTCTATCCATTCATCATATATATAAACAACTACTAATAATATCCAACTAACAATTAACGAGTAACAGTAATCTAATAAATACACTTGTTTCCATACATAACTGTTGTTATCCAAATATATACAAACATCCCAAAAAATATGGTCTCAATGTCATGGAAATACATGTATGAAGGATAAAAATCACCTCCTCTGTCAAATTGATCGAGTTGATGGAACAGTAGAGAGATCTGACTTCTCCGCGCGCACTAACTGAAAATAATAACAAAAACCATTAACAAATAAAACTCATTACAGAAATATCAAACGCATAAGCATAATATCAATTGCACATAAATAATCCATTAATTAATACAATAGCAAGGAGAACTCTGGCTACACAAATTACTTGGAAATATAAATGTTTGATAAATGATGAAACAATGAAATAATTAACCAAATCAAAACCTCAAGCTTCACTTTTAACATAAGTTGCACGCATACAATTAATTAAACGATTTATCGTTAATATGCCAAACAAATAGGGGAAACAAAAAACTCGAACTATGAATACGTCCCAACCAGATGAACAATTGCATAGAAAGCTATGTATGATAGGACAATAAATGAACAATATGTCGGGACAATTATTAGGAGACAAATAGATAACTGTATAGAAATATTTGTATGATACCATAATAAATCAACAAAATGTGGTATCTTTTAAAGGAAAAACTTTAATTATGTACACAATAAGAGGTACTAAACTAAACAATCAGAATGAGCACTTTTACAACACATTTATGACAATTTAGTCTTACATTATCCTTCCAAGCAACAAACATATTGCAAACTCATGTAATCATGCATGCATGCATTTACACATGCAAATATACAATACAATAGAATGTAATAAATGTGTTACTTATGGCCTAGGCAAGTAGATACCGCTCAATGGTGTTCTTTACTAAATATAACTAAATGATACTCCTCTTGAATGATGTCACAAAATCAGCACTCGCCATAAAAAATTCAAAACATCAACTTTTCTACTTCCACATACCCCCCTTTTGATAAATATTCGAGATATCATAAAAAAGCATAAGGTGCCCCCATGTACACATGCAGTATAGAAGAGAAGCCACCTAGATAGTAGGGGCAAAAAGAACAATATATCATGATAACTAATCACTAGAGGCAAGACATAAGTCTATCCACAGATATAGCGTGTTTAAGACTAAGGATTTCAACTTCTCCAAAGACCTCTTGTGGTCCTCAAAACACCTATCATTCATTTCCTCCAAAGACACCACAAGAAGCACAAAGACACCATCTTCCAAACAGTTGCACTTCAAGTGTTTTGGCGGTACCAACAAGAAAACAAATCAACTACTCATCTAGGCATAATCCAAGACAACCATAATCGTTTGAAGATATTCCAAATGGCACAAGCAACCTCAACTCATTAGTTAATATGAGATGAACAAATACTTGCATCGTCCATAAAAAATATTTATAGACTGGCTAGATTTAAATGATGCACCTATACATATTGTAATATATGTCAGCCCATGGTCGTCTTCGATAGACACGACTTCTATCCTGGTCAAATGTCGGGCTTCATTCGATCATCTACATGCATTAATATGTACTAAGTGTCATATGTATATGTTGGTTAAGAAATACACACAATATTATATAATTATACCAAATGATAATAAGGAAATGATAATAAAAAATAACTTGGTTGTTACCATGTGTGCTATCTATAGATGATCTAACGATGGGTCGTGTAGGTGACCCTAGTCGTGGTAACCTCCTCCGACTCGGTGTGATGTACCCCCTCAAGTGATCAAAAAACAGGCCTCAGATGCCACCATCTCGCATGTAAACCTTGCATCCATATCCAGCTTGTGCTCTTCCCTCTGCTGACCAAAGCGCTCTTCCATTTGCTCTCTCTGCTGTGCCAAGCGCTCTTCCATCTCCTGCTTGTGCTGCTCGTCTCTCACTGCAAGCACTTCTGCAATCATCTTAGATATCACTGCTGCTGGAGGAGCATTTTGGGATCTGGCTTGGGACGGTGTGTAATATGAATGAATGTTGACCCGCACCGGTAAGATATTTTTACTCACACCACGCACAGGACCGGCATACTCTGGCTTATTTCCGTGAGCCTGGGCGTATGGGTCATTGGGTGCCCACCGAGTGTCCCTAGTGGCCTTCTTCTAAGACTCAACCGGGTCACTTTAGCCGCTCCATCATTGCCTATACGTTGAATATACATGGTTATTTTTTAGTGTAAATATTATACATAAATAAACAAATATTACACAAACGTGTTTCAACGTAAGGGATAATTAGAAGCATATATACCACTCTCTCTGCCACCAATGTATTTGGGTACCCCCCGCCTTTCTTCTTATGGGTCGCGATGTAATTTTTTGCTCGCGTGGGGGTTTTGACCGTTTTAATGACCTACAAAAATCCACAACACTAGACATATTTTTGTAAATATGCAGTATTCAGTTATTTAATTCAAAGAATAACTTATGGCTTTGCTGTCGATTAGTTTGTGAGTGCAATCAATTATATATTGTACGCTTATGCAAATTAGAAATAATAAAAAGATATTAACTAACTTCCTAAGTACCGTTCCATGGCAAGAGAGTTACGTACAATGATTTTAAGTTTATATGTCTCATGCATGGTACTTATAATAGGAAACTAATTAAACACATAAGAAAAAAAAATGATAAAGTGAGACAAGAGTTATACAATTGCAAAGATGGAACATTTGTTAAAAGTACCTTTTTTCAAACAATGGACGTCCAAGTAACAGGAATGGCTTGAGAGTCACCCTAAATGTGGCTAACATAGCTCATGCCCCTTTGATTGATATTAATAAGCTATATGAAATACCATGTAGACCTATCATAAATTTTAGACACCATTACTAATATTTTTTTAAAACCAATACAATTATCATTTGCCACAAATTCCTCAACAACATTTTAACGTAATAGAGAATGATAAAACCAGAAATATGATTAGGCAAAAGTCAAGGTACACCTCAATGAGAACCTAGCTATCCGTTGAACACATGGACCAATTTCCAAGGATGGCACACTTGGTTATTATCCAACAAAAAAAAATAGCTTTTAAAAAGTTTGGTTTCTCCTTCTTCATAAGCAATTAAAGTTGCATCCATATAAAGTCATTTGGGTTTCTACTACTCTCACTAGTTGAAACTTGTTTCTCTTACCTTAAAGCAACGAGAGATGTGAAAAAGATAAAGTTTTATTCTTAATTAAGTTGGAATACTTTATTTAATTAATATATGTTGTTAGGGCATGTGATTATGGCATGTATTTCAAATAAATTAATTGATTTTAAAGACGTATACCAATTTAATAGATTGAGTTTTGAAAATTAACATGTGTAGCTATTACAAGGTTTACAACTTATATTTGGTCAAAATTCATTTTTTGGGTTCTTATTTTTATTTTTTTAAGTACTTTATTGATAAATCAATGATTAACCAGAGAGTCTCTTCCGTCCAAACACTATCGATGGTATAAATAATAGCTTCTCTAGCTAATGGGTTCCTCTCCATTTCATTTGAAATGGAGAGGAGCCGATTAAACTTTAGAAGGGCAAAATAGAATTTTTCAAATCAATTGAAAAGTCCATTAAAGAGTCTATTTTGCCCTTACAAAAAGGCATAACCGGCTCCTCTCTATTTCAAAGGAAATGGAGAGGATCCTTCTAAGGTGCATTATCTCCTTGATTATATCTATTATATGACCATATTTGCTCATTTTGTTTCCGCTTTGACCGCATTTACAAATTACAAGACATCTTTATGCATAATTATACAATAAAAGTTCATCTCCCTACTAAATTCTTATTTCGGGTTCTTAATTGGAGTATAGTTATTATCATATATAAGCAATTAAGCTTAGGAAATTGTGTTACAATTACAAAAGCACCCATTATTATTATTTTGTTATGTTATTCCACTTTTATCAGATTTATCAATAATTAATTTTAGATTAACATAAATTAATCCAATTTAACTAACTACTTGTATTCCCATGCAATTTTATTTGAAGTAAAATGATTAAGTCCACTATATATAGATACTTATTATAATCTAATCATAATTCTCCTTTTTATCATTAAAATAGAGATGAGAGTCAACCAATATTAAATTATGTTTGGATTCTTTTCTTTTTGTATTGATGGGTTGGGGTCAAATAAGATTGAAATTGAGTTTGGGTTTAAATGTATCATATGCTTTATTTAATTATTTTGTTTAGGTAGAAATAAGTCTAAGGTTCATATTAAATAGCAGGAATCTATTTTTTCTAGATGTGTATGAGTTTTAACAAACATACCTTATTGTACAAGTGCATGGCATAGCTCTTCAAGCCGACACAATGTGGTGTGTTATATAGATCTCTGATCTGCTTCATGTGCGTGGTATATTCCTGTGCACACAACTTACATTATTAAGATAAAGTTTATAAATATAAATAACTATAATTACTGACCTACCTTGTTTTTCTTATCACACCACTTCTCCAATAAGATATCTACATCCGCCTGGTCGTACTTCTTGAGAATTTCTCCGCCTCGCCTTCAACGTGTCGAGTGTCATCGGCTCCAATTTTAATGGGTGCTTCAATTCGGCTCTCCAATACTTTAACTTCTCATCCATATCTCTCCACAAGTCCTTTTTTATTTCAGCGATATTTGAGCCAAGCAGGATGTAGAAATTTTTCTGCATTAGTTAACAGTTAAGAAATTAATATAACCTCAAATAAGTAATTGAAATTAGCTTTAGATATAAGTTTAACACAATATGTATTAACTATATATTATATTTAAAATAAACTCATAACATCTAAATTACTCTTACCATCAACGCAGTAAAGAAGATCTCCTTCTTCTCTCGTGATACCTTCTTCCAGTCGTCCGATATTCAGACGAACGAACCACTCCTAACCATCTTCCTGGTCGTACGCCTCCATCTACACCCACTTCTACCTACGGGTTGTGCCGAACCCGTGAACTGCGCTATAACCCGTTTTCCTTCTGGAATATTATTTAACTTGGAGTCACTCACATCCAGCATTTCAATTTTATCATTTGCATCTGCATGCAAATGGTAATATTAACATAAAATGACTATTAATAATTAATGAATATAAATAGTATTTAAGTTAGACATAAACATGCACAAATATATACGTCCAAACATACCTATTGTCCAAAGCTCGTCCTTCTTCAGCACCAGCAAAACAAGGTCCTCCAGATGTGGTATATCCTCCGACTCGCACGGTGGTACCTCATGTGAATCGGCAGTGGTACCTCCTGTTGCACAAATTTAATTGTACTCGCCAATTGTATGAGTCGTTAAGCAGTGTAGCAGGTGTGCAAGTGCGAGGTTGAATCCCACAAAGAATTGTGTTTGTTAAAAACTAATTTTAAAGTGCCTAAAATAATCCTATCTTAACCTAGTCCCAATATCAAACAGTTGGTGTGCAGAAAATTAAACCTAATTAAAATGCATTAAAATAAATAAATAAAACACTAAGGTCCCTAATCTACCTCACCACAATTTAATCAACATATAAGCATGCTAATCCACATATCCATCAAACAATTAGGCTAAAATGTATGTCCATTCTCACGATAGTCCACACACCGTCAGACCTAGCTCGGCATGTTCTTTTGCCTTTACAAAATCTAGTGAATCATCGATGTATTAACCCATAAATGGTCTACAACGGATGTTGAGCGAGATGAATCATCCGATGTGCCATTGGCGACAACGGATATTGGACTCGCTTAAACTATCCGATGTAACCGGATAAATCACAACACATATTGGACGATAAGCGATCCATAAACAACAACCAATCACAATCTTGTCACGAGATTGTGATTGAATCGAACAAACGTTAAATTAAATGACAGAAAATGTAAACTAAACATGAATATATATAAACAAATCCATAGTGAGGAAATAAGAGACTAAATTAAAACAACTAAAAGCATTAAATAAAATTAATGACAAAATAGCGTTTAGAGGGTTTTACATGATGAGCAAAGGATTTAGGCCACAAGGGCGCCTCAAGCGTCAAAATGAGCGTTCGTTTACAAAAGAAATGGGGTATTTATAGGCTAAATTTAGGGTTTAGCATTGCCAGGTCAAATAAGTGCGTCGATCGCATACTTCGTGCAAGAATTTGCATTTGATGGGCATAAGTGCGTTCGAATCACAAAACGTGCGTTCGAGCGCACATACTTCAGAATTGGCCCTCACATATGAAATACAAAGTTGTAGATCTTTCAATTAGCTTTTCCAAGACACCAAGATCACCCCAATCGGAGTTCTACAACTCTAGATATGGCCATTTGGTGGGAAGTCATCAGGTGCGAATCATAGCGACTCAATTTTGCCGCAAAGCTCCCCGAACTGTTTTAAGCCCCAGAGTTGATGGCATTAGCACCAAATGCAACTTAACAACCTGCAAAACACCAAAACTAACCAAAACATTAGAAATTAACAAAGCTAAGAACTTAACAAACATATGTTAAAGGGGGTTAAATATACAATATTTGACACCGATCAAATACCCCCCAAACTTACATTTTGCTATTCCCTTAGCAAAACAAAAATGAAAACACAATGAAAACAAAAAACAAAAATCCACTTTCGTGAGAGAAACGATTGCATTTGGCATATGCAACAAGCCTTTTAAACCCCTAGGCATCCCTAGTGGACGAGTGAAGTCTCGTGAGGGTTTTCCAGGAATGACACCCACAAACAATTATTTGGTACTATGTTATTAATGGACAAAGCCCTTCACACAAACATATGGTTCATACATCATTAGCAAATTTAACATGTTGAACATACAAACCACATCATCTAGGCATCCAAACATCATTTCACTCAAGGTTGGAAAATTGAGACAACACATGCTCCATAAAGTGCAAAGTGAACTAACAACAAGATCATGGGGTTTCAATTATTCTCAAAAGCGTGTATCCCAAAATCATAGGAAATGCAATGTGATTAAAATAACCAAGGCTTGAATTGAAAAATGCAATTTTTTGTGTAAGTATACAATGTTGACTCCTTAAACTTCTAAATGACTTATGTAACGAGCGTTGGGCGGTGACTCCCAAACCAGGCGGTTTTAGGGCACTAGATGTAGAGACATCCCTAGGGCTTAATTACTCAAGTCAAAAGAGTTCTGACCTAACTAGCCATACAATATTTTAGTTGGAACTTCTCATCTTTTGTGCGAACACTCATTGCTTGGCAGCAAGAGGTCCGGTTACTCAAAAAGAAACTCAACTTATGATTTTTTTTTTTTTTTTTAGCAGCCAAGGTTTATCATCACACATCACATCAACCACAAATCTCAAGAAAAACACTCCTCAAATCTAATTTCATACCCCTGACCCTATGCTAGTGTGCATGTGAAATATCGATCAAACAAGTGAGTCTCTCTAATCCAACACATGAATCAAAAGCTGGGATTTCTAATGATAGGCAATGTTCAAACAAGTTAAACACACCAATGACATGCATTCCCAGTTATGATGTAAGTTGTGCCCAATCAAAAACATAGCAACAAAATAAAAGAAAAAATTTATATATGACAAAAACAAGTATATCTGAGACAAAAAACAACAAAAAAAAGACAGAATGTTTGTCCACACCCCCCAAACTTAAATGACACATTGTCTCCAATGTGGCAAGAAATACATTACAGTGGGATGAGGAACCAAAGCGTGCAAAGGCCAAGGCGTCCCCGAACTTGAACATCAAAACACTATCAAAGACTAAGCAATCTTTTTCTCAAAGATCAAACATTAAAGGTTAATTGCTGTTAGAAACAAAATAAAACAAAAGACAAGAAATAAACAAAAGAAAATGACTAAAAAAAAATAAAGTCACGAAAATAAAAAGTAAAAAACCGCGCCTACCCGCTCATATGGGTGTCCAACCAATCCCTTCCATCCTTTCTTCTTTAAAATATGATACCTCGGAAGGATGTTCCGCCATCTTATGTAGCCTAAAAACTTGCTTCTAAAATCTCTTAGGACCGATTTCTAGATTTGTGATCTTGTGAGTGTGAATCCTCAAAGATTCTACATAAGAGGCGGTTCTTGAGACATTGAAAAGATGAAACTTGTGATGAAGATATGTCTCGAGAGGGATTGTGACGAAGGAATGAGCTTCAATACTCACTTCCTTGTCATTGGGATAGGATTTGGCGGGGCTCAATTGCTCAACTTGCTCCTTCTTTTCTTCCTCCTCATGGTTATCGGCTCTTTCCTTACTAACAAGTGTGGTGGTGGTTTGGACATGCTCATGATGAGGATCGTTGGGCAATCCTCATCAATCATGTATTGCCCTCTCACCATCTCCTGACTTTGAAGTTCCTCTTCCTCAATTCTGTTGAATTCGGCAACTAGATGACCAAGCTGTCCTTCCAACCTTGCAACTAGCTTGAGTGTTTGCCACAGTGGCATCTATGATTTCTTGACAAGGTTGGTTGACTGTTTTCCTAAACTCCTCAAGTGTTTCTTCCAAAGATAGTTCATGGGAAGCAGAATGGTGGGTTAGCCGACTAGTTCCATGAATTCCTTAAGCGTTTCTTCAAGAAGATTTCTTAGGAGGATAGTCATATGATGGAATGGGAAGAAAATTGGTTGTCGAGCTGCGGATAATAATCGGGATGGTGCAGTTCGTCAACCTTGGGAGCAAAATTTCCCGTGGCATGAGCTTGCCACGAAAAATCAGAATAGTTGCTCCAGTCTGGGTTATAAAAATTTGAATTTGATTCAAACCAGTGGAGAAAGTGTTCAACTGCTCATGTGAAAAATTGAAAATTGTCCCCAATGTGGACAATCACCTAAACTATGGTAAGAAATTTGGGCGGTGTGAACATGGTTCATGTGGGTGCAAATTGGTAGGATTTGGCGTCCTACCACTAGAAACATTCAAAATAATTAACGGAAGACTCATGCTTCACCCAAAGCAGTTCAAAATATCCCACATGAAACAATTAACAAAATAAAATAAACAAAAACTAACAAAAATAAACTAAACAAATAACTAATAAAAAACTAAACACAAAAAACTAATAAACAAATAAACTAACAAAACAATAAACTAATTAAACAACTAAAAATAAAAATAACTAACAAAAACTAAAAATAACAAGTAAATAAAAACAAAAGCAAAAATAAATAATTAAATAAACTAATAATTAAACAAACAAAAAATAAAAATAAAACACATACACTTTGCCTAATTACATTGCATTGGTGAAGCGCGTCGAGAGTCTCGCAGGGCACGATCGTATCGACCGATAAAAATGTAGCATCTTGTGCACGTGCATTCGTTCGTGAGAGGTGTGCGATCGATTGCACTAAGCGTATCATTGCGATGTCGGAGCGCTTGTGCGCATGCTATAGCGGCCGGTATGGTGCGACTGGAATAGACTCAAGTGCGTTGATCGCAGTGCGATCAATCACTATCACACTGAAATTCCAGACTCTAAAACAAACTAAAAATTAACCAAAAATACTAATCTAATTTTTTGGATTTTTTTTTTATACAAAAGCACAAAACAAAATAAAATAATTGCACAATTAAAATAACTAGTAGAAAGATAAAATTAATCTAA
This sequence comes from Carpinus viminea, assembly GCA_013348765.1. NCBI lineage: Eukaryota > Viridiplantae > Streptophyta > Magnoliopsida > Fagales > Betulaceae > Carpinus > Carpinus viminea. The sequence goes on along the minus strand of CP054671.1, from coordinate 15,866,069 downwards.
GCATAAAATCAATTAAACAAAACACCGATTCCCACAGCAGCGCCAAAATTTGTTGCACAAATTTAATTGTACTCCAATTGCAGTGTAGCGATTAGTAGCGGTGTGCAAGTCGAGGTCGAATCCCACGAGAGAATCGTGTTTGTTAAAAACTAATTTTAAAGTGCCTAAACTAATCTATCTTAACCTAGTCCCAATATCAAACACATGGCGTGCATAAAAATAAACTAATTAAAATGCAATAAAATAAATAAATAAAACGCTAAGGTCCTAATCTACCTCACCACAATTTAATTAACATATAAGCATGCTAATCCACATTCCATCAAACAATTAGGCTAAAATGTATGTCCCATTCTCACGATAGTCCACACATCCGTCGGCCTAGCTCATGTTCTTTTGCCTTTACAAAATCTAGTGAATCATGCGATGTATTAACCCATAAATGGTCTCAACGGATGTTGAGCGAGATCAAATCATCGATGTGTCATTGGCGACAATGGATATTGGACTCGCTTAAACTATCCGATGTAACCCAGATAAATCACAATGCATATTGGACGATAAATGATCCATAAACAACAACCAATAACAATCTTGTCACAAGATTGTGATTGAATCCAACAAACGTTAAATTAAAAGATAGAAAATATAAACTAAACATGAATATATATAAACAAATCCATAGTGAGGGAAAATAAGAGACTAAATTAAAACAACTAAAAGCAGTAAATAAAATAAATGATAAAATGACGTTTAGAGGGTTTTACAGTGATGAATAGGGAGGATTTAGGCCACAAGGGGCGCCTCCAAGTGTTTTCCAAAACATAAGGTTTGTTTACAAGAGAAATGGGGATATTTATAGGCTAAATTTAGGGTTTTAGCGCTGCCAGGTCAGATAAGGTGCGATCGATCGCACTCGTGCATGAATTTTGGCATTTGATGGGCACAAGTGCGTTCGATCACAAAAAGTGCGTTCAAGCACACATACTTCAAAATTGACCCTCACATATGAAATACAAAGTTGTATATCTTTGAGTTAGCTTTCCAGAGACACCAAGATCACCTCAATCGGAGTTCTACAACTCTATATATGATCATTTTGGTGGGACTCGTCGGATGCGAATTATCGCTCGACTCAAATTTGCTGTCAAAGCTCCCCGAATTGTCTTATGCCCCAGAGTTGATGGTATTAGCCCTAAATGCAACTTAACAACCTGCAAAACACTAAAACACCAAAACTAATCAAAACATTAGAAATTAACAAAGCTAAGAGCTTAACAGACAGTAGTTAAAGGGGGTTAAATATACAATATTTGACATCGATCACCTCCTGTGAATCCGGCGGTGGTTGAATCACCCACATCGCTGCTTGTCTCGTGTGTGGGTAACTGTGGCTCCATGTCTGCGTCCTCAGAAGTGGTATCTCGATCCATATTCCCCGGCCGACTATATGGATTTGCCCTTGGGGTATCATGTAATAGTGTAGATGGGTGTGGCTGCATCATAACGATACGCATATCCTGTGTGTCCAACTCGTACTGTGTATCCTCATGCGGACATGTCCTACTAGCTGGTACCAATCGCCTGATCCTGGTACGAATGTCTCCATCAGGCTGACTATCATCACCTATAAGTGGTCGCTTTTGTCCTCTCGTCTTTCCACCGCGAATACTCATGGTGACCTGCAAAATACATTACATTTCGAATTAATTAACAAGGTTGAATGAATTGAGGATATGGACATCTATGAATACAAAAAAAAAAAACCATAAGTAATTAACCTTTCTCACCAAAAAAATCTAAATCAATCTGCAGGCAATAATGACATGAGATGAAAGTGTGTAAGACAAACAAATACAATAAAAAAAGTGTGGTGGGAATTAAATACATAAAAACATCATATATATATAGATTATTCTATTTTTATGAAATCCAATAGGTGGTAGGTCAATTCTGATGTAATCTCGTCTATTCACGGATCATAATGATGATTATGATAATGGATTTTTTATTTAAATTAGGTTTCTTTATTAGTCTTTTAATTGTTTTAGTTTACTTTTCCTTCTAGTCTGGTTTTAGATTACTTTTCCTTCTAGGATGTGTAATCCTAGTTTATCTTAGATTACTTTTCCTTCTAGGATATGTAATCCTAGTTTATATTAACCTCTTTTATGTTTTAGCCTCTAAGCCTATAAATCTGAGGCTTAGACCCTTTGGAAAAACAGTTTATTATTATTGGTTTTGTTTAATAAGAATACTCGAGTTGAGTTTCTTGGTTCTTTTCCTTCAGCTTAGATAGCATCTCTGCTTAGAGAAGATTTCTTTGATTTTGTGATAGTCTCACAATCTTAGGAATATTTATCCCTTCATTTACTATTTTCTTGATTATTTACGTTCTAACCACATCGGTTGGTATCGAGCCCAGTCTCTTTCCATGGCGCCAGTCACAAGGGGAAGGGTAACCGCTTTGCACACTTGGAAGGCGTGAATAATGCCAAGAACCGATTAGAAGAACCACGGCAACCTATCAAGCACAATCGAAGGTACAATTTGCGAGCTTGAGGAACAAATTGCAGCCCTCACAAAACTATTGTCCATCGAGTGGTCGAGGCAGTCGGCATATACCCTCACCGCCCGAATCGGAAGAGGATAGCGCAATTGTGGAGGATGAAGGGAGACCCTTTTGTGGGTGCGGAGTGCACAAGCATCAACCCCTTGTACAAGTTCGCCAATCGGTGGGAATCGGTTTCAAACTCGATACACAATTCCAAAGTTGCGTGCAACCCAAAGAGTTCATGGTGGCAGAAAAAATAAAACATTCCACCAAAAGAAGTACCAAGGAAGATGGCAAAGATGGTGCCTAAGGAGGCGGAGATAAAGCATCAATCGGTGTCTCGATACATTGGAGTGCGTGCCAACAATTTCAGCGTACATGCATCTTGGGAGGCAAGGTGGCCAAGCTTATCATAGATCCAAGGAGTGGTATGAATATCGTCTCGGAGGAAGCGGTAAGAAAGCTAGGGCTTGAGACCAAAAGTCATCCTAGTCCCTATCAATTGGAGTGGCTCACGAAAGGAAGCGAGGTAAGGGTATCTAAATATTGCCAAGTTCCTTTTCTATTGGGGCTAAATATATGGATCATGTGTGGTGTGGCGTGGTCGACATGACTATGTGTCACTTGTTATTGGGCAAACCGTGGCAAGATGATAAACTGCCGTCTATAATGAAACCAAGAATACGTGACTTCTTGTTGGGTAAAACCAAGTTGACGTTGTTACAAAGCCCATGGCGAGCCACAACCTTCACAAGGAAATACAGAATCTGTGGATGAAGAGCGTCGAGAATCGAAGTCATTGATGAAGAGTTCGGCGTGAATGTGTTGAAGATGTAGATCCTTCACAAGGGTTTGTAGATTGGGATTCTCCACCAACCTATGATGAAGACATCAATGAGAAAGATCCAATTGAAGAACCTTTGGCATTAGCCCTAGAGGAAGAGCATGAAGAATTAGGCAAACAAGTGGAGGTAAATCATGGAGAGTTTTGCACTTTTTGACAACAATTCTACATATTATGTGCTGTTAAGAGCCTCGAAGGTAAAGTCTTGATTTTAGTGTTGAGCCAATTGACTACGTTGATTTCATTGGGATAGATGCTATTTTATCAAATTATTCTAGCCAAAATTGTGATGAAATCTATATGGTGGAAGAGGCTTTTTGTCAAAGATTGAAAGGGTCTTTGTGAGTTCTTTGGGGATTATATGGCTTGTGGGAAGAGCAAAGCACAGAGAAGCATAACAAGTCTACAGAAAAGAGGTGTGTGGGGATTTCACAACAACCATCAAGATACTCCACTAATGAAGATCACTATGATTATTATGGGCGTGGCCTTGCTGTAAAGTTGAGAAGAGGCGATTGGAATGAGTTGACGGACATCAAAAGACGTGGAAGAGACCGGCCGAATTCGAGGGCGAATTCTCTCAACCAGGGAGGATGATGTAGATTAGGATGACCTATCTTATCTTTTAGTCTTTTATTTAAATTAGGTTTCTTTATTAGTCTTTTAATTGTTTTAGTTTACTTTTCCTTCTAGTCAGCGGTTTTAGATTACTTTTCCTTCTAGGATGTGTAATCCTAGTTTATCTTAGATTACTTTTCCTTCTAGGATATGTAATCCTAGTTTATATTAACCTCTTTTATGTTTTAGCCTCTAAGCCTATAAATACAGGCTTAGACCCTTTGGAAAAAACAGTTTATTATTATTATTGGTTTTGTTTAATAAGAATACTCGAGTTGAGTTTCTTGGTTCTTTTCCTTCAAGCTTTAGATAGCATCTATTTAGAAGATTTCTTTGATTTTGTGATAGTCTCACAATCTTAGGAATATTTATCCCTTATGTTTACTGTTTTCTTGATTATTTACGTTCTAACCCTGCATCACTTCCCGTAGTATGTTTCATTGTCAACAGCATAAGCTGATTCTAAGACATCTTTCCACATATGCGCAATAGTGCAAACAACTTCCCATTGACTACATATTCATATATTGAGGCTAGAATGCATTACCAATTTGTCCCCATTGCCATTGACTTGTGAGCATAATAAATATAAACATAGAGTCTAAATTAAATAATTCGTTTATTGAGTAGGAATGACAAACAAATAATTTGAGCATTTTCATTTTTATTAGACATATGTCTTACGTAATCATGTACCAATCACAAAATGAGAATGTTGGGTCTCAATGGCGTCCTCATTCTTTTCATATTCAAATCTCGCCTAAGCGTTTCCATGTGAGCCCTACAATTGAAAGTTTCATCCGTTTCAATGTACAAGTAAAAGTGTAACATACATCTATACTACCATGTACATATTAGATTAACGACTTACATCCGCATTGGTCGAATTCATTGGAGTTGAACATTACATATGGTGAATCTATCATTGTGATTCGATCAAGATTGACTCGCGTTCCCGCCCCCTTACACCCATCGACATTTCTTGGTGGCCTATTATGGACTGTCAGCCCACTGCTTAAATATCCTGAGCAGAACGTTACCAACTTAGTTGCTATGTAACCCTCCGCAATGCAACCCTCAAGAGCAGCTTTGTTACGAACATTTGATTTGAATCCCCCAAGGCTCCTACGCATTGAACTCAATCAATCATTAAACTTTTCGAAAAAAAATTACAATATGATTAATGTGATTTAATATATGTTACATCGAATTTTACCTCTCTCCCAGGTACATCCATCTGTACTGCACCGGACCACCGAGTCGACATTCATGTACAAGATGGACGACAATGTGAACCATGCTAGTGAAAAAGCTTGGTGGGAATATTTGTTTCATATGACACAGTGTAATACATACGTGATCTAAGTCGATCCAAAGCCTCGGCGTCAATGTAGTCTCACATATGCCTCTGAAAAATGTAGACATATCTACCAAAACCTTTACCACGTTACTTGGTAATTTCGATCCCCTCAATGCAATAGAGAGAAGTTGTTGCATAAGTATGTGGCAATCATGACTCTTGAGACCTAACATACGGTCATTCAATCGAACACATCGAAATGTTAGTAACCGTCTGGCACACATCTTGAAGGACTTCTAAAAAGCGGTTTTATCGCGTTCGACATCGTATGGCAAGCCAAATAGGTTTTCCATCATCGCCTATGTATATGGATGTTTAGGCCTTAACCCATTTCTTGCAAATCATAACGAGCTTGAGAGTTATCCTTGGTTTTCCTTGATGTAGTATTGTGTATGTGTTCCATCACATTTTTTCAACATGCATCACATCAAGGTTGTGCCTCAACAAATTATCAAAATATTCTTCTTCTTCCACAATATATCGGTCTTTCTTTTTATTTGTCTTCCTCTTCCTCTTTTTTCCTTTTCTTGCCTTCTTTGTCAATTCCTCTCATCATGCATTCCTTCTAATTGTCTCAATATTTCATCTCCACTAGGCACCTTTCCATCAAATGTTAGATGATCCATGGGCAACCATCTCCTATGACCCATATAACAATATTTTTTCCGTGTTTTAGCCATGTCGATCTTGTAGAATACATATAGTAAGGACATGCCTTTACACCTTTGTAGGCCACCCCGACAAATCTGCATACTGGAAGTCATTAATCGTCCACATCAATTGCGCTCGCATTATAAAATAATTTTTTGGACATCAAATGTGCGCACCCCTGTTCCATAGTTCTTGTAACTCCTCAATCAGGGGTTGAAGGTACACATCTATATCCATTCCAGGTGATTTTGGGCCTGAGATAACTAGGGATAAGATGAATGATGATTGTTTCATGCACATCCAAGGTGGCAAGTTATGCACTACAAGCATTACGGGCCAATCGTGGATGTGCTCATATTTCCAAATGGATTAAACCCATCCGAAGTTAGGCCAAGCCTTACGTTCCTATTGTCCGATGAGAAGTCCGGAAGTAAATTATTGAATGACTTCCATGCTTCGTCTGGGATGCCTTAATACCCCATTTTGCGGCCTCTACATGCCATCTCATATTGTGCATGGTACGAGCAGACATGAACAACCTCTGCAACCTTGGAATTAATGGAAACTAGTGCAATACCTTGGTCGGACGTTTCTTACTCACCAATATAGGGTGGCCATCATCATCCAAATGAACTTCATCCTTCCACTTAGATTGTCCACATTTAATACATGAGTCTAAGTCCTTATTGTCCTTCCAAAACAGTATACAATCGTTATGATATGGCGGTATTTTCTCATACCCGAGCCCCATGTCCCTTAGGAATTTTTTGGCTTGATATGTATTATCTGGCAAAGCCTCACCATCATCAGGCAACAACTGATTAACGAACTTAAGGACAGCCAAGAAAATCATGTTACTAACTTCACCCAAACACTTCAAATTGTACAGGTGGGTGTACAGTGGCATTGAGTTTCTTTGTATGCGTGCCAAGAAGTGGCTTATGCTATTGCTTTTAAGCAAGTCATCATATACAGCGTTTTGTGTCGGGTGCATCATCCAAAATCTGTTCTTCACCACCTTGTGCCTTGGGTTGAGGCTCAAGGTGGTCTTCCCTTACATCATGCACAGCAAACAAATCACTTAACATTGCCTGCATATTGCCACCCACATCCTCTGTGTTTGCACCTGCATCTGTGGCTGGTTGAGTCAAATTAGATCCTTGAGCGAGCTTCATACAAGTTGTTTTGATAAATCTAGTCTTTATATTCATTCCTTTCCCTCGGTGTGCTCGTATACCAAACGAATGATCTACAAAATTTAAATGCCTAAACTAATAATATCTTAACCTAGTCCCAATATCAAACACATAGGTGCATAAAATAAAGACTAAATTAAATGCAATAAAATAAATAAATAAAACGCTAAGGTCCTAATCCACCTCACCACAAATTAATTAACATATAAACATGCTTAGCTCATACTCAATAACAACTATGCTACAAGGCATATTCAAAGCGCTAACACAATGTTCATATTTTAAAACATATGTATATCCTATTGTTATTACAAAATCTTGTCAAACTAATGATGCAAACATTGTTTTAAGAGGTCTAGCGGATATTGGTCCAAAGAGAATCATCCGATGTATCTCCGGTTGCAATGAATGTTGACGTTTAACGATTTGTAAACAACAATCAACACACTTTGTCACTAAAATGTATTGAAACGAAAATACATAAATTAAATGACAGAATAATCTGAACTAAACATGAATATATATAAACAAATCCATAGTGAAGGAATAAGAGACTAAATAAAAGCAAAATAAAACATTAAATTAAAGAAATGATGTTAGGAGTGTTTACAATGAAGAACAATGAGGTTTTGGGCCACTAAAGGCGCCTCAAACCGTCTCCCAAGCGTGGTTGTTTACAAAAGAAAGAGTATTTATAGGCTAATTTTTAGGTTTCGGTCTGCCAGTCAGTTAAGTGCATTCGATGCATCTGCGATCGATCACCTGAATTTTGGCATTTGATGGGCATAAGTGCGTTCAAATGCAATGCGTTCAGAATTAATTAGCCCTCACATGTGAAATACAAAGTTGTAGATCTTTGAGTTAGCTTTCCAAAGACACCAAGATCACCCAATCGAGTTCTACAACTCTAGATATGGCCGTTTTAGTGGGACTCGTCAGTGTGAATTAGCTCGACTCAAATTTGTTGTCAAAGCTCCCAATTGTCTTAAGCCCCGAGTTGATGGCATTAGCCCCAAATGCAACTTAACAACCTGCAAAAATACTAAAACACCAAAACTAGCAAAACATTAGAAATTAACAAAGCTAAGAGCTTAACAACATAAGTTAAAGGGGTTAAATATACAATATTTGACACCAATCAAATACCCCCAAACTTACATTTTGCTAGTCCCTTAGCAAAACAAAAATGAAGACACAATGAAAACAAGAAACATAAATCCACTTTCATGGAGAAAGCGATTGCATTTAGCGTATGCAACAAGCCTTTTAAACCCTAGGCATTCCCTAGTGAACGAGTGAAGTCTCGTGAGGGTTTTCAGAATGACACCCACAAACAATTATTTGGTACTATGTTATTAATGGACAAAGCCCTTCACACAAACATGGTTCATACATCATTAGCAAATTTAACATGTTGAACATACAAACCACATCATCCGAGGCATCCAAACATCATTTCACTCAAGGTTGGAAAATTGAGACAACACATGCTCTATGAAGTGCAAAGTGAACTAACAACAAGATCATAGGGTTTCAATTATTCTCAAAAGCGTGTATCCCCAAAATCATAGGAAATGCAATGTGATTAAAACAACCAAGGCTTGAAATAAAAAAAACAATTTTTTGTGTAGGTGCAATATTGACTCCTTAAACTTCTAAATGACCTATGTAACAGCGTTGGGCGATGACTCCCAAACCGAGGTTTAGGGCACTAGATGTAGAGACATCCCTAAGGGCTTAATTACTCAAGTCAAAAAGAGTTCTGAAGCCTAACTAGCCATACAATTTTTTAGCTGGAATTTCTTATCTTGTGACGCGAACACTCATTGCTTGGCCAGGCAAGAAGTTCGGTTATTCAATGAAAAACTCAACTTATTATATATATATATTTTGATTTTTTTTTTTAACAGCCAAGGTTTTCATCACATATTACATCAACCACAAATCTCAAGAAAAACACTCCTCAAGTCTAATTTCATACCCCCACAGACTCTATGCTAGTGTGCATGTAAAATATTAATCAAACAAGCATAGTCTCTCTAATCCAACACATGAATCAAAAACTGGGATTTCTAATGATATGCAATGTGTTGAAACAAGTGGCTCATATTCTATTAAAGGCCCATTGGGTGTAATTAGTTTATGTGGGCTTGGGGAACAAATAAGTTGTGGGGGGTATTTTGGGGTTTTCCAAAATACTTATAATTAGGGTTTGCCTATAAATATGTTATGTTGTAACCCTAAATCATTGAATAGAAATATATAGCCGCTCTCTCCGTGGGCGTAGGCAAATTGTCAACCACGTTAAATCTGTGTGTCTCTCTCTTGATCTCTCTCTTTAGATCTCATATATTGTTCATCATTATTGTGCGGTTACAACAATTGGTATCGAGAGCCTAATCATACGATGGTGGGATTGGCACATCTTCCGCAAAGTTCGACGTGATGAAGTTCGATGGATCCGAAATTTCGGGTTATGGCGAGACGTGTCAAGGATTTGTTGGTGCAACAAGGGATGGTGAAGGCGTTATATGGGTCAAAACCGAAGGATGGCGGACATAGATTGGAAGGAACTTGAGGCCAAGGCGGTGGCTACTATTCGGCTTTTGTCCGGGAGATGACGTGATGTATCATGTCATGGATGAAGAATCTCCGTGGCGCTTGGTTGAAACCGGAAAGTCGGTATATGTCAAAGTCGTGATTTAACAAGCTCTATCTAAAGCGCGGTTGTACGGCTTGAAGATGGCGAGGGTTCAGATCTCGAGCCAACACATCAACGTATTCAATCAGATAATCGGTGATTTGAAGAGGGTTGATGTGAAGTTCAAGACGAAGACAAGGCGTTGATGTTGAATTCACTCCCAAGTTCTTCTACATATGAGAATTTGGTTACAACTCGACATGGGGAAAGAGTCCTTGGAGTTAGAGGATGTTACAGAGCCTATTGGCTTTTCATCAAAGGAAGAAAAATATTGATGAAAATTCCCAAGGAGAAGGGCTAGTTGTAAAGGGTAACCATGAGGAAGAAGCAATAACAGGGGTGAGTCGAAAGGCAAGAATTCTCGGTCAAAGTCCAGGAGGAGGAAGGACATCAATTGTTTTAAGTGCGGAAAGAAAGGGCACATGAAGCGGGACTGTCCAGACTTGAAGAAGAAAAAGGATGACGAGAATGAAGGTTCCTCAAAATCTGCGAACGTGGTGGGAAGTCAATTGAGCGATCTTGATGGTGATATGCTTTCATTGCATCTAATTCAGAGCAGCTGTGGATTCTTGGATTCGGACTCGATGTTCTTTTCACGTGGCCTAACAGAGATTGGTTTGACACCTACAGGTCAGTTAATTCTGGTATAGTTACTATGGGTAATGGTGCACATTGCAAAATTACTGGCATAGGTAATATTAGAATTAAAATGTTTGATGGTGTGGTTAGAACGTTATGTGATGTTAGACATGTACCAGAAGTGGAAAAGAATTTAATTTCATTAGGCACCTTAGACTCAAACGGTTATGGTTATAAGTCTATAGGTGGAGTAATGAAGGTAACTAAGGGTGCGATGGTAGTGATGAAGGGACAGATAAATTCAAAGAATATCTATAAACTGTTAGGAAGTACAGTTGTAGGTGGAATTGCCTCTGTAGAGTCTGAATCTGATTGTACTGTTTTGTGGCATATGCGGTTAGGTCATATGAGTGAACGGGGCATGTTAGAGCTTCATAAGAAAAATCTATTGAAGGGTGTCAAAACATGTAAACTTGATTTTTGTAAGTTCTGTGTTCTGGGGAAGCAGAATAGGGTACAATTCAAGACAGCCACACACAAGACAGAGGGTATTATGGACTATGTTCATTCTGATGTATGGGGACCAGTGAGAACAGCGTCACGAGGAGGACATATGTATTTTGTCATCTTTATTGATGATTTTTCCAGAAAGGTTTGGGTGTACTTCATGCGGCACAAATCAGAAACGTTTGCCAAGTTCAAGTTGTGGAAAGTCAAGTGGAGAACCAGACGGGAAGAAGGTTAAGTGCCTCAGATGAGATAATGGCACCGAAAGTACAAACGATGAGTTCAAAGATTTTGTGAGCAGCATGGTATAAAGAGACACTTCACAGTTATAAGACACCTCAACAAAATGGTGTGGCGGAAAGGATGAATAGGTCGATTGAGAGAGCAAGATGTCTCGTTGAATCTGGACTTGCAAAAGATTTTTGGGCGACGAGCGATTAGTATGGCATGCTACTTGATAAACAGGTCACCAAGGGCAGCACTAGATGGGAAAGTTGCAGAGGAGGTGTGGACAGTAATGAGGTAGATTACTCGGTTTGAGAGTATTTGGTTGTCCGACCTATGTGCACACATACCTAGTGAAGAACGGTCAAAACTTGATCCAAAGTCTAGATGTATCTTTCTCGGATATGGGAAAGGGGTTAAAGGTTACAAGTTTTGGGATCCGACGGCAAACAAGGCGGTGATCAGAGAGACGTGGTATTTGACAAAAATTCCATGTTGAAAAGTACTCGGGGTAAAAAGCAGTGCGAAGCGAAGCAATGATAGCGGGTGGTGCGGTGGAGTTAGAGACTCTGTGCGGGGAGAACACTTCTCGGTGCAGAGACTTCTACTTGAGGAGTTGAGCGATCACAAGATAGCCACAGACGCAGGACCTAGACGCACTTCATCGGACCACCAATCGTGCGGTTTTGAAGACATGATTTCTTATGCACTTGTTATTAGTAAAGATCCTACCACTTTTCAAGAGGTCACATAGCCAAGAGAAGAGTAAATGGATGGGTGCTATGGAGAGAAATGGAGTCTTTGCATAAAAATCAGACATGGATTTGGTGGAGCTCCCAAAGAGAAGAGGAAGATAGGGTGCAAATGGGTGTTCAAGAAAAGGAAGCAGACGAAAAAGGGGAGAAAAGTTCAAGGCTCGCCTAGTAGCAAAAGGTTATTCACAGAGAAATGGGTTGATTATGAAGAAATATTTTCCCGATGGTGGACATACTTCCATCGAGCGATTGGCATTGGTAGCCCATTATGACATGGCTTTGGAGCAAATGGATGTGAAGACGGCTTTTCTTCATGGTGATTTGGAGGAGCAGATTTACATGGAGCGGAAGGGTTGATCAACCTCGACAGGAGCACTTGGTCTGTAAATTGAAGAAGTCACTTTATGGGCTGAAGCAGTCTCCAAGGCAGTGGTATAAGCGATTTGACTCCTACATGATCAAGATTGGCTCCGAGAGATGTGAGTATGACTGTTGTGTGTATATGAGGAGCCTTGATGATGGCTCATTTATTTTCTGTTACTATATGTGGATGATATGCTTATTGCAGCAAAGAGTATAGTGGAGGTCAACAAAGAAGGTTTTGTTGAGTAGAGAATTTGACATGAAGGATTTGGGCTGACTAAGAAGATTCTTGGGATGGAGATTCGCAGGGACAGAGATGCCAAGAGATTGTGGCTATCTCAAGCCGGTTATGTAAAGAAGGTGTTGGAGAGGTTTAGCATGGAGAATGCAAAACCGGTAAGTACACCTTTGGCGAATCACTTCCACTTGTCTACCTCACAGTGTCCAAAGACAGTTGAAGAAACTGAAGACATGTCAAAGGTCCCATATGCCAGTGCAGTGGGGTGTCTGATGTATGCTATGGTATGTACCAGGCCAGATTTGGCTCATGCAGTGAGTGTGGTGAGCAAATACATGGCAACTGGGAAACAAAGATTGGAATGCGATGGATTTTCGATACTTGAAAGGTACTGACACGGCATCACTTTTGTCAGACAAAAGAGTGATTTGTCAGTTGTGGGATATGTGGATGCAGATTATGCAGGGGACTTGGATGACAGAAGATCGACCACGGGTTATGTGTTCACTCTTGCAGGAGGACCCATATGTTGGAAGTCTATGATCCAGTCCACGGTTGCAATGTCCACGGCGAAGCGAGTACATGGCGGTGAAGGCGCAAAGGAAGCTTTGTGGCTTACAGGGTTAGTCAAAGAGCTGGGTATTCAGCAAGTTGGAGTTCCGTTGTATTGTGACAGTCAGAGTGCCATTTACTTGGCAAAGAACCAGGTGTATCATGCGAGAACCAAGCACATTGATGTGAGGTTTCACAAGATCAGGGAATTGGTTGCTACAGGTGAATTGTTACTTGAGAAGATTCACACTTCTGAGAATGCAGCGGATATGTTGACGGTTTATTACGCAGACAAGTTCAAGCATTGCTTGGACTTGATAAATGTATCCAGTGCTAGAAAGGAGAGGAGGAGAGGTGGCATCCCAAACTTATCGGCCTGGTGGAGGCCCAATACTTGATTATCTTCAAAGAGGTGAATACCGCCAAGGTGGAGATTGTTGAAACAAGTGGCTCATATTCTATTAAAGGCCCATTGGGTGTAATTAGTTTATGTGGGCCTGGGAACAAATAAGTTGTGGGGGTATTTTGGGGTTTTCCAAAATACTTATAATTAGGGTTTGCCTATAAATATGTTATGTTGTAACCCTAAATCATTGAATAGAAATATATAGCCGCTCTCTCCGTGGACGAGGCAAATTGCGAACCACGTTAAATCTGTGTGTCTCTCTCTTGATCTCTCTCTTTAGATCTCATATATTGTCTATCATTATTGTGTGATTACAACACAATGTTTAAACAAGTTAAACACACCAATGACAAACAATCCACAGTTATGATGTAATTTTTGTCCAATCAACAACATAGCAACAAAATAAAAAAAAAAAAAATTATATACATAAAACAAGTATATACAAACAAAAACAAACAAAAGACAGACAAAATGTTTGCCCACACCCCAAACTTAAATGACACATTGTCCCCAATGTGGCAAGAAATACATTACAGGGATGAGGAACTAAACGTGTCAAGGACAAGGTGTCCCCGAACTTGAACATCAAAACACTCACAAAACTAACAAAGCAATCTTTTCTCAAAGATCAAACATCAAAGGTTAATTGCTGTTAGAAAAAAATAAAACAAAAATGACAAGAAAATAAAATAACAAGAAGAAAATAAATAAAAAATGTAGTGCAGAAAATAAAAAAGAAAAAATACCGCACCTTCCCCGCTAATATGGGTGTCCAACCAATCTCTTCCATCCTTTCTTCTTTAAAATTTGATACCCCTCTAGAAGAATGTTCCGCCATCTTATGTAGCAAATTTGCTTTCTTCGAAAAATTTTCTTGGTATGTCTATTCCTATATTTGCACCTATCTATGCATGATACCTTGAAAATCTCCACATAAGATGGCTCTTCGAGACACTGAAAAAATGATGCTTGTGGTACATGTAGTGTCCCGAGAGGGATTGTGATTAAGGAGTGAACTTCAGTACTCACTTCCTTGTCATTGGACCAATTTAAAATTGGCGGGGGCTCAATTTGCTCCTCCATTTCTTCTTCCCCATTCTTAGTCCGCATCTCAGAGTAGGATCCAATAAGGCCTTAGCTTGCTCATGTATCATGTCAATATCCAAATCAAACTCAAATTGAGCAAAGCTTTTTTCCAAAGGATCCTCAAGGCTTGGCTCACAAAAAATCTCCTCTCGCCATCTCCTGACTTTGAAATTCTTCTTCTTCAATTCTATTGAATTCAGAAACTAGATGACCAAACTGTCCTTCCAACCTTGCAACTATTTCAATGTTTGCCACAGTGGCATCTATGATTTCTTGACAAGGTTGGTTGATTGTTTCCCTAAACGCCTCAAGTGAGTCTTCTAATGATTGTTCTTGTGACGCAGGAATGGTGGGTTGGCCGACTAATTCCCTGAATTCCTTAAGAGTTTCCTCTAAAGAAGATTGCTTAGGAGGATAGTCATATGATGAATAGGAAGAAAATTGGTTGTCGAACTGCAGATATTCAAGATTTTGCAGTTCGTCAACTTGGAGAGCAAAATTTTCCATAGCATGATCATGCCACAAAATATCAAAATGGTTGCTCCAGTTTGGTTGATAAAAATTTGAATTTGATTCAAACCCAGATCGGAGAAACTAGTGTTCAATCTACTCATGAGAAAATTAGAAAATTGTCCCCAATGTGGACAATCACCTAAACTATGGTAAAGGTCGAGCAGGTGAACATGGTTCATGGGTGAAAATTGGTAGGATTTGGCCCTACCACTAGGGGAAACATCAATATAATTAAATGGAAGACTCATGCTTCACCCAAACATTTCAAAATATCCCACATGAAACAATAACAGCAAAATAAAATAAACAAAAACTAACAAAAATAAACTAAACAAATAATTTAATCAATAAACTAACAAAATATTAAACTAATTAAAAAAAATAAAAAAAAAACAAAATAAAAATAAACAAATAATTAAAAACTAAAAACAAAAAAAAAAAAAAAAAATATACACATACACTCGTCTCATGGTGCAGAATGAGGTGCGCTGAGCGCAAGCATGGATCGATCGCAGACACGCACATACAAATATGTAGAGTTGTGCATGTGCTTCAATCGCAACAAGGTGATCGATTTGCACAAGTGCGCGATCTGTCGAAGGCGGGCTGCACGCAAGTACAGGCAGCGCAGTATGCAGGCCGAATAGACTCAGCGTTTGACGCAGGATGTGCGATTGATCGCACTATCACAAAAAATTCTAGGGACTAAAGAACCAAAAATAGGAAACTAAAACGCTAATCTATTTTTTTTTTGGATTTTTTATTTTTCTATACAAAAGCATGAAACAAAATAAAATAATTGCACAATTTAAAATAACTAGTAGAAAGATAAAATTAATCTAAGCATAAAATCAATTTAAACAAAACACCGATTCCCCGGCAACGACGCCAAAATTTGTTGCACAAATTTAATTGTACTCGCCAATTGCACGAGTCGTTAAGCAGTGTAGCGGGTGTGCAAGTGCGAGGTCGATCCCACAGAGAATCGTGCCTTGTGTAGAAACCAATTTAAATGCCTAAACTAATAATATCTTAACCTAGTCCCAATATCAAACAGTTGGCGTGTAGAAAATAAAGACTAAATTAAATGCAATAAAATAAATAAATAAAACACTAAGGTCCCTAATCCACCTCACCACAAATTAATTAACATATAAACATGCTTAGCTCATACTCAATAACAACTATGCTACAAGGCATATTCTGAGCGCTAACACAATGTTCATATTTTCGTCTGTCGATAAAGCACATATGTATATCCTATTGTTATTACAAAATCTTGTCGAACTAATCGATGCAAACACTATTTTAAGAGGTCACAACAGATATTGGTCCGAAGACGAATCATCCGATGTATCTCCGGTTGCAACGAATGTTGATGTTTAACGATTTGTAAACAACAATCAACACACTTTTGTCACTAAAATGTATTGAAACGAAAATACATAAATTAAACGATAGAATAATACGAACTAAACATGAATATATATAAACAAATCCATAGTGAAGGGAATAAGAGACTAAATAAAAGCAAAATAAAACATTAAATTAAAGAAATGACGTTAGGAGTGTTTATAATGAAGAGCAACGAGGTTTTCAATACAAGGCGCCTCAAACCGCCTCCCAATGCCGCCCGAGCTCGTTTACAAAAAAAGAAAGAAGGCTATTTATAGGATAATTTTTAGGGTTTCAGCTGCGCTATAAGTGTTGATCGCACGTAGCGATCGACGACTGGCAAGAATTTCGGCATTTGATGGGCATAAGTGTGTTAGAACGCACTGCATGCGTTTGAATGCAATACCTTCAGAATTAGCCCTCACATATGAAATACAAAGTTGTATATCTTTGAGTTAGCTTTCTAAAGACACCAAGATCACCCCAATCGGAGTTCTACAACTTTAGATATGGCCATTTTGGTGGGACTCGTCGGGTGCGAATTATCGCTCGACTCAAATTTGTTGTCAAAGCTCCCCGAACTATCTTAAGCCCCTGATCAGTGTGCATAGAATATGAAGAATTAATTCAAATTGAAAATGAAAAACCGAACTTCTAGATAGTCGTGCATAAAGGACCTGAAAGAAATTATTCACTGTGAAGAAGTAACTAGGTAACTTAAATTTATTCACCTACACATATTAACTAACCTAGCTAATCCAACTAACTAACCTAGCTAATCCAATTAAGTAGCTAACCAAAGTAACTAAGTAACTTAAATTTATTCACCTAAACATATTAACTAACTATAGTACCCCGATAAAACTAACCGTTTTATTTAGGAAGATTCCCTTTTTTATTAAATAATTAGCCCAAACCCTTAGTAGAGCTGCTTAGGCAAAAGCCTAAGACCCTTAGCTTTAACCTAATCACATTTGGATCCTCTAGGAATAGAAGCTAACAGAACGCTAGGTCTAGCGGACACGCTCCTCAGAGTGCGGACGCATACGATGGGGGACCACCGACGACGCTCGTAAATAGTACACCGATTTACATGGGACCACGGACGACGTACGCTTTTGTATACCCTTTCGATAATACTTGGATGTACGAGACACCCTTTGGACCAACGTGCAAAGACCACCGGACGTACGCTAGGGTTGCCGGACGTCATTCCTGTCAGAAGTTGGTAGGATTTTCTATAAATAGCCACCCTCCCTTCATTCCTCACGCCTTTTTCATCTTCTAGTATGCCCCTAGGCTGCTAGAACCTTTTCTTGGTGTTTGGAGTGAGAAATCCGTGAGGGAGAGTTTCAACGAAGAGTTTCCAAGGAAAGGAGACCATGTCCGTGCTTAGCTTCGGGGTAAGATCTGTGCCCTTGTATTTATCACCTTGTTATCTCATGTTTATGCCTTGATAATGGTTTCAAGTGTTCACTAAGCGTTTTCCAAAAAAATGGTGATGTTTTCAAAAGGGTTTTCAAAGAATCGAGGTTCTGTGATTCCTTACATTGCATGTTCTATTTTGATAGCTTAGAAAGAGTCTAGAGGAAGACCATTGGAAGTGTGCAATCATTCAAACCTTAAAACAAAGATGCTTAACATCGAGCGGACGACGCCTCGAGGGCGGACGACGTCAAGAGGCGGTGGCACTGTCTTAAGCTTCATACGTACGCTCCAGCCTTAACTCTAGGTTTCATAAGACTTAGAATCATAGGTTTTGTATATCCGTTATAACAGAAATAGCTTTGTCGGAGGATTCACTCAATGTGCGAGGTAAGTAGACACTTACACCTTTTTCGTAAACGTGGATATGTCACCGACCGACCATGTGTATGATATGAGCATGTTTACTTTCCGTAATTACTCGGTAATTGCATGATTAAATAAATCACCAAGATGCATCAGAAGACATGGTACGCTACGGCGGTATGAACCATGGGCTTATTATATAGACTATATTATGGTCAAATGTGTGTTATGTGAGGGTTGTGGATCCATTGGTTTCATGACCTTGATGCAACCATTCCCAATGGTTCGTCACTACAGAGACGCTATTAGTTGGTGGGGCCACTGGGGTCGGACTCGATCGTGCCACTAATGTTACGATGGTATGTTATGCAATGGCTGGGGCAATCGGCATTGTATTATAGGTCCTCGACAGCATCAACCTGAGAAGGGCAATATCTCGGTAGACCATGTATGGGAGTTATGACCTATAAAGCATTATCCTTTCCTCGCATCAAAATAATTAGGTAGTTATCGCGATGCTACACCATAGAGCTTTAAAACCCTAAAACCTATGAAATGGTGTATTAGTGGAGATAATGCCCTCTTTATTATACTACTCAAATGGCACGCTTACTTTTTATTAATTGGGCTCATGTTAACTTACATGGGGTTTACTTACTAAGTCATTAGACTTACGCGGTTATTATCATTCCTTGGGTAATCTGATTCACTGTTACGAAGGTGGCTAGAGTTGCTATTGTCTGACCGACTGTGCACTATTTATAATTACAAGTTTGTTTTAATTGTCTAGTAGCCCCATGTTCTTACTTGATGAATCGTTGTACTCTCAGATTTATTCACCTTCCTTGCATTACTCTGACAAGTTTTTTACAAGGGCGATTACCTGTTTGACCACTCATAAGTTCAACTGGGGGAATTGCCAGTGACTCCACCGGATTAGCCAAGGCTAATTTTGGGGCATTACACTAACCTAGCTAATCTAACTAACTAACCTAGGTAATCCAATTAAGTAGCTAACCTAAGTAACTACCCTAGATAATCCAAGTAGCTTATACAACTAACAACTAACTAACCTAGGTAATCCAATTAATTAGCTAGCCTAAGTAACTACGTAACTTAAGTTTATTCACCTAAACATATTAACTAACCTAGCTAATCCAACTAACTAACCTAGGTAATCCAATTAAGTAGCTAATCTAAGTAACTAACCTAACTAATCCAAGTAACTAACCTAGATAATCCAAGTAGCTTATCCAAGTAACTAACCTAGGTAATCCAAGTAGCCAACCTAAGTAACTAAGTAAAGAAGTAACTAAGTAACTTAAATTTATTCACCTCAACATATTAACTAACCTAGCTAATCCAACTAACTAACCTAGGTAATCCAATTAAGTAGCTAACCTAAGTAACTAACCTAAGTAACTATGTAACTAACCTAACTAATCCAAGTAACTAACCTAGATAATCCAAGTAGCTTATCCAAGTAACTAACCTAGGTAATCCAAGTAGCCAACCTAAGTAACTAAGTAAAGAAGTAACTAAGTAACTTAAATTTATTCACCTCAACATATTAACATCTAACTAACTAACCTAGGTAATCCAATTAAGTAGCTAACCTAAGTAACTAACCTAAGTAACTATGTAACTAACCTAACTAATCCAAGTAACTAACCTAGATAATCCAAGTAGCTTATCCAACCAACTAACCTAGGTAATCCAATTAAGTAGCTAACCTAAGTAACTAAGTAACTTAAATTTATTCACCTAAACATATTAACTAACCTAGCTAATCCAACTAACTAACCTAGGTAATCTAATTAAGTAGCTAACCTAAGTAACTATGTAACTAACCTAACTAATCCAAGTAACTAACCTAGATAATCCAAGTAGCTTATCCAAGTAACTAACCTAGGTAATCCAAGTAGCCAACCTAAGTAACTAAGTAAAGACGTAACTAAGTAACTTAAATTTATTCACCTCAACATATTAACATCTAACTAACTAACCTAGGTAATCCAATTAAGTAGCTAACCTAAGTAACTAACCTAAATAACTAAACATAGTAACTAACCTAATAGTTAAAAGTTTTATGAATTCAACAATATATAGGATTAAAAGGATCTTAGAAAACCTAAAAATTAGAGATGTATGGATCTAAATTTAGTTGTTTGAGATTGTTTTTTTAACATTTGTTGTTTATAAAATCATAATGCTAAATACACCCTTAAATTTGTTGTTAGGTTTTGATTTGTTATAGCCATGCCATAAACAAAAGTTGAAGTTTTGATTAAAAAATGAAAGATTAATTTCTGCCTTTTTGAAAATAAAGTGTGATTATAATTAATTTAATAATCCCCAGGGCATGTTCATTACAAATTAATGGATTTATAGAGAAATGGCAATGAGGAAAACTGAAGGAGTTATTCAACACAGGAGTGGCATAGTAACTAAACAATGGTTGGATATATAGACAAATGGTAATGCACTCGTAATCAATAAACATATTAATGTAAGTAACTAAACAATTAAAAATCTAACCACTACAACAGATACAATCATAAATCAAGACCAAAAAAAATGAAAACAGACAAGAAAAGATAGTTTATAGTATATTAAGACAAGAAAAAATACAAGGAAAAATTAAAATAAAATTAGAAAAAATTAATTACCAATATATATGTACTGTTATATATATAATATATATGCAGCTTGAAGGAGGAGATGGCTTCGGGGGTCGCCGGCGGGAGAGAGGAGGTAATCCAATTAAGTATTTAACCTAAGTAACTAACCTAAGTAACTATGTAACTAACCTAACTAATCCAAGTAACTAACCTAGATAATCCAAGTAGCTTATCCAACTAACTAACCTAGGTAATCCAATTAAGTAGCTAACCTAAGTAACTAAGTAACTTAAATTTATTCACCTAAACATATTAACTAACCTAGCTAATCCAAGTAACTAACCTAGGTAATCCAATTAAGTAGCTAACCTAAGTAACTATGTAACTAACCTAACTAATCCAAGTAACTAGCCTAGATAATCCAAGTAGCTTATCCAAGTAACTAACCTAGGTAATCCAAGTAGCCAACCTAGGTAACTAAGTAAAGAAGTAACTAGGTAACTTAAATTTATTCACCTATACATATTAACTAACCTAGCTAATCCAACTAACTAACCTAGCTAATCCAATTAAGTAACTAACCTAAGTAACTAACCTAAATAACTAAACATAGTAACTAACCTAATAGTTAAAAGTTTTATGAATTCAACAATATATAGGATTAAAAGGATCTTAGAAAATCTAAAAATTAGAGATGTATGGATCTAAAATTAGTTGCTTGAGATTGTTTTTTTAATATTTGTTGTTTATAAAATCATAATGCTAAATACACCCTTAAATTTGTTGTTAGGTTTTGATTTGTTATAGCCATGCCATAAACAAAAGTTAAAGTTTTGATTAAAAAATGAAAGATTAATTTATGCCTTTTTGAAAATAAAGTGTGATTATAATTAATTTAATAATCCCCGGGGCATGTTCATTACAAATTAATGGATTAATAGAGAAATGGCAATGAGGAAAACTGAAGGAGTTATTCAACACAAGAGTGGCATAGTAACTAAACAATTAATGGATATATAGACATATGATAATGCACTCATAATCAATAAACATAGTAATCTAAGTAACTAAACAATTAAAAATCTAACTACTACAACAAATACAATCATAAATCAAAAAGAAAAAAAATGAAAACAGACAAGAAAAAATAGTTTATAGTATATTAAGACAAGAAAAAATGCAAGGAAAAATTAAGATAAAATTAGAAAAAATTAATTACCAATATATATGTATTGTTATATATATAATATATATGCAGCTTGAAGGAGGAGATGGCTTCGGGGGTCGCCGGCGGGAGAGAGGAGGTCGCCAGAGCTGCAACGTCACCGGAGCAACAGGGGAGGAGTGAGGTGCAAGGGAGAGGGAGAGAGAGCTCGTGCGGGAGAGATGGAACGAGTGGGGGGAAGAAAAGAAAGGAAGGGGAAAAAAAAAGGGAAGGGTAGGTGGGGGTGCGGGCCAGCTAGGTCCAACTAGCCAATTACCAACGTGTGGCATAGTGCCACATCACTATTTTGTGACGTGTGGCATTGTGCCACGTCAGAAAAAGGTGATGTGGCATTTTGCCACGTCACCAATGGACATTTTCAAAAAGAAAAAAAAAATTTAACAAAATATCCAATTTCCTTTTTATTGCATGCATAATTCACGTAAGTTATGCATGACCTACGTACACAACTCTTGAAGAGGTATGCCGACTTTAAAAAAATAATAATGAAATAAAATAAAATAATAAAAACAACCACTATATATGGTAACCCAATCTAGGGTTACCAGTTACATATATGGGAACTTTCAAGGGTGCAGTGAACACGACCGGGGTTTACACTGCAAGGGTGTGTCGGAATGGCCTTGCATTGGAAAGGTACACTGACATTAAAAAAAAAAATTATAAATAGAATAGCTATAAATGATAACCCTAGATAGGGTTACCATATATAGCTGCTAGGGTTACCAATTATGTGTATGGAAACTTCCCAGGGTGCCGTGAATGGGACCGGGGTTAATTTACTATGCAGGGGTGGGTCTGAATGGCCTGCCTTGGAGGGGTTCCCCAACATAAAAGAAAAAATAAAATAAAATTTACATTCGGTATTAATAATATAATTTTTTTCATAATATTTAAATTTAAAAAAAAAAAACCAGTTTTCTAACGTGGCACTTGTGCCACGTTGGAAATTTACTAACATGGTACATGTGCCACGTTAGGAATTTTCCAACATGGCACATGTGCCACGTTAGAAAACTGCATTTTTTTTTCTTTTCTTAATAAAAAAATGAGAAAAATAGATGCTAATTACACTCTCGTGAAAAGCCCACAACTTTTTCAAGCCCAATCAGGGTCCCTTCCAAGGTCTTGGTGCACGGGACCGAAATTTACTCTGCAAGGGTGTGAATGGCCCTCGCCTTGGAGAGAATGCGCCGACATTAAAAAAAAAAGAGAAGAAAATAAAATTATAAATACAAGCTTTATATGGTAACCCAAGATAGGGTTTCCATAGATAGCTGCTAGGTTTACCAATTATGTGTACGGGAACTTCCGAGGGTGCCGTGAACGGGACTAGGGTTAATTTACTCTGCAGGGTGGGTCCGAATGGCCTGCCTTAGAGGGGTTCCCCAACATAAAAGAATAAATAAAATAAAATTTACATTCGGTATAATAATATAATTTTTTTCATAGTATTTATATTTAAAAAAAAAAAACCACTTTTCTAGTGTGGCACATGTGCCACGTTAGAAAATCCCTAACGTGGCACTTGTGCCACGTTGGAATTTTAGTAATGTTGTACATGTGCCATGTTAGAAAATTGCATTTTTTTTTTTAATTTTCTTAATAAAAAAATGAGAAAAATAGATACTAACTGCACTCTCGTGAAAAGCCCATGACTTAGTCAAGCCCAACCGAGGTCCCTTCCGAGGGTCTAGTGCATGGGATCAGAGTTTACACTGCAGGGGTGTCAGAATGGCCATGCCTTGGAGAGGTACGCCGACATAAAAAAAAGTAGAAAATAAAATTATAAATACAATAGTTTATATGGTAACCCTAGATAGGGTTACCATATATCTCTAGGGTTATCAATTATGTCTGGAACTTCCGAGGTCTGTGAACGGGATTGGGAGTTAATTTACTCTGCAAGGGTGAGTCTGAATGGCTTGCCTTGGAGGGTTTCCCCGACATAAAAGAATAAATAAAATAAAATTTACATTCAGTATTAATAATATAATTTTTTTCATATTATTTATATATTTTTTTTAAAAAAGCCAGTTTTCTAACGTGGCATATGTGCCATGTTAGAAAATCTCCCACATTGGAAATTTACTAACGTGGTACATGTGCCACGTTAGGAATTTTCCAACATGGCACATGTGACACGTTAGAAAACTGCATTTTTTTTTTCTTAATAAAAAAATGAGAAAAATAGATGCTAACTACACTCTTGTGAAAAGCCCATGACTTTGTCAAGCCCAAGAAGGGTCCCTTCCGAGGGCCTGGTGGACGAGACCGGAGTTTACTTTGTAATGGTGGGTCAGAATAGACCTGCCTTGGAGAGGTACGCCGACATTAAAAAATAAAAAATAAAATAAAATAAAATAATAAATAGAATAAGCTTTATATGGTAACCCTAGATAGGGTTTCCATATATAGCTGCTAGGGTTACCAATTATGTGTACAAGAACTTTCGAGGGTGCTATGAACGGGACCGGGGTTAATTTACTCTGTAGGGTGGGTCTGAATGGCCTGCCTTGGAGGGGTTCCCCGACATAAAAGAATAAATAAAATAAAATTTACATTTGGTATAATAATATAATTTTTTTCATAGTATTTATATTTTTTTAAAAAAAACCACTTTTCTAGCGTGGCACATCTGCCATGTTAGAAAATCCCTAACGTGGCACTTGTGCCACGTTGGAATTTTAGTAATGTTGTACATGTGCCATGTTAGAAAATTGCATTTTTTTTTAATTTTCTTAATAAAAAAATGAGAAAAATAGATACTAACTACACTCTCATGAAAAGCCCACGACTTAGTCAAGCCCAACCGAGGTCCCTTCCGAGGGTCTAGTGCATGGGATTGGAGTTTACACTGCAGGGATGTGTCAGAATGGCCATGCCTTGGAGAGGTACGCCGACATAAAAAAAAAAGTAGAAAATAAAATTAAAAATACAATAGCTTTATATGGTAACCCTAGATAGGGTTACCATATATATCTGCTAGGGTTATCAATTATGTGTACGGAAACTTCTAACGGTGCTGTGAACGGAACCGGAGTTAATTTTACTCTACAAGGGTGAGTCTGAATGGCTTGCCTTGGAGGGGTTCCCCGACATAAAAGAATAAATAAAATAAAATTTACATTCGGTATTAATAATATAATTTTTTTCTTATTATTTATATATTTTTTTAAAAAAAGCCAGTTTTCTAACGTGGCATATGTGCCATGTTAGAAAATCTCCCACATTGGAAATTTACTAACGTGGTACATGTGCCACGTTAGGAATTTTCCAACATGGCACATGTGACACGTTAGAAAACTGCATTTTTTTTCTTAATAAAAAAATGAGAAAAATAGATGCTAACTACACTCTCGTGAAAAGCCCATGACTTTGTCAAGCCCAAGAGGGGTCCCTTCTAAGAGCCTGGTGCATGGGACCGGAGTTTACTTTGTAACGGTGGGTCAGAATAGACATGCCTTGGCGAGGTACACCGACATTAAAAAAAAAATGAAGCAAAATAAAATTGTAAATACAAGCTTTATATGGTAACCCTAGATAGGGTTTCCATATATAGCTGCTAGGGTTACCAATTATGTGTACGAGAACTTCCAAGGGTGCTGTGAACGGGACCGGGGTCCGGGGTTAATTTACTCTGTAGGGTGGGTCCGAATGGCTTGCCTTGGAGGGGTTCCCCGACATAAAAGAATAAATAAAATAAAATTTACATTCGGTTTCAATAATATAATTTTTTTTTCATGTTATTTATATATTTTTTAAAAAAAAAACAGTTTTCTAACATAGCACATTTGCCACGTTAGAAAATCCCTAACATAGCACTTGTGCCACGTTGGAAATTTACGAACGTGGTACATGTGCCACGTTAGGAATTTTCTAACGTGGCACATGTGCCACGTTAGAAAATTGCATTTTTTTTTCTTTTCTTAATAAAAAAATGAGAAAAATAGATGCTAACTACACTCTCATGAAAAGCCCACGACTTTGTCAAGCCCAATCGGGGTCCCTTCCGAGGGCATGGTGCACGGGATCGGAGTTTACTCTACAAGGATGGGTCGAAATGGCCCTGCCTTGGAGAGGTACGCTGACATTAAAAAAAAAAAGAAGCAAAATAAAATTATAAATACAAGCTTTATATGGTAACCCTAGATAGGGGCTTCCATATATAGCTGTTAGAAAATTGCAATTTCTTTTTTTATTTATTATTTTTTTAAAAAAATTATAAAAATAAATACTAACTACACTCTCGTGAAAAGCCAGCGACTTAATGAATTCCATGTGGGGGAACTTCCGAGAGTCTGATGTATGGGACTGGAGTTTACTTTGTAGAGGTGGGTCAAAAATGGCCCTGCCTTGGAGAGGTACGCCGACATAAAAAAAAAAGTAGAAAATGTCATTATAAAAACAATAGCTATATATGGTAACCCTAGATAAGGTTACCATATTTACTGAAAATTGTTTTTCTCCAAGAATTAAGAAACTTCTGAGGATGCGGTGAATGGGACTGGGGTTTACTTTGCGGGGGTGGGTTCACATGGCCTGCCTTTGAGAGGTTCCCCGGCATAAAAAAATTAAATTAAATTAAATTAAATTAAATTAAATTATAAAAACAATAGCTATATTTGGTAACCGTAGATAGGGTCACCATATATAGATAGGGTTACCAGTTCCGTGTGTGAGAAGTTCCAGGGGTGCAATGCACGGGACCGGATTTTACTCTGCAGGGGTGGGTTCGTATGGCCATGCTTTGGAGAGGTTTCCTAACTTTAAAAAAAAAATCGAAAAAATTTACTTTTGGTAGTAAATATATAATTTTTTAATATAATTTTTATTTTCTAACGAAAAAAAAGGAAGTGTGATTTTCTAACGTGGCACATGTGCCATGTTAGAAAATTGCTAACGTGGCACATATGCCACGTTAGTAAAAAAAATTGGTTTTTTTAATTAATTTTAAATGTTGTCATTTACTAACGTGTGAATAGTGACATGTTACTAATTTCTATTTTAAGTTTTTAATTATTTTTCAATATTGTCATTTACTAACATGTCACTATTCACACATTAGTAATTTCTAACGTGTGAATAGTAACACGTTAGTAATTGCTAATTTAATATTTTAATTATTTTTCAATATAGTCATTTACTAACGTGTCACTATTCGCACGTTAGTAATTTCTAACTTGTGAATAGTAACATGTTAGTAATTACTATTTTAATTTTTTAATTATTTTTAAATATTGCCATTTACTAATGTGTCTCTATTCACACGTTAGAAATTACTAATGTGTGGATGTATAACATGTTAGTAAATACTGACGTGGCAAAAAATGATGAACAGTAGACATGTTAGAAAATACCCGGTTTTTTGTAGTGTTTCCTTATCAACTGTCTACTTTTTTAAAGTGCTCCCATACAATAGATTGATTAACAACTGGTTTTTTAGCTTTAGTACCTTTTGCTCATTCGGTATTGATGGAGGAAGGTGTTCCGGGACTATCCTCATCCACAAGTACAGGGCTAATCATGGCTACGAGAGTCACACTAGCACTAGAATCGCCAAATGTGCCACTAACAGAATCTTCCATCTGTTATTAAATAAATGGTAAAGTATATTTAACTACATGCATTCAAATTTGACAAGCACCAATTTGTTAAAGTAAGAACTGTAACTTGTTGGTACTTTTTCCACATCAATTTCTTGACAATCTTTTAAGAAAATATATACAAATAGAAATGGCCGAGACTCGTCCAAGGAAAATAGATAATTAACTGAACCCAATGAATGAAGTTAATGAACAATCGATGAGAAATTACTAGTACCTGGTTTCTGGTTGGTGAGATCGTGAGAGTCTGAGAGATGATAGTGAGACAGAGATGGAGATGAGTGAGAGAGAGGCTGCAGGCCTGCGGCTTCGGGAGAACTCAAAGTTAAGATGAAACCTAACGAGTGAGAGAGCCAGAGAGGGGCTGTGGCTGTGTGAAATGTGAATGTCTGGGACTGGGAGAATACAATAGTGAGATAGAAACGGAGATGAGTGAGAGAGGGGCTGCAGGCTTGCGGTTTCGGGAGAACTCAAAGTTAAGATGAAACGGAAACCTAACGAGTGAGAGAGCCAGAGAGGGGCTGTGGCTATGTGAATGTGAAATGTGAATGTCTGGGACTGGGAGAATACGATAGGGTTTCCTCTTATATAATATAAATAGTATATAACGGGTGAGAGAGTTACAGGGCGCTGCTTTGGTGTTAAACACCAAAACGACGCTGCTTTTGTTTTTTTGTTTTTTTTTTATATATATTTAAGTTATGTAACATTTTAACTAATATAAATAAATAAATAATTAATATATATACTTTGATATAATTATATATAAATAAAAGCGGTTAGCGGTTTTTGATAACCGCTTTACAAAGCGGTTATAAGCGGTTAGTGATTAGCGAAGCGGTTATAACCGCTTTGCTTGAACACCCCTAATCTCACATACAATCTCAATTGCTTCCAATAAATTACAATTACTCACAAAATACAAGTCATCTTATAATTACATTAAAAACTCTCACTCTAAAACCAAAACCTCATGAGCATGAACAATATTAATTAAGAGCATTAACCCTGCAAAAAGCACAACATTTTTACTATATATAATATTCTACTTAATTGGAGAGTAAAACTCATAATACATATCTAAATCAAAAATCAAATTCAAAACCAATAATTTCAATTCATATCAAAACGATATTATGAATACAAACTGTACCACAGCTTAAAGAGTAAACACAAATTGTACCATACATATGATCAATAACATATAAACATGTAGTTCGCTAAGAAATTATAGTACATACAAAAATGAACTCCTTATTTCTAGAGTTGCAAATTGCAAATGCCACAAATGACTTGGCTTTGTGATATAGTTATCCAAACCCCTAAACTTTGTTATCCAACTCTTGTCCAAAACGTGACTATATTATAAGTAAACAACATGTATTCATAAAGTTATGTATGATACACCTATATACGAAATAAATAGTATACTTTACATATTGAAAAAACCTTACTGACTCCAATTACACCTATTATGATTGAATAGGTGTTTAAAAAAGAATGTGCAGAATAGGATCTGAGCTAACACAAAAGAATCAACCAAATACAGACATGTAACAAATGTTAAAGAACATAGATATTTCATTATGTAAAGGAAACCATTTAGAGAACACTCTAAATGTAAAACCTCTTCGGGGTAGCTAAACCCAGGAAATCACTTCACTATAGAAAGACAAGAATTTACACAAGGTCAAACTTACAATACCTTTGCTCGAAACAATCCAGTGTACTAGAGAAGTAACCCACTTGTTTGCTATTGCAGTAGTTCTTCGAAAGTCTTTAAGGGTTTCTTCTGTGTGATCTCCTTCACTGGAACTCCGATTGGCTTCAAGTGTTGATCATAAAATAGTGGATGAGATTTCTCACCTTTACTTTAGGAGAGATAAATTCTCCAATTCGATATCTCTACCACTT
This sequence comes from Carpinus viminea, assembly GCA_013348765.1. Lineage (NCBI taxonomy): Eukaryota > Viridiplantae > Streptophyta > Magnoliopsida > Fagales > Betulaceae > Carpinus > Carpinus viminea. The sequence goes on along the minus strand of CP054671.1, from coordinate 15,836,366 downwards.
TCTCTTAGCTCATAGTATTCGATTTCTGAATACATACTTAACATTGTGCATATAGATGGTATAAATATAAATTTGCAAAAACAATAAAGCGGCTCTGTCCGAATAGGGTTAAGTATGTTTTTGGACACGGATAGGGTTACGTATGTCAAAACCCTCAATGTTCAGACATGACAATCCTAGTGTCTGGGCAAGCCAAGTAGAATGAACTCTTTGGAAATGCTGTCCGAACACAACTTCTAGCTATTCGGACAGGTTTTGAAAATTAACTTTTTGGAAATGTTGTCCGTACACGGCTTCTAGCTATCCGGACAGGTCTTCAAAGCAAACTCTTTGGAAATGCTGTTCGGACATGACTTCAAATTGAACTCTTTGGAAATGATGTCGACTTGTATCTTGGATGTCCGAACAATCTACTTTTATTTTCATGTGATTACACATAAACCACCAAATGTGCTAAAACATAAACTAACAAACTCCCTCTTTGGCCATTCGGGGACAAAACATAATATGAAAATGAGACTTAAATAAACTCCCACTTTTTGTCACAGATGGAAAAAAGGAAGTACACAAAAAAAGGGCCCAGAACTAGCGTTCAAAAATAAACAACCCATAACCCGAAATAAGTAAAGTTAAAATAGTCAAGGAAAAAAAATTGTCGCATAATAAAAACCCGATTGACTTCAAGTAAAATGTGTCGAAGAGCTTAGGCCTTGAGCTTGGAGTAACCCAATGATTGTATTCAATTGAGTTGAAACATTTGAATTGTTGACCTCAAGAAAGATAGCTCGTGGGTTTGGAATAACTGAAGGAGCAGGATCTCCTTGAGGTTGGAACCTTTGAAGCTGAGCATTTGATTTCTATAGTGACCCAAATTATTAACTAGGTGTAAGTAGCTTAGTTGGGGGAGTTAATTTGGGCTTTGGATCACTAAGGACACTAGAGGGATAATTTAGACCTTTGAGCAGATGTATGCTAGGTCTAACGGACGTACACTGCTGTTTGTAGTGCAAAAGTAGAGGAGGACCATCGGACGTACGCTTTGCAAAATGTATAAGCGGATGTACATGGGACCACCAGACATACGCTACTTTTTAGAATACCCTTTGGTTAATACCTAGACATACGAGATAGCCTTTGGACTGCTAGGCAAGACCACCAGACGTATGCTAGGTTGGTCGAACATCTGCTACTTTGACAGGGAGTTGGTAGTAGCCTTCTCCTATAAATACCCTTTACCTTCTTTGTGTTTTTCATAGTTTTTAGACACCCCTAGGCTGTCAGAGTGTTTTGAGTGTGCTTTGTGAGTGTTTGTGAGCGTTGGTGGAGTGTTCGTGTGTTTCGAAGCGCTCGTGAGCCAAAAGTCTTGCAGTTTTGTTTCAAGGAGATAATGCTCGATCGTTAGCTTTTAAACACATAATTATGCTGCTCAATTTTTGTTTGGTTGTAGTTGTTAGCTTAGATACTCTTTGAATCTTGTTTAGATTAGTATTTTGTTAGTTTAGCATTGTTACATTGCATGGAGGTTGTAATCTAGGTTAGGAGGCTTTAGGGTGTTTCTAGTAGCCTTAGAAGTTGGAGAATAGGCGGATAGTGGAGAGAAAATGAGGTTCCCTCTGAAAACCCTCAAAGTGGCCGTACGTTATCGTGAGCGGACGTACAACCCATCGTGACATGGTGGACGTATGGTCCCAAGCCTGGACGTATGATCAGTGTGTGACAGAGGACATTATTTTCACTAAACCATCCTATAGCTCCTGTTTTCCTTACTCTAGAGTTGTTTTAGTATAATTAGGACTAATAGAAAGTTTTTCACAGATTTGGAGAACCTGAATTTTTCAGAATACTCAGAGACACTTTTCAATCCAAGTGAGTTTTAACTCACATAATGCTCGTTGCTATTTTTCATGCACTGCACATCTATTTTGTATATCGAGAAAACATGCATATTTTACAACTCTCATAGTTTATACTTATTGTACATGAACTCTAGCATTTTGAGAAAAACGTTGTGCTGAACATGTTAACCAAGTGAGACTTGTAAAATGACATGCATGTAAAATACGGATAAGATAATTTGCATCGTATGACATTTTACACTGGTACTTGCGGTAGTGATGACCATGGACTTTCTATACATGTTAGCTTTATAGTCAAATGTGTGTGTTATATGAGGGATTTGGATCCATCAGTTTCGAGACCACAGTGTAGCCATTCCCAATGGCTTGGTTACTATAGTATGGACATTATTAGTTGATGGCCACATTACGTCACGGTATGTTGTGTAATGACTGGGGTACTAGCATTGTTCTATAGGTCCCTCGGGACAGTGCCAACCTTACTGAGAAGAGGTAATATCATGGGTAGACCATATTGTTGAATTATGATTATTGTTCACATCATATGCATATACCATCTATTATATGTATATCACTCATAATATAAGCTGTCATGTTGGAACTGTTTTTTTCTTGATTATAAACATCTATTTTCATTACTAAACTGGCACGGGCATTATCTGTGCTAAAAATCACTAAATCTTAGACTTATCATTTTTTTTTTATGTTCATCTCCCATTACAATTGTTATACAGTTTAGCCGCTTTAGAATTGGATGCCGTTGGAGCAAACTTGGGTGCTAACTCAGGACTTGATCCGTGTGATCTTTGAAGATATGGATCCTGTTTGGTTACGTTCGATGTGAGAGGCTGGAAGATTTGCTTGTGTAGACATGATAGAAATCCTAATATCATTAGCTCTGCTTGGCTATGATCTATTGATCCTTTTGAGAACTATGTTGATATTATGTTATTTTGGGTTGTATCTCTTTTCCTAATGATGGTCTGATGACCAGTATATTTGATGACAATCTATGATATTATGGTGATGTAGTATTTTACCTCTGGTATTTGTAGTGTGATGTTGATAAGTGTTATTTAGTGCTTAATTAAACCCCTTTATTTATGTTTGTTAAGCCTTTAGTACTGTTAATATCTAACAATTTTAGTTGTTTTTAGTATTTTGTGATGTGTAGGTCTTTACATCAACACATGGCTACAAAGGAGCAAAATGGACTTGAAGAGAAGTAAAGGAGTTACTGCCAGTCCGATCGAGCGCAACTGTGGTTGAACTCAAGGAGTAGGTTCAAACGCAGGTCCAGTCAGCCTGCGTCTCACGCTATTGCCCTAGTCGGCCTTACGATTCCATCGCTTCCAGTTATGCGCCGTGACAGTTATCTGCGTTCGATCGTAGAGTGTACGATCAAACGCATGCATCAGTGCGATCGAACACATGGCCTACGTTCGAACACAGCCCTATGACCTGGTAACACACCAGTTTTCTATAAATAGGCCCCTTAGTGCATTTTGATGGGAGTTCTTATTTTGGGCACATTTTTAAGAGCATTTGCCATTGTTTAGGCCATGCTCTGCCCATTTATTTGTAGCACTTCATTTTATTTTAATTTAATGCTTTCCATTAAGCTTTCTTTACTTTCTTTATACATGGGTGGCTAAATCTTCAACTAAGGTTGAAGATGAAGCCTCACCCTTAGCACTTCTTTGTTGTTTTTACGTTTAACGCATTACATTCCGTCATTTACAGTTCATATTCGTTTCATTTCAATTTATGTTACAAAGTTGTTGTGAGTGTTGTTGCGGTGCATTAGAAGTCCAACTCTTGTTGTGTTCAAGCAGAGTGCACAACGGATGAGTGAAACTCAATTAAATATCCACAGTGATCCATGGATACAGTGGATGATTCTATTGAGAATCACTATCCATTGTAGTTCCTTAATGGTAAACACATCAACCGGTTCGACTAGTATCAAAATAGCAATAGAATATGATTTTAGTTCAAATCGATAGACGGAAGTGTGTGTTTTACGTTTAAGCAAGTATTTTAATATTGGGTGAGGTTGAGTTTTTAACCTTAGTTATTTTTATCCATTCATTTACGCTGTTTAGAGTAGTTTACATTTTTGCAAGTTTTGTGTTTGATAATACGACCGAATTTCTGAACTAGGTTAAAATAGGGTTAATCTAGATTTAATATTAGTTTTTGAGCAAATGCATTTCCTTGTGGTTTGATCCCGTATTTCGCAACGCTACACGGTCAACGACTCATGCTATTACGAGTGCAATCAAATTTGCATACCAAATTTTGGCGCCGTTGCCGGGGGAACGGTTGCTTTTGTTTAAATTAATATTATTTTTAGAGTGATTTTATTTTTATACTAGTATTTATTTTATGCAATTTCAATTATGTTCTTAGTTTATTTTTACATTTTAATTAATTGGGGAAACTACCTCTAGCCCCTATGAACTACCGGGTATTGGCCATTTGCCCCCATGAACTTCCAAGTACAACCCCCGACCCCCTCAAACTACCTATGTAATACCCCGATAAAAGTAACATTTTATTTAGAAGATTCCATTTTTAATTGAATGATTAGCCCGGACCTTTAGTAGAGCCGCTGAGACGAAAGCCTAAGACCCTTAGCTTTAACCTAATTACGTTTGGAACCTCTAGAAATAGAGTGACGCATTTGAGCGTCGATGGGGACCATCGGACGTCGCTCTAGTGTAAATAGTACACGTGGGACGCTGGGCGGACGTGGGACCACCGACGATGCTACTTTTTGAATACCCTTTGGGTAATACACGACGATGAGACACCCTTTGGACCAATGTGCATGCACCATCGGACGACGCTAGTGTTGCGGACGTCACGCTCGCTGTGGAGTTGGTGGCGGATTTTCTATAAATAGCCCGCCCTCCTTCATTCCTCACGCCTTCTTCTTCTTCCGTATGCCCCTAGGCTACGTAATCGTTCCTTGGTGTTTTGAGAGAAATCCATAAGAAAGAGCGTCGATAGAGAGTTGAGGAAGGGAAACATGTCGGTCTTGAGCTTCGGTAAGCTGCCTTTGTTGTTGTCATCTTGTTATTTCGTGGTTATGCCTTAATACCGATTTCAAAGCGTTAATTGAGTTTCCTCAAAGGATTGTAAATCTGTGATTTCCTGCGTTGCATGTCCTATTTGTTAGCTTAGAAAGGGGTTAGAGGTCCGTAAATGCTGTTGGGATAATCGTAACCTTAAAATAGTGTGCTTAATACCTTTGGCGGATGTACGCCCTCTAGGGCGGATGACGTTATTAATGAGGGGCACTGTTCTTAAGCTTCATATGTGCATGCTTCAGCCTAGCCTTAACCCTAGGTTTCATAAGACTTAGAATGACGGTATTTTGTATCCATTATAACAGGAAATTGCTTGGTCAGAAGATTCACTCGAATGTGCGAGGTAAGTAAACACTTACACCCTTTTTCGTAAACCGTGGGATTTGTCAGCTGACTGACCACGTGTATGATATGGGCATGTTTACTTTCTGTAATTACTTGGTAATTGCATGATTAAACAAACCATCAAGATGCATTGTAAGACATGGTACGCCAGTACGTGCGGTATGACAGGCCATGGGCTTATTATGTAGACTACGTATTATGGTCAAATGTGTGCGTTATGTGAGGGCTGTGGATCCATTGGTTTCGTGACCTTGATGCAACCATTCCCAATGGTTTAGTCACTACAGGATGGATGTCATTAGTTGCTGTGGGCCACTCGGGGTCGGACCTGATCGTGCCACTAATGTTACGTATGGTATGTTATGCAATGGCTAGGGCACCGGCATTGTATTATAGGTCCCTTGGGACAGCATCAACCCTGCTGAGAAGGGATAATATATCGGATAGACCATGTATGAGAGTTATGACCTATAAAGCATTATCATTTTCTGCATCAAAACAATTAGGTAGTTATTGCCAGTTCTACACCATAGAGCTTTTAAAACCCTAAAACCTATGAAATGGTGTATTAGCGGAGGTAATGCTCTCTTTTGGTTATTACTCAAATTGCATGTTTACTGTTATTAACTGGGCTCATGTCATAACTACGTGTGGGATTTACTTATTAAGTCATTAGACTTACGCGGTTATTATCATTCCTTAGGTAATCTGATTCACTGTTATGAGGGTGGCTAGAGTTGCTATTGCCTAATCGACTGTGTTTTATCTATAGTTACAGGTTTGTTTTAATTGTCTAGTAGCTCCGTTCTTACTTGATGAATTATAGTACTCTCAAATTTATTCACCTTCCTTGCCTTTACTCTAACAAGTTTTATAAGGGTGATTACCTGCTTGACCACACGTTGGTTCAACTGGTTGAATTGCCAGTGACACCACTAGATTAGCCAAGGCTAATATTGGGGGCGTTACAACCTAACCCTACCAACAGTCCCCTTCCGTCAGCCAACCCTGTTGAAACTAACGGTCAACATTACTATTCATGTTACTATTCATATGTTCATGTTACTGTTCACCGATAGAAACGTTGACCGTGAGTTACAACGGAGCTGAATGACGGAAGGGGCTGTTGGCTAGGGTTAGGTAGTTTGAGGGGGTCAGGGGTTGTACTTGGATGTTCATGGGGGCAAATGGCCAACACCCGGTAGTTCATGGGGGCTAGAGGTAGTTTCCCCTAATTAATTTTGGTTACTTTTTAGAATAGTGTTTGGCTGATTTGTTACTTGATTTCAGGTTTTAGAAAATCAGGCAGTGCGATCGATCGTAGTACTTGCGATCGAGCGCATTTGAGCCTATTCCATAACGTCGCATACCGCGAACGCTCGTTATGCTGCGCGCGGTGCATCCTCGATGGAAGATGCTACGTTGAACGCACCTCGCTTGTGCTTCGAACGCACTTGCAAAGCCTGCTAAATTGTTGCTTGTGTGATGCGATCGATCGTGATGCTCGGCCAAGCGCATTTGCCTCGCATCAACATACCCGAGGCAGTATGTCATTTTTCTGTTTCTAGCAATTTTGGTTAATTGTTAACTTAGTTTTAATTGATCTTTCCGCTGTTTTTAGCATAATATATGTTGTTGTTGGTTGTGCCTAGTTTAGATTTTTTTTTTTAAGTGATTAATTAGTTTTGTTTGTTAAATAGTAGTTTAGTTAACTTATAGTTAATTGTTTAATTATTTTTGCCATGTTAGTTTTTATTTGTTTTAACTAGGTTGTCAATATTTTGTTGTTTCTGAAATATATGCCTGTGTTCATATTTGTTTAAAATTGTTTAGTTTTAATTCATTTAGTGCATATAGGTTGTTATTTTCGTAGTTTAATAGTAAGTAGTGTTTATATTCATCTAGGTTATTGTAGTTGTTCTTTATTTGCTGTTTTGTTCCCCTGTTTTTATTATTTTTCCATGCATGTTTGCTTGTTTAGCTTGCTGTTTTTCCTTAGTGTTTGATTAAATTTTTGTTAGTTTATGCATGGTCGGCGATCCTTGAACCTAGAGTTAACACTCTTAGATCCTAACTTAGAGAGAAACATTAGGAGAGCGCATAGAGCTCACATGGAGATGGGGGACAATCAAAGGAATGCTAATGACCCAGAGAACGAGGAGTATCAAGATGCTAGAGCTTGGAATGGGGAGCAAAGAAGAGCGTATGACGTGGATTTCACTACGTCACTACGGGAACTTTTCGCACCAGTTGCGACTAGTTCCCATTCGTGCATAGTGTTGCCACCGACTAATGCAACCCACTATGATCTAAAGCCACATGTAATCCAGATGTTACCATCTTTCTACGGCTTAGATCATGAAAACCCATATTCCCACGTGAAGAAATTCAAAAACATCTATGCCACCACCAAATTTCAAAATTTTTCTGAGGAGGCTATCCACCTCAGACTTTTTTCGTTCTCTCTTCATGACAGAGCCATGAAGTGGTTGGATTCCAACGCTCCTGGATCTATTACATCCTGGGAAGAATTGTTGAAGCAATTCTACAACAAATTTTTCCTAATGTCCAGAGTAAATGAAGCAAGAAAGGAGATCAGTTCCTTTACTCAAGACGAGGACGAAAAATTCTCTGGGTGTTGGGCGAGGTTTAAGGATTTGCTCATCAAATGCCAGCCTCATGGTTATGAAAAATGGCTACTCGTGCAATTCTTCTACCAAGGGCTGTCTCAGCCCAACCGTAGTATGATAGAGTCGATGAATGGGGGGGCATTCTTGAACTTAATGGGAGATTTAGCCTACAAGGCTTTGGACAAATTGGCTGACAACTCACAACAGTGGGATTTCATGAGTTGTCGAGATAAAGCTACCCAGAACCCTAAAAGATGGGGCATCCTTGAGTTGAAAGGTGAAATAGAGTTAGCTCAAAGGATGGATGCCATTGTCAAGAGATTAGATGCTCTAAGTGTAGGAAAACCTATCAATGCGGCAAACACATTTCTAGTTGAGAGTTGTTCTGTCTGTGCTAATCCCATGCATCAAGCACAAAATTGTCCATTGATGACAGTTTTTGCTGAGATGGAACAAGTGAACGCTTTCAACAACTTTCACAAGCTGTCCAGTGGGACATATTCTGAGACATATAATCCAGGGTGGAGGAATCACCCTAATTTCTCTTGGAAACAAAATCAACCCACCACAAATCAAGGAGGAGCTCCACATCCTCCAAATCATTATCCCCCAAGATTTTCTTCCTCTTTTCAAAATCATGGACACTCGGCTCCGCTAGTGTCATCATCATCTTATCAAGCCCCAGCTTCATCAACACAGTCACTGGAAGAGACCATGAGAGAATTTATGAAAATGATTGGTCAATCAATCAGTGACGTGAGGCATTCCACCATGGTGAACACGCAGGCAATCTCGAAGTTGGAGATGTAGATGGGATAGTTGGCAAACCACCTTGGTGAGAGAGACAAGGGAAAGCTCCCTAGCTAAGCAGTGAACAACTCTAAAGCATGCAGTATTGGAAATTCTTCAAATCAGGAGCATGTACAGGCGATTGTTACTCTAAGGTATGAGAAGAGAATGGACAATAAAGTGGTAGACCCAGAAGCAGACCATGTTAAGGAAGAAAAGCCAAAAGATGAAGAGGGTGACAACTAGAAGGGAGGAGATGCTGAGCCATCTACGGTCACCCCAGTTGTTAAGGAACCTCCTAGGGCGCTTGTGCCAAAAGCACCTTACCCTGAAAGATTACAAGCGCCTAGGAATGGAAGGAAGTTAGTGGACATTCTGGATGTGTTCAAACAAGTCCAAAGTAATATTCCATTTTTGGACGCCATCCAGCAAATCCCTTCATATGCCAAGTTCTTGAAGGACTTGGTCACAGTGAAGAGGAAGACGAATGTCCCTAAAAAGGCATTCATGACCGAGCAAGTTAGTGCTATCCTACAATGCAAGTTACCTCTTAAGTACAAGGACCCTGGATGTCCTACAATTACTTGCATGATAGGAGTTAATCAGATTTAGAGGGCATTATTAGATTTGGGAGCAAGTGTGAATTTGTTGCCCTACTCAGTCTATTTGCAGTTAGGGCTAGGAGAGCTAAAGCCCACATCCATGACACTGTAACTTGCTGTTTAGTACTTATTCAAACCCCTTTATTTATGTTTGTTAAGCCTTTAGCACTGTTAATATCTAACAATTTTAGTTGTTTTTAGTGTTTTGTGATGTGCAGGTCTTTGCATCAACACATGGCTACAAAGGAGCAAAATGGACTTGAAGAGAAGTAAAGGAGTTACTGCCAATGCGCTCGATTGCACTTGGTGCGATCGAGCGCAACTGCGGTCGAACGCAAGGAGTAGGTTCAAACACAGGTCCAGTCAGCTCGCGTCTCACGCTGTTGCCCTAGCTGGCCCTACGATTCCATCGCTTCCAACTATGCGCCGTGGCAGTTATTTGTGTTTGATCGTAGAGTGTACGATCGAATGCATGCATCAGTGCGATCGAATGCATGCCCTACGTTCGAACGCAGCCCTATGACCTAGCAGCACACCAGTTTTCTATAAATAGGCCCCTTAGTGCATTTTGATGGGAGTTCTTGTTTTGGGTGCGTTTGTAAGAGCATTTTCCATTGTTTAGGCCCTGCTCTGCCCATTTATTTTTAGCACTTCATTTTATTCTAATTTAATGCTTTCCATTAAACTTTCTTTACTTTCTTTATACATGGGTGGCTAAATCTTCAACTAAGGTTGAAGATGAAGCCTCACCCTTAGCACTTCTTTGCTGTTTTTACGTTTAACACGTTACATTCTGTCATTTACAGTTCATGTTCGTTTCATTTCAATTTATGTGACAAAGTTGTTGTGATTGTTGTTGCGATGCATTGTAAGTCCAACTCTTGTTGTGTTCCAAGCCGAGTGCACAACGGATGAGTGAAACTCAATTAAATATCCACTGTGATCCATGGATACAGTGGATGATTCTATTGAGAATCACTATCCATTGTAGTTCCTTAACGGTAAACACATCAACTGGTTTGACTAGTATCAAAACATCAATAGACGGAAGTGTGTGTTTTACGTTTAAGCAAGTATTTTAATATTGGGTGAAGTTGAGTCTTTAACCTTAGTTATTTTTATCCATTCATTTACACTTTTTAGAGTAGTTTACATTTTTGCAAGTTTTGTGTTCGATAATACGACCAAATTTTGGAACTAGGTTAAAATAGGGTTAATATTAGTTTTTGAACAAATGTCTTTCCCTGTGGTTCGATCCCGTATTTCGCAACGTTACATGGTCAACGACTCGTGCTATTGCGAGTGCAATCAAATTTGCATACCAAATGTTTCATTTACTGTCTCTAGTCTTATAGTCTTAGTAAAGTCTAACACTGCAATTTTCTCGTTACAATGGGAAAGGTGAAATCTCTGGAGTCTTGTTCCACGAGGGACATGACTGGGATGGCGAGTTGAGGTATCAATTACTAGTTAGTTAATTTGTCCGTTGGGGTTGTCACAATTGGTATTAGAGCCTTATGCTCTGAAAGGACTATAGGATTGAGGGAAAAGAGAACTTAGGCCATGTTCACACTAGAGAATAGATTAAAAGGGTAGCTGGGGCTTAGTCTCTAGGTTTGGTCGCTTGGTTCTAGAAGAGTCGGTTCTAACTCTGCTTTTTGTTACAGAGAATGCCGCCCCAAAGGAACCCTGCAACCGAATCTAACGGGTTAGAGATCGGAGGTTCTAAGTGAAGTGTTCACCTTGAGCCTGTGGACATTCCCATTGATGAAGCAATGCTTCTAGGAAGCCAAGTGATGGATGTGATTGGCTAGTTGGTTTCGGCCTTAGATCGCGATAGGGTTGCAAACTAGCCAGCTGAAGGGACTAGATGTTCTTTGACGGATTTCTGTAGTCATCACTCAGAAAGTTTTGACAGAAGAGGCGACCACATCTGCGCTGAGAATTGACTGAATGACGTGGAGGAGTTGTTAGCTCCCCTTGGACGTACAAGTGAGCAGAAGATGGCTTATACTGCTTACAAGTTGACTAGAGAAGCTAAGTGCTGGTGGTAGGACAAGAAAGTGGTGCTTGTCGCTGACTTGGGTTCGGAGACTGCTATTTCTTGGGAAGTTTTCAAGCATGAGTTCAACCGGCACTTCTTTCCCTGAGTCATGCAAGAGGCGAAGGCACGAGTGTTTTTGGATTTGGTTCAAGGAGGGATGTTGGTGATTGAGTATGTCGCGAAGTTTTTCCAACTGTCACAATTTGGATTGTAACTCATACCGACTAAGGAAAAGAAGGCGAAGAAGTTTGAACGGGGTCTGAACTCTCGTATTCGGATCATGATGAGCTGTTTCAACATTTAGGATTTCTCCCAATTAGTCGATCGGGCATTGATTTATGAGGAAAGTTTGAAGGAGAATGCGGTTGAGTACGCGAATCAGAAGAGGAGGGCTCAAGGAATTGGTACTTCGGTCGGAGGAGCCGGGCCAATTAAGAGAATGGCAGTGGGAAGTTTTCCACCTCATAGGTCACAAGGACGTACCTCTGGTAACCCTCCAGTTTCATCGCAGAAGAACCAGACGTTGGACCTATGCAAGAAGTGTAACTGTGTACACTAGGGACCCTGCATGATGGCAACTGAGACTTGCTATCGGAACGGCCAATTTGGTCACTTCAGCAAGGATTGTGTGGGCAAGGGAGTTGTTCAGAAACCCTTGGCGCCAGCTCGAGTTTACGCGCTTGTTCCAGGAGAGCCAAAAGGAAGATCGAAAGTAGTGACATGTACTGCCCTTATACTTGGCTTTGAAGCTTCAGTTTTGTTTGATTCGGGGCTACCCACTCTTTTATATTTATTATGTTTGTAAGGTTGTCTAGACTTGTTATGAGAACTTTAGAACCTAGTCTAGTTGTAACTACAGGGAAAATGTGGTCTGTAAAGCGTGTAGTTTGCGAATGCCCATTAGCATTTATGGAAGAGTACTTCCCACAAACTTAGTTGTTCTCCTATGTTTAGTTGCAACATTATTCTTGGAATGGATTGGTTGACAAGGCATTCGGTGATTATCATTGCGCAAAGCAAGTGACGCTTATGCCCTAGGGAGAAGGAAAAGTGACATACATTGGATGCGAAGAGGTCTTTACCTCCAATGATTTCGCCGTGCGGCTAGGAAGCTTATTGTCGAGGTCAAGCATTTTTTGGCATTCATTGTCGCTCCAAGCAAGCAAAGAAGAATCTAGAAGATATTCCTATGTGTGAGTATCCGGATATCTTTTCATCGACTTACTCTAGATTACCACCATAGAGGGAGGTGGAGTTTGGGATTGAGTATGTGCCAGGCACTAATCCTATCTCTAAGGCATCGTATAGGATGGTGTCATTAGAGTTGAAGGAGCTAAAGGAGTAGCTCCAGAAGCTTCTGGATAAGGGGTTTATTCGCCCTAGCACATCACCATGGGGAGTGCCAATGTTGTTCGTTAAGAAGAAGGACAGGTCAATGAGGATGTGCATTGACTATCGGGAGTTGAATAAGGTGATGATCAAGAACTGATATCCTTTGCCAAGGATTGGTGACCTGTTGGATCAGTTGCAAGGGACGCTTGTGTTTTCTAAGGTTGATTTGCGCTCAGGCTATCACCAAGTGAGGGTGAAGGAAGAGGACATTCCTAAAACAGCCTTTAAGGCTTGTTATGCACACTACGAGTTCTTAGTTATGTCTTTCAAACTAACTAACGCACCAACGGTCTTTATGACCACGATGAACAGAGTCTTTCATGACTACTTGGATCAATTCATCGTTGTCTTCATTGATGAAATCTTGATCTACTCAAAGACGCCGGAGGAGCACGAGGAGCATTTACAGAAGGCTTTGGAGGGATAAGCTCTATGCTAAACTCGAGAAGTGCGAGTTTTGGTTGGATAGTGTGTCTTTCCTCCAACAAGTGATTTCTGGTGAAGGAGTAGCAGTTGACCCAGAGAAGATGAAGGCAGTGGTGGAATGGACAAGACCAACTAGCATCTTCAAGATTTGGAGTTTCTTAGGACCAGCTGGTTATTATCGACGCTTTATTGAAGGATTTTCGAAGCTATCAGAACCGCTCACTGCTTTGACTAGGAAAAATGCTCATTTCATTTGGACGGATGAGTTTGAGCAAAGTTTCCAAGAGCTGAAGAGGTGATTGGTGACTATTCCAGTGTTGGCATTACCTATGGAATCTAGTAATTTCGTGGTGTACTACGACGCCTCTAAGAAGGGTTTAAGGTGCGTGCTGATGCAGAACGACAATGTTATTGTCTATGCTTCACGCTAGCTAAAGCCGTATGAGCAGAACTATCCTACACACAACCTAAAGTTGGTAGCAATTGTGTTTGCTCTTAAGATTTAGAGGCACTACTTGCATGGCGAGAGATGTGAGATCTACATGGACCATAAGAGCTTGAAGTATTTCTTTACTCAGAAGGAGCTGAACATGAGGTAGAGGAGGTGGCTAGAGCTGATCAAGGATTATGATTGTGAGATCAATTATCATCCTAGCAAGGCTAACATGGTAGCAGACACGTTGAGTAGGTGTTGTGCCAAATACTACCTAAATTAATAGATAATATTTAGTACGTTTTAACTCGCAAGTGCACAAGATCAAAACAATAGTATAGTGCAGCAAGTACGAGATCGATCTCACGAAGATTGTTAATTTCGTTTAGAATTAATTAATTAAAATACCAACTTGTCACAAAATTGATATTTATTAAAAGAAATAAAAATAAATGAAAAGGTAAATAAAAGTGTAGGGCTTTGATATCCACCACTAATTATGCTCAATTAATATAACAATATGCCAATGATCCAATCATATTATGAATACCTAATAGTTGCCAACCTAAGGGCATGGTATATACTTCTTAAGCTATTGGTTTCCCTAAGCAATGAGTTAGGCATGGTGTATACTCTAACTCTTTTCTTTCCCAAAGGATTTAGCATGGTGCATACTAAGTTGTTCTCTAGGAAAGCATATGAACTATGAAAACTAACAACCACATGAGACCTAGGGCATGGTGTATACTCCCGGTTTCCTATGTTGATTAACCCAAGAACCCGGCGTGGATTACTTTTGTTACTTATCTTAAACCCAGGACTCGGTCATCCAAATTGATCTAACTAACAAGTCCATACCACATGCATATAATGGCCAATCACATACATATGAGGAATTCAATAAAACAGGCATTAATCAAGTTACAACACAATATGATTATCACAAAGGCGCCAATATTGAAATATTAAATAAACATAATTATTAGTTACACATAATTAAATAAAACTAAAAAGAAAAGGAAAAGAAAGAACCGGAAACAACTCCTAGAAGTAACCTCCAAATTCTCCTCTCTGAAATTGTATCCTAATTGTGAGGCTTAGAAGTCTATTTATATGCCTTAGGAAAGTCCTAAAAACCCTAGTAAACCTAGGAAATTCGGAATTATGTCTCCTAGTTGAATTAGGAGACAATCCTAGTCCAAATCGGATTAGGATTCATCCAGAATTGCATTCCTATCTTGCGAGGTGATTTTGGCATTGCGTCGGTCTGAATTAGGAAAATGATATTTCACAATGTTTTGTATAATTTTGAGTTAGCTTTCCACTGCCGTTGGAATCACCTTAATCTGATATTTGAACTGAAAGTTATGGCCAAAATACCGAGACATGTGCTGAATCCAAATGCAATCCGATTTTGACTCCAATTTGATAAATTCCGAATTAATCCTTTCCACATCTTCTAGATCTTCCCAATTTGCCCTTTAAGCTTGAAACATTTCCAGAAACGCTTCATTTTCTTCCATGACCTACAAAAACACAGAAAACACAAAAGGGAAAAAAAATGGAACAAAATAACAAAAACTAAGAAATTAACAAATGTAAATTAAGGGCTAAAATATGAATATTTTGGCACTTATCAGCAGGAAATCAATGGTGGAGCTTGCCGCTCTTGGGATTTCTCAACAGTTGATTAGGGAATTTGCAGGGATGTGATTGGAAGTAGTAAGCGAAGGTATGCCTATACACCTGGCTAACTTGATGGTTCAGTCAGAATTGCTTGCAAGAATCCAAGTTGCTTAGCTTGAGGACCCTAAGTGTACCAAGATCAAGCAATTACTTGCGGAAGGTAAGGCAAAAGAGTTTTGTCTTAAGGAGGATGAGTTGCTCACCCATTTCAAGCAAGTGTGTATACCAAGAATCGGAGGACTAAGGAAGGAGATAATGAGTGAGGCTCATCATTCTCCGTACATTGTACATCTTGGAGGCACCAAGATGTACAGGGATGTGAAGGGGTCATAATGGTGGAACAATATGAAGATGGACATTGTGAAGTTTGTGGAGTAATGTTCAACTTGCCAGCAAGTAAAGGCGGAGCATCAAAGATCGGCGGGGATGCTTAAGTTGTTGCTTATACCGAAGTGGGAGTGCGATGAAATCGCTATGGACTTTATTTTGGGGTTACCCAAGGCACCCACTGGGGAAGATTCCATTTGAGTTGTCGTCGATCGTCTTATGAAGAGTGCTCACTTCATTTCCAAAGTTAAGGATCCGATGGATAAGTTGGCTAGACTATATGTCCAGAATATAGTCTATTTGCATGGAGTACCATTGGCAATCATTTTCGACAGAGACTCTCGTTTTACCTCGAGATTTTGGCAAAGTCTCCAGAAGGAAATGGGGATGGAGTTGAAGTTCAATATTGCTTTCCATCCTCAGATAGACGGTCAGTCTAAGCGGACGAACCAGATCCTAAAGGATATGTTGTGGGCATGTGTGTTGGAATTCAAAGATAATTGGGTTCAGTACTTGCCTTTGATCGAGTTTATCTACAACAATAGTTATCAGGTGACTATTGGAATGCCACGGTATGAAGTACTTTATGGACGAAAATGTCAGTCACCCTTGTATTGGGACAATGTCGATGAGAGCTAAGCGTTAGGGCCGGAGTTGATTTAGGACACTCGTGACAATGTGCGTATCATCAAGGAAAGAATGAGTGTAGATCAGAGTCGACAGAAGAGTTATGCTAATAACCGAAAGAGACCTTTGGAGTTCAAAGTGGGGGATCGTGTGTTTCTGAAGGTATCACCTATGAGGGGAGTGATGCGGATTGAGAAGAAGGAGAAGCTTAGCCCCAGATTCATTGGACCATTTCAGATCACTCAGTGAGTGGGGAAGTTGGCTTATAGGATTGCCTTACCCCCAGATTTGGTCAGAACGCATGATGTTTTTCACGTATCTATGCTGAGGAAGTACATCGCTAACCTCGATGTAATCATGGAGTATGAACCATTGGAAATCCAAGAGGGATTGGCCTACGTTGAGGAACCGGTGAGGATCATGGATAAGAAGGAGCATGTGCTACATACCAAGAGGATTCCTATCGTTAAGGTACTGTGGCACAATCATGGAGTTAAGGAAGCCGGGAAGTAGAACAAGATATCGAGTCGCTATCCGCATTTGTTTGAATGATTGTATGACTCTTTCTTTTAAGATTATACTTGGATAATATACCTATTTCCATTTTGGGTAAGGGAATAGTTGACTAAGAAAGGGTTGTTTTTCTTGAGGATTATGGAACCTATACCAATGACTTGGACTGTGTGGAACTACTCCTTTTGTGAGTGGATAGACTTGGGAGTAGAGATTGACGAGAATTGGTATAGTGGGCAACATCAAATGCGATGCACTCAACGACTTACGAGGTAATTTTTCGTTGTTTGAAGAAGATGATGTACCAATTAACGGATGGGACGAGATGGCAGAACCCATCGAGCATGATGAAGAAGATTCTATAGACGAAAGGTAACATTCTACTCCTCATTAAGTGTTGTTCTTTTGGTATTTGTCTAAAAATTTCGAGGACAAAATTTTTATAAGGAGGGGAGAATGTAGTGACCCAAATTATTAACTAAGCATAAGTAGCTTAGCTGAGAGAGTTAATTTGGGCTTTAGGTCACTAAGGATATTAGAGGGGTAATTTGGACCTTTGGGCGGACCTATGTTACGTTTGGCGGACATACGTTGCTATCTATAGTGCGGACATAGGGGGGGACCACCGGATGTATACTCTGCAAATCGTACAAACAGACGTATATGGGACTACCAGACGTACGCTACTTTTTGGAATACCCTCTAGTTAATACCTGGACGTACGAGGTAGCCTTTGAATAGCTGGGCAAGAACCACCAGACGCCCACTACTTTGATAGGGAGTTGGTAGCAGCCATCTCCTATAAATACCCCATACACCTTCAGATTTTTTCATAGTTTTCGACGCTCCTAGGTTTTTGAGAGTGTTTTTAGTGTGCTTTGTGAGTGTTTTGTAAGCATTGGTGGAGTGTTCATGTGTTTCAAGCGTCAGAAGGTGGAAGTCTTGCAGTTTTGTTTCAAAGAGGTAACGCTTTGATCCTTAGCTTTTAAACACGTAATTAGGTTGCTCGATTTTTGTTTGGTTGTAGTTGTTAGCTTAGATATGCTTTGAATCTTGCTTAGGTCAAGATTTTGTTAGCTTAGCGTTGTTATGTTGCATGGAGGTTATAATCTATGTTAGGAGGCTTTAGGGTGTTCCTAGTTGCCCTCTGAGTGAAGAATAGATGGACGATGGAGAAAATGAGGTTCTCTCTAAAACCTTTAAAGCGGACGCAAGATCGTGACCAAACGTATGGCCCAACAAAAACATTTCTGACGTTAGCATGCATAATGGAAAATAACAAAATTTATATATATTTTCATTAAATCATATTGAACTCTAAATTTATGCGTAGGTCCCGGGACCCCAGGGACTTGCCAGGACCTCGCCGAGACTTGATCGGGACCCGCCTAGAACTTTACTAGGACCCGCCCAGACTGACGGAGTTGCCCAGACCACCTGCCGAGACTTGACTGGGACCGCCCAAGACTTCTGGGGCCGTCGACTTCGTGAGCTACTCGGGACTTAACTTGGACCTGCATGGGACTCGCTCAAGACTTTACAAGACCTGCCGGGATAGGTCCCGGTAGCACTCGATCAAGTCTCAAGGGTCTTGGGCACTCGATCAAGTCCGGACAGGTCTGGTAAACTCGAGTAGATCTCGGTTAAGTCTGGGCAGTTTGAGATGGGTCTCGATCAAGTTCGTGGGTCCGGTCAAGTTCAAGCGGGGTCTGGTAAGTCTTGGGAGGGTGCGTCAATTTGAGAATGAGTTGCTCAAAATCGGAAAAACCATAAACCATTTTTTAAAAATTATAGAAGAATTTTCAGTCAAGAAGAAAAATATTTTTCGTTGACTATTATTTATGTCGTACTAAATACCGTAAATACAGAAATCATTTGCTCGAAAACTATTTTACGCTGAAACTGAGTTTAAATGAAAATGATAAATTATATGAAAATAAGAGTAATTGGGTTGCAAACTCATACTATTACGACTATGCATCAAGAAAATCACCTACCATTTGCTATATTCATAAAAAAAAAAGGAAAAGAAAAAAAGAGCACATTATATTATCCCTACCTCATAGTAGTTTGTACCTTGTTTGCGGCGGAGGAGCATATATATATATATATATATATATATATATATATATATATATATATATATATCCTAATTTTGCCAAGTAAATTCTGACAAAATAAAGTTATTAATTAGGCGATACGACGTAGGGAGTGCTAGCACAACCAAGTACATGCAATACTACTATGTGTTCATCTTTGGAGAAAAAAGTAATTTACACGCATGCATTTTGACATCCGGCCAGTAATTATGGTGCTCTAAAAATATTTGTGCGTGGTTCGCCGGAATTATTTAAGTAAACTGATAATCAAGAAATCGTCTTATATATTTTCTTGACAAGGAAGCTGATTTCCATGCATCATGATCAAGCAAGCTCCTTAATTAATTAAGGAAAATGCTAGAAGTTCTTTTAATAGTGTTCTTCTGGTGTTTTTTCAGTCTTACGTAAAACATAATTTAAGAAAATATAAAATTGTAGTGGTCTCTACCACCGGTTTTTTTAGGCATTAGAACTAAATTTGAGGTATTAACACTAAAATTGAGGCATTAGCACCAAATTTAGGATGATTAAATCCATTTTGGGTGATACCATCTCCAAATGGTTAATCTTTCACCCTTAAGTTTTAGTTTTAAATCCAAAAATAAGTTTTAAAACATTATAATCTAACTATTAACTCATAAAAATTAATTTGTTGGCAAAAAAATGGTACTACAATTTTATTTTTTCTTAAATTATGTTTTACATAAGATTAGGAGAACCCTAGGAGAACACAACGGAAAGAACTTCTAGCAAACCTCATTAATTAACTAGCTACTACACCTGAAGACCTAATATAGAAACCACATAAATTTCTTTCAAATTAGGTTGAAAGATTTTTTTTTTCAACTCAATCTATAAAATTGTCATGCATTCTTTAACATGTAAGAAATATACATTTTTTAACTAAATTTAATAATTAAAAATCATGTATTTCTCTAATGCTAAGCAACACATGCAATTTTATAAACTGTTTTAGTTCGCCACGATTAGGAAAAAAAGAAAGAAAAAAGAAGCAAATATACTTATAGTCGTGTATGTGAAGAATGATTACTAATTTCTATTGATATCATCTCCACATCATATATTAACTCAAATCACGCGCAGAGTAACATTTAATGAAACATACCTTAAGGCAGTTTTAAAGGAAAGGCAAAAATGTATCAAATAGAATAAAATATTAAGGGAAATATAGATATAATTTAACCTTCAAATTATCATTCATTTTTAATTTAGCTTCCAAATGTTTAAAATGCAATAAAGTAGTTCCCAAACTACTAATAAGTTGTAATTCGATCACTCGGTTAGTCATTACCATCAAATATTATGAAAAATTTAATACAACGTTTTGGGATAAAAAAAAATCAAATTAAAAAGAAGGCATTTTCGGGAGAACACGACAACATTTTCCAAGATACTCTGTTGGGTCCAACTGGTGGAAGCAACCCATTCAGTTCTGACGTCTACAGGGGGGCGGTGTTGACATCCTCTCCTGCATTGTCCTTCCCCTTCAGCCCTTTTCAGTACCCGGTCTTCCCCTTTGGAACCAGCTTTCCACCGCCCTCAGCCACTTTCTCTGGTGGTTCAACAACATATGTGGATTCATCACCTGCTGCGAAGGTTTGCTTCGCTGCACAGTTTTTGGGACTTGCTGGTGCAGTTTCATCCCATTAGCCTAGTCCTTATGTTTTTAGTTTCCCTGATGGTAGCAATAACGGTAGTGATATTCTCGAGTGGGAATCAATAGCAGTTTCATCCCATTACCCACACCGCATAGCTATCAGCTAAAGTGTGAATCAAAAGTTGACTAGTTTAGGAGCCATGTTATCGAGACTTCCCTTCCCGCTTCGCTAAGGAAGCTTTTCCTTCTTTAAGTATTCCCCGTAAGCATGGTACGGATTGTTTGGTACTCTTTCCCCGATCGAACAAACAAGAGGTGAGCAGCGACTAGGGATTTGACAAGGGATTTTTTATTATTATTATTTTTTCAAGCAACACGACAACGTTTTGTGGCCTTCTTTTTAATTTGATTTTTTAACTCAAAAGAGTATTTTAGTAATTTAACCTTGTCAAAACAACGTCGTATTGAATTTTCCATTTTACTTAACGGTAATGACTAACGGAGTGGCCAAATTGCAACTGGTTGATAGTTTAGAGCTATTTTATTATATTTTGAACCTTATGAAACTAAATTAAAAATAACTAATCATTTAGAGAGCTAAATTATATTTTTCTCGAATATTAATCACAAGAAAAAAATTATGTAAGGCAATTCTTCTGTTGGGCTGACTCTGGTCGGAAGATGATTTTATTTATCCAAAAGAAATTAATTTATAAAATAAATAAAAGGCCACTATTTGGTTGAACTTGTTGGGCCAGATTAAAAGCCTCAATGCAAATTCAATACCTTTATGATGGGATTTGGGTTTGGGCGCAGCTCTAGTGGCCCAATCCGAAGCAAACTGTTTTGCGTTAGAATTGCTGACTGACTCCAATTTCTTTGAAGTTAGGTATTCACTAATTCGAGTGTGAGTGATTTGGAGTTAGTGAACTATATTGGTCGAATATTCACCAAACAAGATTTTAAGGCACCTGCATGTATTTAACTATATCTGATTATAAATCATAACTGACTAATTAGTGATAAAGGGACGTTAAAACCCTAATATTACACATTTGGAGCTAAGGGCAAATGCCTTGCTCTCTAGGCTCGAATATTCACCAAACAAGTTTTTAAGAAGCCTGCATGTATTTAACTATATCTGATTATGAAAGTGGGATTACAATTTGTTAGAAGATTATATTTCTGTAATATTATATTTTCGTAATATTCTCAATATATTACGGAAATATTTGTATCTTATTTATTATTGTAAATATCTGATTTTATGTGATTTTGTAATTATTGTATTTCCTTTCTCTTAAGGCCTCATTCAACTATAAATAGACCATTCTATTGTACAATTGAATGTACATTAAAAATACAAAGTTATTCTCTACAATTATCTTTTTGTTGTCTTTTTCTACATGGTATCAGAGCCATTATTGTCTTGGTGCTTCTTTTAAGCCTCCGTTCCCCACCCGTACTATTTTCTTTTTCCCGTTTGAGCGTTCTTTTCTGTGTTTCTTTTTGTTTCAACAACACACCAAATGCTTGTTGCGGTTGTTTTTTATGTGACGGAAATTGCAGAGGTTTTTTGTTACTCAAAATCAAAAATTCTGTGAAGAAACGAAGTTCCACGTGCCTCCCACTGCCAACACGCACCGCCACACGCTAGAAACTTTATATGCACATGAGTTACATGCACCTCACTCTCTCCACGCGCCACACGCACCAACTCCACAGTCCTGCAAGACACCAAATCCTTGCCCACTGCCCACTGGTTTATAGCCCTTGTTGTGTACCGTGCCACACTAGATCCTTGCCCGCATGTGCACCGTGAGTTCTTTGTCGCCGTCTACGAATTTCTCCTTGAGGCTGTACTTGTACCTCCGCCACACCAGATTATTGCTCTCAGGTTTATTTATTTAATATTTTCCTTTGTAAAAAAAATAAAATAAAATAAAATAAAAAAAGGTCTACCAATCTTGATAATGTTGTCTGTCCCATTGACAATATTTTAGACGGTTCTAATTATATGTTATGGTCTCAAAATATGGAAGTTTTTTTGAGAGGGAGAAGACTATGGCGTTATGTTTGTGGAGAAATTGTTGCACCCACACAAAAGAAGGTGAATCAAACAAATTTGCCAATCGATTTGAAGATTGGGATAGTGCAAATTATCGGATTATTTCTTGGTTTATCAACACTTTAGTTCCTTCCATTCACGCTTGCTTCCCAAGCTTGGAAATGCAAAGGCTGCTTGAGAATTTTGGCAAGCGATACAATTGCACTTATGATGCCTCACTTGAGTTTCAGATTGAAACTAAACTCTACCAAACACGTCAGGAGCCAAGTCCATCTATTGCTAATTTTTATTCTCAAACTAATAGTCTTTAGGAGCAATTATCCACTACAGATCCTCAATTGAAGTATCTTGAAGATGTTGAAATATTCGCAAAGTATCGGGATCGACGGAAGTTTTTGCATTTGATAATGGCTCTTCGTGCAGATTTTGAATCCTCCCCGGCTTCTTTCTTACATCGCACTCCTCTTCCCACATTAGAAGCTGCTGTAATAGAACTTATGTCTAAAGGGACTAGACGGTCCACTATGCACCTACAATCTCCCGATGTGGTTGTCTCTGCTGCACCTCAGAGTGCTCCTAAATTTCCTTTTGGATGATCCACACCACAATCGTCCTTCAAGAAGTTAATTTGCAACTACTGCAAACCTCCTGGTCACTCTGTTGCTACAAGCTCCAAAACAAGCGTCAGTCACGGGCTCCTTTCCAACAGACAGCCGTAGTTGTTTCATCTTGTTCGTCTACACCTACATCTTACATTGAGAATCCATCTCAAACCTCTACTCTCACTGCATCTGACGTTGAGGCATTAATCCATTAGGTTCTATCTCATTCCTCTACTACCTTGTCCATCACATTAGGTAAAAATTCATGGTTTATCAATTTTGCTTGCTGTAATCATATGACCCTTGATCCTACTTTATTTTCTCAAAAGTTTGCCCTTTTTCCCAATCCTACCATTTATACTACTGATGGTTCTAGGTTACCTATTAGTCACACTGAGTCTATTTCTTCACCTAATCTGTCTGTTGATAACACATATCTTGTTCCTCAATTGTCATTAAATCTTTTTTCAATTGGCCAACTTCATGAACTAGGTTTAGAGTTGACATTTTCTAATAGGGGTGTTGATGTACAGGATACACATATAGGTCCACTAATTGGGATTGGCCGTAAGATTGGATGTCTTCTTTAGCTTTCGTTTTTTGGAGACTCTTACTCACTTGATAACAGCTGTCATAACATCCAATGCCTTTTCAAGCGTATGGCACTCTTGTTTGGGTCATGCCTTTCTACCT
Organism: Carpinus viminea; assembly: GCA_013348765.1. NCBI lineage: Eukaryota > Viridiplantae > Streptophyta > Magnoliopsida > Fagales > Betulaceae > Carpinus > Carpinus viminea. The sequence continues at coordinate 15,812,521 of CP054671.1, read as the reverse complement.
GTGTCCAACTTCTTGCATCTCAAGGTCATTCAGGATCGATGATTTAAAATCTTTTGATTGTATTTCTTGTCATCTTGGAAAACAAACACATTTATCTTTTAATAAAAGTGAGTCTTTGTCTTCGCACCATTTGATTTAGTTCATTATGATATTAGGGGCCCTACCCTTGTTCCTTTGAGGAGGGGTCTCGTTATTTTCTTGATGATATTCTCATTATACTTGGATATATTTATTATAGCATCGCTTTGAACTCACTCAAGTTTATCAAAATTTTCATCAAATGGTACAAATCCAATTTTCTTGTACCATCAAAATTTTTCATTCAGATAATGCTATGGAATATAATGAGAAATCTTTTTAAAACAAAATGGGACCTTCTCTCATTGTTCTTGCCCGTACATTTCTTAGCAAAATGGGCGTAGAATGCAAACATCATCATATCTTAGACACTTTAAGAGCTTTTCTCATCTCTGCTTCACTTCTTGAATGTTTTTGGGGTGAGGCTGCTCTCACTGCTGTTTACACGATTAATTGTGTGCCTTCCCCAACTATTCACAACCAAACTCCTTATGAGCACTTGCACAACCAACTATTCTTTGCTTTGCGTCTTTGGTTGTATTTGTTTTATCACTCTTCTCCCACATGAGTGTACCAAACTTGAACCCCACTCTCACTTGTGTTGCTTCCTTGGTTATGGCATCACTCAAAAAGGTTATCGTTGCTATAACTCCATTGCCCGAAGACTTTGAATCTCTCATCATGTGGAGTTTTGGGAACATAAAATGTTCACCAATCAAATGTACTTTCCACATTACTCCTCCGCATATTCTCCTGTCTTCACTGACCCCTCCATTATCTTATTTCCTGGATCATTTTACAGATAACTCAAGCTTATTGGATAAACCTTCTATGGTTGCTTCTAATTTTTCTTATTCGAATATGGATCCTCTTGTTGCATCACATACTTTTGAGCCTTCCCATGAACCACGTCACTCCGATAGGGTAAGAGCACCACCTTATCGTGAGGCTAATGCTGACCCTTCTTGGCAGAAAGCTATGTCCGATGAAATAGATGCCCTTTCTAAAACCCATACATAGGTCTGGTAGATTTGCCTTTTGAAGTTTGTAGTGAGAAGTGGGTTTATAAAATTAAGACTTGCAGATGGATCTAAGAGAGCAGCTATAAGGCTCGTCTTATTGCGAAGGCTTTGCTTTCGGTGTATGGCATTGACTATAAGGTGACTTTTGCTCTTGTTGCTAAGTGACATCTATTAGATCCTTATTTGCGATTACTCTTGTTAGTCATTGGCAATTATTTCAAATGGATGTTACAAACACATTCCTTAATGGTGATCTTATAGAAGAAGTCTATATGCACCTTCCACCTGGCTATCACCATCCGCCGTACAAAGTTTACAGACTCCGTCGGGCACTTTATGGTCTCAAGTAGGCTCCTCACGCTTGGTTTTCTAAGTTCAGTTATGTGGTTGCTCAACAAGGCTTTGATTCTAGTTCATATGACTATTCTCTCTTTCTTCAGACTATTGCTACTGGTACTATCCTTCTCCTTCTTTTTGTCGATGATATGATTATTACTGGTGATGACATTTCAGGCATTCGTGCCCTTCAATCCTTCCTTAGCCACAATTTTGAAATGAAGGACTTGGGACCACTTAGCTACTTCCTTGGTCTTGAGGTTACTTTGAGTAATGATGGTTATTATCTCTCTTAAGCCAAATATGCATATGATCTACTTTCCTGAGTAGGTCTAACAGACAGTAAAATAGCGAGCAACCCCCTTGAGACCAATGTCAAACTTTTAGCCACAAATGGTGAGCCTTTATCAGATGCTACTCTCTATAGGCAGCTAGTTGGCAATCTCATTTATCTTATTGTTACATGGCCTGATATTGCCTATGCTGTTCATTTGGTAAGTCAATTTATGAGTGCACCTCGATCTACTCATTATCTTTGTCGTTCTTCACATTTTGAACTATGTCAAAGGGTACTATGTTTCATGGTCTTCATTTCTCTTCACATTCATCTCTTGAGCTACGGGCCTACTCTGATGCTGATTGGGCTAGTGATCCCACTGATCGTCACTCCACTATTCGATATTGTTTCTTACTTGGAACTTCTTTAATTTCATGGCGTAGTAAGAAATAATCTGTTGTTCGTTGTTGCTCGATCTAGTATTGAAGTGAGTATCATGCTCTTCGACACTACATCCCGAACTTTTTGGTTCTGATGGCTTTTGTTTGTTCGACATGGGTGTTCCTCATCCACTAGCTCTCCTATTCATTGTGACAATCAAGTGCCATACATATTGCTCATAATGATGTTTTTCATGAGCATGCAAAACATATCAAGATTGATTGTCATTTCATCTGACATCATCTTCAGCATAGTATTTTACATCTTCATTCTGTCACCTCTGTAGATCAATTGGCGGACATTTTTACCAAAGCTCATCCACCGAGATGATTCAATTATCTTATCTCCAAACTCAAGTTGGCTTTTCCCTAGAGTTTGAGAGAGTGTTAGAAGATTATATTTTGTAATATTCTCAATATATTACAAAAATATTTGATACTGTATTTATTGTTGTAAATATGCTAATTTTATGTGATTTTGTAATTATTGTATTGCCTTTCTCTTAAGGCCACATTCAACTATAAATAGGCCATTCTATTGTACAATTGAATGTACATCAAAAATACAAATTTCTTTTTTTGAAAGAAGAAATAAATTCTTATTCATATTCCAATAATCAAGAGTACAAGAAACTCCTCTTAGTACAGCTCAAGAATAATAAATTCATCACATGTCCCACCTTCCTCACTCTCCCTAATGGAATACAGACAACAACAAAAGCCAACCACAAAGGCTACCCAAGTTGCTGCCCCCCTTAGGTTTTTCGAGCAAGTAAGGTAGGAAGCATGTCAATCATTGGCAGCAGAAAATTCCAAAACAGCATTCTTAGCTTGTTGGACCAAAACTGTCGGGTGAGTGAAGAGACCCCCATGAACGACCTCATTCCTCTGGAACCATACCCGTCGTGCTATACTCACAAATAGGCGTAGTTCATCTCCATCACACATCCGAAACATCTCCTCCACTACCCCACGGAACTTTGGACCATCAAGCGAGCTTTTTTGGAACTTTTTAATACTCCCACTCCATACGTCTCTCGCTGAGGGGAAACTCCACAAGATGTGAAAACTTGTCTCCTCCTCAAGAGCACAAATGGGGCATAATGCATCCGTAGTTACCTTCCTCCTATATAGACATTCTTTAATAGGTAGAATGTCGTGACATGCCCGCCATAAGAAGTTTTTCTCCACATTAGGGATGGGTAATTTCCATAACCGGTCCCACACGTCGTGCCAGCCCCCCTGTGATGAACTCTCGGGTTGCACTTGCCTGGTACATCGCATAGCCCCATGGTATGCAGTTTTAACTGAGAACACGCCGTTCGACGTATCCTTCCAAATGACCACGTCTTCTCTTTGAAGATTAAAAGGAATTTTTAATATGGCATTTACCTCTTCCTCAGAGAATAACCGCTCCAGCTTTTCTTTGTCCCATGCACATTGGTCCCTATCAATTAGTTCTGCCACCTTCACCGCATCTACACCCCTTGGCACCTGAATAGAATAGCAAATGTTGTTGGTATAGGAACCTATCTATCTCCCCAAATTCTTGTATTTTCCCCATTGCTAATTTTGCAGAAAAGCCCTTCCTTGAGAATATCACTTGCTCCCAATATACTTCGCCATGCATATGATGGATTGGTGCCAATTTTCGCCTCTAGAATTGAGCTTGCATAATATTTCGCCCTCATAATCCGAGATACAAGGCTGTCCGGCGACCTCCAAAGCCTCTAGCATTGTTTTGCCATAAGCGCCTTATTAAAAAAATTAAAATCTCGAAACCCCATACCTCCATATTAAAAATACAAATTTCTACTCTACAATTATCTTTCTATTGTGTTTTTCTACACAATTAACTATAAATTATAACTGACTAATTAGTGATAAAGGGGACGTTAAAACCCTAAGATTACACATTTGGAGCTAAGGGCAAATGCCTTGCTCTCTGGGCGAACGCTTAGGCTCAAGAGCGAACGTTTGGCCAATGGGTTTAGACTCTCAGCTAGAAACTTCAAACTGCATTTTTAGGCTTCTATCTAAACTAAGGGTTGATATATCTCATCCTAGGCTACTAATGGACACATGCAAGGTAACACATCATGCTATCATGTAAACTTAAGGCAATAAAAGGTAGGTTTAAAGTTCTTTAAAACATTCTTGGTCTTTGTAAGGAAATAGGTATAAGAACTTGTCAAAGCATCTTTAGAACTTGTATGAACACAAAATAAGAAGTATAGTTCAAATGTTATATGTTTGGACAAGAAATCACCTTAGAAGATGGCAAGGCACCAAGATCTCCTCCTTCTCTCTCCAGAGCACTCCTTATACTAGAATTAGTGATTTTTATAAAGGTTAGGGGAGGCTAAGGTCGAAGGGTATGGGTTATATCGGGGCTTGGGGTGTGCCTTGCTCTAAAAGGTGGAGAATGAGTTAAAATTACTTTTTAGAGTGTCAGCGAACATTCGGGCACTATTTGGGCGAACGTTCAAGTACTATTACACATTAGATAAAAGGGTTCAAGCGTACATTCAGGAATATTGTCCACTGGCTCAAAGACTAGTCAACAAACGCTCGTGGTGGTCCCCACGCAAACACTCGCACTTAAGTTAAGAGTGAACATTTAGTCAAAGAGTGGAGTTCTAGGTTCTAGGTTTTTGTTTGGAAACCTCAAGGGGTTGGGCTACTCATAAGTGGTTCAAGCCTTCAGGCTTTAAAAATATGTTTTATTAAAATATTAACCTTCTTTTTTTTTTTTTGTCGGGGTATTACATAATTATAACAACTATATGGCTAATATTTCTCTGTTATGATGGTGGCCCATTGCTAGTGTAGTCATTAGAAGAATTGCTTCAATACTACATATATACCTAAAATAAAGAGAGATAGAATCATAATTTGAGAATGGACGTGATCACCTAAGCATATTCTATGAGTGGAGCATCCAAATCAGAGGCGGAGGGAATAGGGGACCAGTAATGGCCATAGTCCCTCCACTTCATAAAAAAAAAAATAAAGGTGAAAAAAATAATAAAATATAACTGGTCCCCTCCCAAAAATTAATGGTTCCAAGCCACCTTGTTTCCTAGCCAGTCCCTCACTTCATAAAAAAAAATAAAAATAAAAAAACTAGTGTAAAAAAAAAATTATTGGTCCCCCTCCCAAAAATTAAATGGTCTGATCCTTTTAGGTTTTTAGCCTTCCTCTTCTTTTTGTTTTTTGTTTTTTTTTTTTTTTTGTTTTTCCTTCTTCTTCAATATCCTAGCCAGCCGCCTCCCCACTCCAAACTCCCCTTTTTATCCCTCTTGATGGCTTCCTCCTATGATAGGACTTAAGAGTTTCAAAATTCAAACTTTCCAAGTATTGTAGAATTACAGGACAAATTTTGCTCAAGTTTATCTCCAGAAATTTGTGATTTTTCTTTTTGGCATATTTGCACTTTGCTTGCACAAAGCACAAACACAATTAATGTTAATAATTGGTAAACATACACAAATAGTTAAATACATATATAAAGCTTAATGAATGATGGGTTTATATATATATATATATATGTATGTATGCATGTATGTATATATAAAGCTTTTGTTTGATGGATATACATATATGTAGTGTAACCTTAACGATTTGATCGTATGAGAATTTGGGGAATTAATATGTTTCATTTTTGGCGGATATATATGTTTGATGGGTGATGATTGCATAATGTTGTACATTAAAACCCTTAATTTATATTTGTTAGGCTTTTAGCTTAGTTAATTTCTAATGTTTTAGTTTGTTTTAAGGTTTTATGGTGTTGCAGTTCCTTGCATTCAAACCACGATTACAAGGGTGAAAAAGGGCAAAAAGTGAAGTTATGTTCCTTGCTGTGCTCGAGCGCACTAGGTGCGATCAGCAAGCTTCACAACCCATAAACCCCACATTGCCCTAGCTACCATCGCCTTCTCGCCTTGTGCCGTGAAAATTCTGAGCAATTACAAGAGATTGAGCGCACCTTTTTGATCGAGCGCACATGCTGCCACTACGCTCACAGCATTATTAGTCTATAAATAAGACCCTTGTGTAATATTTTAGTCTTACATTTTATGGGCACCTTTTGAGAGCTATAGCCATTGTTTGGCATTGCTCTACCCATTTTAATTGTCAAAATTTACTTGTTTAATTTATTTTAATGCTTTGTTTTTAGCTTTCTTGTGTCTCTCTTTGGCATGGAGGCTACATATTCAACTAAGGTTGAAGATGAAGCCTCACCATTAATTGCTAGTTTTTACATTAAGTTCATTTAATTCAGTCATTTAATATCGTTTACTCGTTTCAACTCGGTTTAATGACAATACCGAAATTGATTGTGCCGTAGTTGTTTATTCATTGTCTTTTGTCCGATGGATACATTTCATCTTTCGATTTAAGTCTATTTATCCATTGTCATTTGTGTTAATCACATTCACTTTGGATCCGTTGGACTAAATTGTTTATGTTTTGTCTTTCGTCAAAATGACGGATTCTTTGAATCCTTCAATAAGTACAATAGAGTATGTTTTGATTTGATCGATAAACGGATTATTTAACTTAGAGGCGGAGACTTTAACCTTAGTATTTCCTTTGTTTATTTTACTACAATTTAATTAGCTTATGTTTTCTTTCTTTACAAACACATGAAACTAGGTTAAGATAATATTAGTCTAGACTTAGAGTTAATTTTAAGCGAACACAATTCCTTGAGGTTCGACCTTGCACATTCACACTACTACACTATAAAGCGGTTCATGCTATTGCGAATACAAGTAAATTTGTACATCAAATTTTGACACTATTACTAAGGAATTGATTGTTTTATTGAAATTGATTTTATTTTTAGATTAATGTTATTTTTCTACTAGTATTTAATTTGTAATTTCAATTATGTTCTTAGGTTATTTTGTGTTTTGTTAATTTTGTTAAGTTTTAGGATAGTGTTTGGCTGTTTTTCTTAATTTGTATAGTTTTTGGAAAATCAGTCTGTGATAATGCGATTGATCGCACCCTTGTTGCAATTGAGCGCACTTGAGCCCATTCCAACAGTGTCGTGTACTGCCGCTTAGTAGCAGCTTGTCTGAGCGCGTCTTTCTAACAGACCTTTGCGATCGATTGCACCTCTGTTGCGATCGAGCGTACTTGCAAAGACTGCCACATTTGTGCGTGTCTGCAATTGATCCCATTTTCCTGCGCTCGAGCGCACCTCTGCTGACTGCACCAACAAACCTAAGGCAGTATGTGTTCAGTCTTTAAATTTTTTGTTTAATAATTAGTTTTTCCTTAAATTGTTGATATATTCTATCTGCTTTTATTTATTTTCTGTTGTTGACCAGTTGTGGTTAGTTTATTTTTGTTTTTAATTGTTTAATTAGTTTGTATTTGTTTAATTAGTAGTTTAGTTAATTAAATAGTTAGTTGTTTAATTGTTAGATTTTGTTACTTTTTAATTGTCTAAGCTAGTTTGTTTTTTTTTTTTTGGTTTATGTTTCTGTGTTTTCTGCATGTGTTAATATTTTTTAAATTGCTTAGTTTTTATTCATTTATTGCTTAAATTTTCTTGTTTAGTAGTTTATTTTTAATTTTAATTCATTTAGTTTATTATTTTTGCTTTTTATTTGTTATTTTGTGGTCCCTATTTTTCTTTATTTTGTTCATATTTGCATAAGTAGTTTATTGTTTTTATAGTTCTTTAGATCCCTACATTTGGTGTATACATGGTCGGAGATCCCTAAACTTAGAGTTAACACATTTAGATCCCGACTTAAGAGAAATCTTAGAAGAGCATAGAGCTCACGTTGAGATGGAGGAAAATCCGAGGAATGCAAATCTAGAGGAGCATGAAGAGTACCAAGATGCAAGAGCTAGGCACGTGAAGCAAAGACGAGCATATGACTTGGATTTCACTACGTCACTCCGGGAATTATTTGCACCAATTGCGACTAGTTTCCATTCGTGTATAGTGTTGCCACCGACTAATGCAACCCATTATGATCTAAAACCACACGTCATCCAACTTTTATCGTCATTTTATGGCCTAAATCGTGAAAATCCATATGCCCATGTGAAGAAATTCAAAATATATGTGCCACAACCAAGTTCCAAAATTTCTCCGAGGAATCATCACCTTAGACTTTTTTTCTCCCTTCATGATAGAGCCACGAAGTGGTTGGATTCAACGCACTGGTCTATTACATCTTGGGAAAGCTTGCTAAGTAAATTTTACAACAAGTTTTTCCCAATGTCCAAAATAAATGAGGCAAGAAAGGAGATCAATTCCTTTACTCAGGATGAGGATGAGAAATTCTCTGCGAGTTGGGGACGTTTCAAGGATTTCGATCGATGCCCTCTCATGGTTATGAAAAGTGGAGACTCATGCAATTCTTCTACCAAAGGCTGTTTCAGCCCAATCGTAGCATGATAGAGTCGATGAATGGGAGAGCATTTTTGAACTTAACTGGAGATTTAGCTTATAAAGCTTTGGACAAATTTGACAACTCATAACAATAGGATTTTACGAGTTGTCGTGACAAATCGACCCGAAACCCTAAAAGGAGGCATCCATGAGTTAAAAGGCGAAGTAGAGTTAACTTAAGGATTGATGCGATTGTCAAGAAACTTGATGCTCTCAATGTAGGTCAGCCTATAAATGCTGCAAACACTTTCACTATCAAGAGTTGTTCTATCTGTGCTACTCCCATGAACCAAGCACGAATTGTCCATCTATGGCTGTATTTTCGAGATGGAACAAGTGAATGCTTTCAAGGATTATAGAAAGTAGTCCAATGGACAATACTCGAGACGCATAACCTAGGGTGGAGGAACCACCCTAATTTCTCGTGAAGCAGAATCAATCAGATCGGGAGGAGCTTCACATCAATCTCACAATCAATACCCTTCAGGATTCCCTCCAACATATCAAAATCATGGTCGCTCGGCTCAGCTAGCGTCAACTTCAACTTACCAAGCCTTAGTGTCGTCGACATAGTCATTGAAGGATACCATAAGGGATTTCATGAAAATGACTAGTCAATCAATCAATGATGTAAAGAATTCCACCATGGTGAACACCCAGGCAATCTCCAAGTCGGAGATGCAGATGGGGCAATTAGCCAGTCACATTGGCGAGAGGGATAAAGGGAAATTTCCTAGCCAACCCATGACCAATCCTAAGGTGCATGGGCAGGAGCATGCACATGCGATTGTCACACTGAGGTTTGGGAGACAAGTGGACAATCAGGTAGTAAAGCCAAAAGTAGACCTTGCTAGGCAAGAAGGGAAAGAGAGTGACAACAAGGAGGAGAGAGGTGTTGAGCCATCTACAGTCACTCCCATTGTTAATGACCCTCCAAGGTCGTTTATCCTGAAAGCTCCATATCATGAGAGATTCAAAGCTCTAAAGAAGAATGCACAGTTTGCTGAGATTTTAGAGGTGTTTAAGCAAGTTCAGATAAACATCCCGTTCTTGGATGCAATTCAGCAAGTGCCATCATATGCTAAATTCTTGAAGGATTTGGTCACAATCAAGAGGAAAACCAATGTCCCAAAGAAAGCATATCTGATCGAGCAAGTGAGCTCCATCCTTCAGTGCAAGTTTCCAATCAAGTATAAGGACCCAGGGTGTCCAATCATTTCTTGCATGATAGGAGTAAATCAGATTAATAGGGCATTGTTGGATCTGGGAGCAAGTGTGAATCTTCTGCCCTATGCAGTATATCTACAATTGGGATTGGGAGACTTGAAGCCTATTGCTATAACGCTCCAATTGGCTGACAGGTCAATGAAGAGACCAAGGAAAATAATTGAGGACGTATTGATCAAGGTTGACAAATTTTATTACCCTATGGATTTCATAGTGATAGACACGAAGCCAGTGCATGATGTTGTGAACCAGATTCCAATGATTTTAGGGCGACCCTTCTTATATATGGCTAATGCCCTAATCAACTATAGGATGAGAGTGATGAAAATCTCATTTGGAAATATGACAGTGGAGCTCAACATATTTAACATCAATAACCAGCCACTAGATTATGATGAGATCCGTACTGTTTGCTTAATTGAAGAGATCACTTGATGAGTTTAGTTTAGGGTTCGAGATTGAGTACTTACTCAAGATGAAGATGACCTGACCTTGATAGGCTGATTGGGGCAAGATGATGTTGTATATGAGCCTAGCTTGGAGGACCCTGAAATGGAGTGTTTTGCACCATTTGGAGGTGATCTTGATTTGAGTAAGCTACTTCAGCAGGCTGAGACTATGCATGAGCCAAGGCTGGAAGATCCTGAGATAGAATGTTTTGCTCAGTGTGGATGAGACATGGACTTTTATAGGTTACTTAAGCCAGCTAGGGCTGTAGTTGAGCCAAGTATGGAGGATATTGAGCTAGAAATTTTTGCTCAAATGGGAGATGATGAGTACTTTAATGAAGTTTGGTTAAGGCCATTTTCGATCCCATTTCTAAGATGCAGTCGAAGTGTGGAGAAACCACTAAGTTATCATTCCCCACAACTTATTCATCAGCATTTGAACCTCCCGACTTGATTTCTGAAAGCAAATGGGTTGGTTTCATTCATTTGTGGCCTAGGTGGCCGAATTTAATCATAGGAAGGAAAAAAGGATACGAGCATTTTTCCAAAATTCAAACAATATGAAAGGTGTAACTTATATAAAGATGAAAACCCTTGCAAGAAAAAATCATTTCCCTCCCCCAATTTTTTAGCATAGTTTGAAAGGGTTAGATGGATACTTCTTCATGCTTATTGATTGTCCCAGTTACGACCATTACCCTTTTGATCCCGGAAAATCATGAGTCTGGGTGAAGGCGTTAAAATTAAGCGCTTGTAAAAGGCACCCTCATTATTTTTCTTGTCATTTTGTTTTATTTTATTTTTTCTAATAGCAATTAACCTTTTGATGTTTGTGCTTGTAAAAAAAGATTGCGTTAGTTTTAACAGGTGTTTTGGTGTTCAAGTTCGGGGGACACCTTGGGCTTTGCACATTTCAGTTCATCATCCCACTATATTGTATTTCTTGCCACATTGGGGACAATGTGTCATTTAAGTTTAGGGGTGTGGACAAACATTCATCTGTATTTGTTTGTTTGTTTTATTGGTTGTTTTGATTTCTTTTGTCTATATATATTTGTTTTTGTATGTATATAAAACTTTTTGTTTTGTTTGTTGCTATGTTGTTGATTGGGCACAACTTACGTCATAACTATGGATTGCATGTCATTGATGTGTTTAACTTGTTTGAACACTGCATATCATTAGAAATCCTAGTTTTCAATTTGTGTTTTGGAATAAAGAGACTTCATGTGTTTTATTCATTTTTACATGCACACTAGCATAGGGGAGGTATAAGGTTTGACTTGAAGTGTTCTTCTTAAGATTTTAGGTTGTTGTGATGTGTGATGATAAACCTTGGTGAAAAAAAATCATAAGTTGAGCTTTCATTGAGTAACAGGACCTCTTGCCTCACTAAGCATTAAGCTTTCACGTAAAAAATGAGAGGAAATTACACTTTACCCCACAGTATCCACCAATTTTCACTTTTGCCTCCAAAGTTTAAAATGTGACACTTTACCCCCCAAACTTTCAAATTGGCAATTTAACCCATTTGGCCTATTTATTCCCAAAATGCCCCAACACTTTTTTCTAAAAAAAATTCAAAAAAAACCCAAAAATATATAAATATTTCTTTGTGGTGGAACCACCCCATGGCAGTGGCCGCCACCGTTTTTGTTTTTTTGGTTTTTTGGATTTTTTTTTAAAAAAAATTGTCTGGGGTATTTTGGGAATAAATAATTTGAAACTTTGGAAAACAAAAATATGGATACTCAGGTAAAGTGTAATTTTCCCAAAATAAATTTCTAGCTAAGTGATTGTATGGTTAGTTAGGCTTCGTAACTCTTTTTTACTTGCGTAATTAAGCCCTTAAGGATTTCTTTACATCTAGTGCCCTAAAACCTCCTGGTTTAAGAGTCACTGGCTCAACACTCATTATATAAGTCAGTTAGAAGCTTAAGGGAGTCCAGCATTGCACAGCCTACACAAAAATAAAATTGCAATTTTCAATTCAAGCCTTGGTTGTTATCACAGTGCACTCCTGTGAATTTTGGAATACACCTCTTTTGAAAAATTAAAACCCCATGAACTTGTGTTAATTCATTTTGCACTTTTTGGAGTATGTGTTGTCTCAATTTTCCAACCATGGGTTGATTGATGTTTAGATGCCTAGATGATATGGTTTGTATGTTAAAATTGTTAAAATTGCTAATGATGTATGAACCATGTGTTTGTGTGAAAGGCTTTGTCTATTAATAACATAGTGCCAAATAAATATTTGTGGGTATCATTCTTGGAAAACCCTCACGAGACTTCACTCGTCCTCTGGGAAACTCCTAGCGGTTTAAAAGGCTTGTTGCATATGTTCAATGAAATCGTTTCTCCCACGAAAGCAGACCTATATTTGTTTTGTTTTGTTTTAATTGTGTTTATCATTTTGTTTTGCTAAGAGACTAGCAAAATATAAGTTTGGGGGTATTTGATGAGTGCATAATATTGTACATTTGAACATAATATATATTTGTTAGGCTCTTAGCTTAGTTAATTTCTAATGTTTTAGTTTGTTTTAGGGTTTTATGGTGTTGCAGGTCCTTGCATTCAAACCATTATTACAAGGGTAAAAAGGGCAAAAGTGAAGTTATGTTTCTTGTCGGTGCACTCTAGTGCACTAGTGCTTGCGTGAGCCCAAAGGCAATCAAGCACATGCCTTGTTAGCTTGCAAACCTCGTGCTGCCATCGCCTTTTAGCCTTCGCTGGAAATTCGAGTAATTACTGGCGATTGAGTGCACCTTTTGATCAAACGCATACATATGCCACACTGAGTGCATTGTGTCTTGCGTGCGCACCAGACCGGCAGCACATTAGTTGTCTATAAATAAGACCCTTGTGTAATATTTTTGGTCTTATGTTTTATGGATACCTTCTGCTTTTCTCTTGCCCATTTTAATTGTCAAATTTTACTTATTTAATTTATTGGGATAACTTCACTAAACCCCTTGAAGTTTGGCCATTTTTTCAAACACCCCTAACATTCAAAATTCTCACTTACCCCCCATGAACTTTCAATTGCTCTCAAGTTGACCCATGCCCTAATTTAAAAAAAGACCAAAATACCCCTGTTTTTTATTTTTTAAAAAAATTAAAAAAAATATCTGGAAGTTGGAATTTTATACAAAAGTCACCGTTTAAAATTCACTATTTAAAATGTCAACTTCCAAAATGTTTTTATTTTTTTAAAAATGAAAATCATGGGTAATTTGGTCTTTTAAAAATTTTGTGCCCTAATTTATGCGGATGGGGTAAGTAAGAATTTTTGAAAGTTTAAGGTAAGTGAGAATTTTGAATGTCGGTGTTTGAAAAATGGCCAAACTTTAAGGGGGTTAATGAGTTATCCTTAATTTATTTAATACTTTGTTTTAGCTTTCTTGTGTCTCTCTTTAGCATGGAGGCTAAATCTTTAACTAAGGTTGAAAATGAAGCCCACATTAATTTTATGCTAGTTTTTACATTAAGTTCATTTAATTCAATCATTTCATATCGTTTACTCGTTTCAACTTTCGGTTTCATGACAATCAAAGATTGATTATGCATGAATTGTTTTATTCATTATGCGTTTGTCGATGGATACATTTCATCTTTCGATTTAAGTCTATTTATCCATTGTCATTTGTGTTAATCACATTCACTTTGAATTCTTTGAACTAAATTATTTATGTTTTGTCTTTGTCAAAATGATGGATTCTTTGAGTCTTTCAATAGGCACAATAAAGTATGATTTGATTTAATCGATAGATGGATTATTTAACTTAGTGCATTTAACTTGTGTTTTTGATTTGGTGGTAGTCTTTAACCTTAGTATTTCCTTTGTTTATTTTACTGCAATTTAATTAACTTATGTTTCTTTCTTTTACAAACACCCAACTTGGAACTAGGTTAACATAATATTAGTCTAGACTTAGAGTTAATTTTAAATAAACACGATTCCACGAAGTTCGACCTCTTTTCACACTACTACACTATAAAGCAGTTCGTGCTATTGCGAGTACAAGTAAATTTATACATCAATGGGTAACATAGGTTTTATTTCTAAAGCATTTTTTGGAAGTTGTTTTTTGAATTTTATGCTTATGAAAGATGTCAGAGTTTTATTCATTGTTGTTGTTAACCTATATATATATTCTAACTTCTAAGGACTCCAAAATGATCATACAAATTTTATGTGTAGATGATAAAAGTCAAATACAATATGTGACTTTTTAAAGAAAAGATGCACAAAGTTCAAATGACCAACGTTCAAATGCAAAAGTTTAAATGTACAAAGTTCAAATGCACAAAATTTAAATGCACAAAATTCAAATGCACAAAGCTCAAATGTTAATGTTGATGATAATTCATCAACAACTTCTAATATCAAATTTTTGAAATCCTTCTAAAAAGACTTCAAGGAGTTGATGGCAATGAATTTGATATTAGTACATTGAAGTTTGATCATGGATTGTGTCATTAGATATGAGAATATAATGTTAATCAATGAGATAAAATTTGAAAAGCTTACATTAATCTTTGGTTCACACAACCTATTCTCTCAAACTACTAGAAATTTGGACTACAAAATCATCTTCATAGCTGCCAATCTTCATGGTTCAATCTATTTCCTTGGCTTGAATATTAGCATGAGAAAGATGCAGCCTTTTTGTCTACCTTGCTTTCTTTTTAATAAGCAATCTGGGCATTTTGTGCAAGCAGTATTCACTATAGATGAATTCAGAATTTGAAGAAAGTTAGTAATGGAAAAGATTGTGTTTTCTCAATCATATAGGAAAGATCCTAATTCATTTACAAAATGATTGAGAAGTCATAATGATTTAAAGAACTAATCTCAACATATATAGAATGTGTTAGAAAAGTTCACTTCTAAACAAATTGCAAAAAAAATCGAACGATTGAAAGCCTCAATTGATGTTATTCATTGCTTGCATTTCAAGATATTGCTTTTTAGAATGCGGATGAAAGTATGAGTTCAACAAATCGTGGAAATTTCTTGAGATATTGGGTTTAACGATTTCATATAATGAAAAGCTTGTTGAAGTGATCGCTAAACCTCCCAAAAATGCCACTTACACATCATTATTGGTACAAAAAGAAATTTTACATGTTTTTCAACTAAAGTGAAGGAAGTAATTCATGATGAAATTAATGATGCAAAGTTTTGTTTAATTGTTGATGAAGCTCGTGATGAGTCAATGAAAGGAGCAAATGGCTATAGTTTTAAGATTTGTTGACAAGAATGGCTTTGTATGAGAACGCTTTTTTGGACTTGTTCATATTTCTATATATCTGCGGCATTAACCTTAAAAAAAATTATATATTTTGTATTGTCTAAACATCGCTAGACATTCAAAATATTGATGGCAAGGATATGATGGTGCAAGTAATATGAGGGGGGAATGGGTTGCAAGCTTTGGTTTCAAATGATTGTCCATATACCTATTACATTCATTGCTTGCACATCGTTTACAATTGGCATTAGTGGCGACATCAAAAGAAATCATTTCAGTTCATTAATTTTTACCAATTTGAATTCTATTGTCAATTTTGTTTGTGCTTCATGCAATCGGTATGAAGAATTGTGGGTTACTCAAACTAAAAATGCTTATATGATTGCAATTGATGAGATTGAAAGTGGAAGAGGACTTAATCAAATTATGCGCTACAACGAAGTTGGAGATATGCATTGGAGTTCTTACTTGAGATCAATTTCTAATTTGATCAAAATTTAGTCCAACTTGTGAAGTTATTGTTAAAATCATTGATGTAGAACTACTTCTTCCCAATAAGAAAGTTGATTCATTCATTCATTTGAATTTGTATTCATCTTACATCTCATGAAAGAAACTATGCAAGATCATTGATCATTTATGTCAAGCATTACAATCCAAATCTCAAGACATTTTAAGTGCCATGCATCTTGTTTCATCCACTAAAAGGTGTATCAACAATATAGAGATGATAAATGAAGTTTTACTTACCAATATGAAGTTGTTTTGTAATAAAGCATAATATAGATGTTCAAATATGAATGCCGTTATGTTGAGAGAAGAGGTCGAGCTCATCATCAACAAGTTGACTTTACAATTGAGCATCATTATCGTGTGGATATTTTTGTGCTGCAATAGATTCTCAATTGCAAGAATTAAATCGTTGGTTTAGTGAGCTTGCATGGAAGTTGCTTATTCTCGGATTCGACTCTTGATCCTTGAGTTGCATGAGTCTTTTAAAATTGATGATATTTGGTTGGTAAACAAGTTTTATCCACAAGACTTTAGATCTTGAAAAGAACAATTGAAATAGAACTTCACCATTATAAGCATAATGTAGTTCAATATTCAAGTTTCAAGATTGTTAAATATTTCCAAATTGTGCCAATGGTTAGAACTGGAAAATCAACTATCTACCAACTTGTTTTCAAATTATTGTGCTTCCCTTACTCTTCTGTTTTCTACAACTACAAAGAGCATTTTTCAGCCATGAATATCATCAAAATTAGGCTTCGCAACAAAATTGAGATGGTTTCTAATAGATTCTCGGACATTGTACGCCGAAAAAGAAATTGTTGCGACACTTAATGCAGATTTGATCATAGATAGTTTTGAACTATATAGAAACACGTGGGTTCCATTTTGATAGGTGTTTGACTTAACATTTGAAATGTATTATGAAACAATTATCTATGTATTTTTTTAGGGCTAGCAATTGGGGTTGGCGTGTTGGGTTGGGTCCAACCCGATTATGACCGATACGACCACGATTAATTAAGCGTGTGAACCCTCAACCGAACAAGACATGGTCCATAAACAGGTGACATGACACAAACCCATTTATATAAGCGATAGCCGTGTCACAACTGCGAACACAACTTCGACCCGACATGATTACGACACATTTATGGACCGACATGACCCCACCACCCATCATCCTCAAAATACCACAATGCATCAATGCACACAGACTCACCTCGAGCCCCATTTGGCACCATTTCTCATAGGCCCATCGTCGAACACCTTTTGATCACACCCACAAACCCCCTGACCAAATTACCAATCAATGGAGAACAGATGAAAAATCTACCTTTTGAAATACCAAAGTACTTCCAAGAGTATACCAAAAAAAAAATCAAACTTTAGTTTTTCTTCTTCTTCTTGAAGCCATTTGGGCCATGAGGCTTTCAACTCAACCCATAACCCACTTTTTAATTCAAAGCGAGAGCAAAGAAATTTTTCAAAAAAAATAAAGAAATAAAAGGATGATTGAAAAAGCCAACAACCCTAAATCAAAAACCGTAGCAAAAAATCATCAAACACATCGACTACACAACGTGGAACACATCTCCTTGAACTTAGAAGAGACCGACAAATCCGAACCAACAATCATCGTATAGAATTCAATCAAATGAGAAAAGAAGAAAGAAAGAAATCAAAAGGAAGAATCTCTAATTTACCGGAGGTGTCAATCCCCATGCAAAAATAGGTGAGGTGAGAGACCGTGTATTTTCTACCATTGACGTTGATGTTGTCGTTCCTCGGCAACTATTCCACTCAGCAGTGTGCGGTGGTTATGAGCGGCAATGCCTAATTTGATGCCCAACCAAGCCACCCAGTCTGCCTCGTACCCTCCCTAGCCCACCCTCCTCCTCCAGCTCCATTCCACCACCACTTGGATGTTCGGACCTACCAAAGACCAGGAGATCGAGTAGGTTAACGACTTCAAGAACCACCAGCTCCCCCTTGCGCGCATCAAGAAGATCATGAAGGCAGACGAGGACATGCGTGTGAGAATAAACCGATTTAGTGTTTTACAATAAAAAAAAAACTAAACGTGTCAACCCGACTGGTTTGACCTAACCCGATTATAAACGTGTCATAAACGGGTCGACTTGTTTATGACACAAACCCGATTAAGACCACTAACTCGGATTTCATGTGTCGTGTTAAATGTCAGTTCGCGTGTCACAAGTTAAATTGATGACCCTAATTTTTCGTTTTGTTTATCTTTTTCTTAAACTGAATTGAAGTTAATTTTTATATATATTATTTTAATATATTTTAAATTTATACTTTGATCCTCTCTATTCAAAATCTTCGTGCCATCCCTGTTCCAAATCTTTTGTAATTATGCACAAAGAAAATGTAATTTTTATTACGAGGAAAATGACTTTTTGGATGAGTTCAGAGTTCTTATCAGATAAGCCAAACACTTATCAGTAGTGAATCATAGGTGCATTGAGCCTGGCCATAGTACTAGCCAAAGGCTTCGTCTATATGAGACAGAGACACTAGAGTTTTTAAGGTAATGAATCATGTCCACGACATGTTTATAATGTGAACTCAGAAGTGTTCAGATGAATAAACAAGTAAGTAATTAAGATTGTCTCCTCCCAAAAAAAAAAAAAAGTAATTAAGATTGTCACATTTGAGACTGAAATTCATGGGGACCCATGTCGCCTAACAACTAATTATTTCTTCACTATTCCTTGACTTCATTGAAAAGCACTCTCCATTGATATCTTACAGATTTGAATTTCAGGGTATCCATAATCCATAACTTTTGTCACTTTTTACAACTTTTTTAATGGATCTGATAGCTTTGGTTTGATGAATTACACAGATTCATGTATCAGTTACATCCGCAAATAGAGATAAAGGGTAAACCCATTTTAATTTTTTAAGCATATGTTCCATGTCACTTTTGTTCTTGTTCATGTTCATTCTCTCTTGAATCTTTATTTTCATTGTCATTTCGGTGTATTTCTTGTTTCTGGTTCTCAAAAGAGAGGTCGGGTTGAAAACGGTTAAGATGTTCTGCCAAACATATTCTTGGCAAAGGGAAGTAAAAAATAAAAAAATAAAAAATAAATGATATGCCAACTTGTTGATATTCTTCCTTAACATTCAATTATTATATATTTAGCAGCAGCTCAATTTTCTTTTCTTTTCTTTTTCTTTTTTTTTTTTAAGTCATTTAAAAAAAAAAATCTTCTTTAAGTAAATCTCATTCATTCATTTATTCCAAAATCATCACAACTTTCAGCGTTTACGATATAGGTGTGTAAATGTTGTAAAAAATTTCCTCCCTAGTTTTTTTTTAGTGCTCCTTTACCAACAAGTGTGCTACCATATTTGTTTTCTTTTTTGTATGCACGACAAGCCAAGATTAGAAACTATACAATACAATTTTTGCATCCTCAATCAAATGTACTGTATATTGTTAATATCTAATCAAAATTTAAAAGTACTATTTTCAATTTTACCTACTAATTTTTCATAAAAATTCTAATAGATTATCTGTTCTCTTATCTATTTTTTTTTAATATTATATTTCATTCTTCTTTTGTTATATTTTTTGTAAGGAAAATGTTAAACACAAACATACTTTACAAAAAACTTTTACGAACTAATGTGGCATAATATGATTAAGTTTGTCAAAGTTTAATTTATCTCATATCCAATCATATTATGCCACATTAGTTTGTAAAATTTTATTTGTAAAATGAACTGATAATCAAGAAGTCGTCTTATTGTCCTCACAGTCACATGATAACTTACGAAGAAGCTGATTTACATCAATCAAGCAAGCTACTTAATTAACTAGTAGACCTAAAGCCTTAATATATGAGGTTTTTTCTTTTTTACTCAAATCAATAAAATTGTCGCGTGTTCTTTAATTAGCTTATGAGAAATACATGCTTTAGTGCACATTTGATTTTATAAACTGCTTTGAATTGCCACTGAACAAATTCGATGATAATCTTGAAGAATGATTGATAATTTCTATTGATATCATCTCCAACATATATTAAATCAACCAACGACATAACAAATGGCTATTCGGCTTTCACCCAGTAATACGTACTCATCTGTTATTGCAGAATGCAGATTACGCAAATTGATCATGCACCCATTTCACTCATTATATTAAGAGACATAATTAGTGTTAATATTTTGTCCATCTATTTTTTGTTTTATTCTATAAATTAATAATTTAATTTGTAGATTTATGTCAACCGTTAATAGTGAAGATTGATGACGGTAATTTAAGAAGTACACTCATCAGAGCCCAACAGAGATATATGTCCACTACCAACGGCGGTTCGTTTTGATAAATAAAATCATCTTCCGTGAGAGCCACCCCTGCAATTCTTGTGTTGGGCTGACTGGTCGGAGGATGATTTTATTTATCCCAAAGAAATTAATTTATAAAATAAATAAATGGCCTCTACTTGGTTGAACTTGTTGGGCCGGATTAAAAGCCTCAATGTAAATTCAATACTGTTTATGATGGGATATGGGTTTGGGCGCAGCTCTAGTGGCCCAATCCAAAGCAAACTGTTTTATGCGTTAGAATTGCTGACGACTCCATTTCAAAATCCTTAATTTCTCTTTATTTGTATTTTGAATGGTAGTATTCCCAAGAGTTTTAATGAGGGTAGACATTAATTGCATTCTTCAAAATATACTAAATGGAGGAAATAGAGGATTTTGAAATGGGAGAATCTTTTTCCTTTTCTTTTTATTAGACGATCCTCCATTTCAAAATCCCTCCATTCTTCTATTTAATATATTTTGAAGGGTAGTATTGTCCAAGGATTTTAATAAGGGTAGTGCATTAAATGCATTACCCTTCAAAATATACTAAACGGAGGAAATTGAAAAATTTTGAAATAGAGAGAATCTTTTTCCAATTTCTTTGAAGTTATTCACTAATTTGAGTGCGAGTGATGTGGAGTTAGCTGGAGAATAGTCACCGACAAACAATCCGAATATATATATATATATATATATATATATATATATAGCAGCTCTAGTGGCCCAATCCAAAGCAAACTGTTATGCGTTAGAATTGCTGACCGACTCCAATTTTTTTTGAAGTTATTCACTAATTCGAGTGTTGAGTGATGTGGAGTTAGCTGGAGAATAGTCACCGCCAAACATAATCCGGAGACAGCTGGAGAATAGTCACCGACAAACATAATCTGTGTATATATATATATTCTAAACTCATCAACAATTAAAATTGACCTCATCCCTTGCGTCATTCTACAAATGCCAAAAGACAAGGCCGGTTTAGGCAGGGACGGAGCCAGAAAATTTTATGGGAGGGCCAACAAAATTTTCAGTTCTTTAGAATTTGTTTATTAAAAAAATTTATTTTGTTGTTTTTAAACTAAAGACTACCTAAAAGTCAAAAAGTAAGCATTTGAAAGTATGGGCTAAAATAAAAATAAAACTTATTAGGTATATTAAAAAATTAAGAATAGACCAAAATTTTTATTGGATATACCATAAAATCTAAAAATAGACCAAATTTTTTTTTGGGAGGAGTATATGACTAAAATTAGAATCAAATTATATATATATATATTTTACTCCTAATTTTTTTTCCTTATTTTGGGGGGACCATGGCCCACCCGGTCCCCCTCCTCCGTCGTTGGGTTTAGGTAATATTTGAATGTCAATGCAGGATACAGCTAAATCAACTTAAACAACGTACGGGTTCAAGCAGTTTGATGTGTTCTGTCGGTGTCAAGCATTATTTTCTGGCTTCATAATTCCTCTCTAAATGTGTATTTCATCTTCCATGGTTGAGTGACAAACCTGTTCTATATATAGTTTCTTTTAAAAGAAAACCTTGTTTTATACAAGAACTTAGCTTTAGTTGTAATTAATTTATAAAGCTTCAAATTGATTAGTTTTTTGTAAATGATATCAGAGTAATTTAGCAGCACACTGAACCATGGTCATGAATTAACACATACAGAAAATTTTTCTCTGAGCGCATGTACGTGCATATTCACAACTCTTGCCTATTTCATTTGCACAAATACCAAAATCAATACTATCGTTTGAAGCAATTAAAGGTTTTCAAAGGGTTCACAAAGAACCAGATTTGTCGCCTTCAATACCTTGATTTTATCCTTATAATTAATATTTTCGTATATTATTGAAATGGCCGGGTTCTGCGTTTGTCAATAATGATCAGTCCCTAGGACGAGCCCATGTACATTCCTACTATCCTACAAGCTTCAGCTATTTAATTAATCTCTTTCAATTATTGTTAGTGTAGACACATCAAAGTCTCCATCTACGTGAGAAATCAAGAAAAACGTATTCGAAAAAGACAAATTAATTTTCTAGTATGAGACAATTAAGAAAGTGCAAAATCTTCTAAATGGACACGTTTACGTAAATGGTCCATGCTCAAATCCTAACCAAGTTTTAAGCAGTATATTATATGATCATTAGACTACCACCGACTCTTTTGATTACCTTAAATCATGCATAATCATCATGATATCGTCCACGTGCATGCTGACATTTAATAAGAAATTAGGCGGTTTAACTTTGAAAAAAAGAAAGTAATTTGATTACTAATTTTGTATTTCAAAACTCCACCTACCCTCTTAAATTACCACCCCATTGATAATATCCCATAAACTTTTAATTATGACAATATCAATATTCACCCCAATGATGAAATTACCCTTATTAAAATAAAATAAACATAGAAAAAACATAAAACTAATATATATAATCCAATGGATGGACAAATTTAATTTTTTTTTTTTAAAAAAAATCCTTTTTATAAGAAAAAAAATTTTAAAAAAAATTATAATATAAGTTTTTTAATAAAAATTTCCTTTAAAAAAATCATTTTTTTTAAGTAAAAATTTCGTTTTAAAAAAAAATCATTTAAAATATTTTTTAAAAAATTATTATTTTTTTAATTTATATGAGTATTTTTGTCTTATTGAGAAATTTATAGGAGATTTTTATCTTTTTGCCGGTCTTAAAGAGATCATTAATAATGTTTTAGTAATTTGGAAGGACATTGTTACAATTAAAAATTTAAGAAAAATATTATCAATTAAATGATAATTTGAGGGGAGTATGTAGTTTTCCCTCGAATTAAAACCTCCTTGTAACTTTTTGTCTTGCCCTCTATGTATATATTTTCATGGGAAAAGTATAAAATGGCCCCCCAAATTATCACCCATTTATAAATTAATCCTCCAAATTTTCAATTGGTATAAAGTAGCCCCCAAACTACCAACCCCTTATAAAATGGCCCCATCCGTTAGATGAAACTGTCAAAATGGAAGGAAAACCTAAAACGACGTCGTTTTGGACTGTAAAATTACTAAAATGCCCTCTTTAGAAAAAAAAACAAAAAAACAAGGGAAAAATACATTTTTAACCCATGAAGTTTCAGTCAATGTTAACCCCAAAGTTTAAAAATTTGCAATCCACTCCCCTGAAGTTTCAAATTTTGGTAATTTTAACCCTCAATTAGTTTTTTCCGTTAAAATAGACGGAACCCTAGAAAAATAAGACTGAGGGCATTTTTGTCATTTCATACTTTTCCTTCGAAGTTGACGGAAAAACTAACGAAAAGGTTAAAATTGTCAAATTTTGAAATTTCAGGGGGGTAGATTGCAAATTTTTAAACTTTGAGATTAACATTGAAAAAGTACTGAAACTTTATGGGTTAAAAATAGATTTTCCCCAAAAAAAACAAGAGAGCCACCATAAGCTTCTCTGAAAGACTTTAGATATAGGCCTTTGGCAGTTCTGAGAGAGAGCATCACGACATCCATGGCCACATCATTAGCGTCCTTATGATCATTTCTACAGCAATCCACCAACCCATTCTCCAAATCTTGCACATAACCCATGTATTCTTTTAGTTTTCTTGGCCTTGAAAACCTCAATCCACCAACATAATTTCATAATGGTTGTAACCAGCATCACTAAGCGTGCTTGAAGCCATTCTGTAGAAATTAGCCGACTCTGTTTCAGAGGGAAGAGGGAACTCCCCAGAGGTGTACCTGCAAGAAACTCAAATTTCAAGTTCAAATCCAAAGATAAAACTAAAAAATACTGATTCACTACTAACCTCATTACTTACAAATTTCCAAATTTTGTGCCTTGTTCGACTTGCAAATCATATACGGACACATGGGTTGGTTGTGCTTCAGTGGTCGTCGTTTTGTGTTCTCCTCAACAAACCCTTCATCCCCTTCTTTCCCCCCATGTTCTTTCATTTCCTTCTCACCAGAACTGCTTCCCCATCGCAGATGTTACGTGCAGTCATTGTTAGGTAGTGAGTCTGTTAGGAAGTATTATGTATTAGGTTATTTATTTTATTAATGTTTTTTAGTTGTTTTATTATTTTAATATTGTTGAGTGTGAAAGACTCTTAAGTTATGTTTATCTCTTTTATGTTTGGGTTTTATCTTTGGGTAGGATTAGATTTATATGTTTTATCTTTTGATTCAAATAGAAGTCCTATCTCATGTGAGACTCTATTTTCTATTATCTTTAAATATTGCATTATTTATGAATAAAGATGAATCAAGAATTTATTCAAACTTTATGTTTGTAGAGTCACGAGCTCCTCTGATTGCTCAACCAAGGAGGTTTAGGATTCCTCCAAAATCCTATTAGGAGGCTTAGGATTCCTCGAAAATCCTACCATATCAATCTTTTTTATTTAGTTTTCAACACGTTACGTAAGCACACAAAGAAAACCTGCACTGCTTCCTCGTCAGAGAGATCGATTCATGTTTGATCAAGCCTCTCAATCTCTAGAGATCGAGATCATCAAGCTAAGGAGCAGATTTCTTTTTCTAGGTTATATTGTATATAGACAAATTTTTATTTGTTGAAATTCATTTACACTATATATGAGTGTTTTTTGAGTAAATGAGGTGATTTCAGTGTGAACTCGTGATTGTCTTTTTTCTGCAAGAAATCTTGAACAAAAAATTATCTATGATTCAATTGCTTGGATTCAAACCCTAAAGAAAGGGAATTGTCGCTGGGCGGAAGTTGTCACTGGGAAAGAACATGGGGGAAGAAGGGAAAGAAGGTTTATGTTGAAGATAGGGAAAAATGACACCGTTTTTTATGGGGGGCTTTTTAAATTAATTTTTTATTTTAACAAGGGTATTTTAGTAACTTTACAGTCCAAAACAACGTCGTTTTGGATTTTTCATCTATTTTGACGGTTTCATTTAACTGATGGGACCATTTTATAAGAATTGGTAGTTTGAAAGGCTAATTTATATCAATTAAAAGTTTAAGACCATTTTATAAATGAATGATAGTTTAAGGGGTCATTTTATACTTTTTTCTATTTTCATTGAGCCGCCCGGCAAGTAGCCTAAAGGAATAGTTAGATATAATGCTACCTCCACTCAACTATCTCTCTTTCCTCAAATTTCCAAGTTTTCAACTGAGAGGGACCCATAAGAGACCCCACTGTTACCTAAAATTGAAGAAATTATACATCTTCCCAGATTACGTGTGGAAAGAAAGGCACGAGTTTGACACCCTACACTGCCGACGATGGCGCCAAAGACATTATAAAATGGTGCCCGTTTCACTTGTTTTGAATCATCGGGATTGCCAAATATCATCATGTCTTGCACACACTTCCTACTGCTGTTTCTTGCCGTGGCTGCTCTCACGGCCACCCCCTCCAATGCCGATTACCAAAAGCCACCAACTCCGGTTTACAATCCACCCGCCCCCATTCACAAGCCACCAACTCCGGTTTACAATCCACCCGCTCCCATTCACAAGCCACCAACTCCTCCTGCTTACAAACCTCCTCCGGTGAGCAAGCCACCCACAGAACACAAGCCACCAACTGCTCCTGTTTACAAACCTCCTCCGGTGAGCACGCCACCCACAGAACACAAGCCACCAACTGCTCCTGTTTACAAATCCCCTCCGGTGAGCAAGCCACCCACAGAACACAAGCCACCAACCCCAGTTTATCAGCCACCTAAAGTAGGGCATCCAACTCTACCGCCCAAAACTGTAAAACCACCACCAGAGCACAAGCCACCAACCCCGGTGTACAAGCCTCAACCACCAACACCACCAAAGCACCTGCCATCGCCGCCTTATGGCCACCCTCCCCCGGAGAAAGGTCAAGATCCTCATAAGCCACCCCGAAAGGTTTTCCCTCCACCACCATACGGGAAGCCACCTACCACAAATTAATGCCTAGTTTGCACCGCAAGCCTTCGACGCTAGCCAATAGAAATAAGAGTTGATGATGTACTACTCATTATGGATGCTTCCTTGTATCAAGCATTACTAGTAATAAGGTTTTCTCAGGTCATTAGTTGTTGCAGGCCAGGTTGTTGGGCTTGTAACTGTCTGAGCACATCCGAATTTTCTAATTTAAAGCATGCAGTGAGTGCCATCGTCAGTATTTTATGGCTATCAATAATATATGTTTCTTTTTGCCAGTGTGTTTGTGCTTTTTGACATAATAGTACCTGCTAATTAAGCTCAATTAAGAAAATTGGTTTTCTTTTTGCTGCATGGAGATTTGGTTGGTGGAGAGAAAAATAGAAAGATATTTAGTAATGTAATGATGAGATATATACGTACTTATTAATTATCTTCCTCTATCCTGTTTGCCAAAAATCAAAAAAATTGAGGGTCGATTTGGAAGTGCGATTTTAAAAATTGTGTTTTCAAAAATATTATTTTTAAATCGTTATTTTTTAAAATTGTACAGGCATTTGGTAAAACATGCTAAAAAGTACTTTTTTATTAATTGAGTGTTTTGATAATATTAGCATATAATTACGGTTTCATGGCCATATTACTAATAAGGACATTTCTTTATAACAATAAAATAACTAACAATGTCTATATGCCTCCATTTTTAACACCTATGGAAACAAAAGTATGAATTATAATTTGATATTAACTTTGAGTTTTCTACTTAGGCAATTATATATTGCTATATCTTGTTTCTATATGGTTTTTTGTTTTAGTGTTTTTTTTTTTTAAAATATATATATTCCAAACAGATATATAATAAAAAATAAAAGAACAATCCATCAAATTAAACTAATAATGTTTATCGAATTTAAAAAGGCACAATAATTATACAAACCACTGAAAACAACACCAAACACCAAACACAAAAGAGTTATATGGAGAGAAACAAAATATTAATGTGATTCTTATTTGATAAAGAAGCGGAGGAAAGAATGAACAACAATGGAGAAAGGAAGAAGAGAGAGAAAAGAGACAAGAATGGTTTATATGTTTTAAGTGGGTATTCTTGGTATTTTTTTAATTCCTACACAAAATAGGTAACTATTGAGCCAAATATCTTTTTAATAGAAATCGTGATTTTGTTTTAAATTCGCACTTTTTTGAATAAGCACCTTCTAATCAGCTTATGAAAATCATAGATTTTTCCACGATTTTAAAATTTACAATTTCCAAATCGCAATCACAAACACTCTAAAATTGCAATTTTGTTTAAAATCGCATATTATTTTTTAAAAAAACGCACTCCCAAACAAACCCTAAGTAAAAAAATAAAAAATAAAAGAAATAAAAAAGAACTAGGTACGTTATTAGTTAATACTAACAAACTGAGATAATTAAATGATTAAATTAATATTTTTTTATTAATTTAAACTTTTAAAATAAGTAATAATTTAAATAAGATGATTTAACAGTAAGATATGCTCAAAACCAGGCCAGAATTTCGCTTAAAAATTTCAGAATATTCTATTGGTAGTGAAACTTGACAATCTGCGCCATGCATGTGACTAATTTGTTGTCAATTTTAAAGCAAGATTAATAAGAGATTGTTCTACTTCTGGCGAGCGTCTTGTGTTAGCGGTATCAAATGAACACTATGAACCAAATTGCGTGAATACCGAGGAACATCAATATTATAGCTCAAGAGTTGCCAAACGGGAAAATTAAATAATAAAAGAAAATCTAGAAAACTTGTCCTCAGGATAGTGATGATGATGATGAAGAACCAGTAATTAAGGGTGCGATTGAAAATATTGAATGCCTCTCCATTAACGCGGCTTGCAAGTTTGAAACCAACATGGATCGAGGAGACACTTTACAAGAAAATTACAACACAATCTGAAAGATTTTATTGTCATATATATATATGCTCCCCCCTTTAGTAATTATGTTGTGTGTTTATACCCCGGTTACTTAGTAAAACACAAATTAAGCAAAGTTTAAGGAGGGAAAAAACCAGCAGAATCTATCCCATGGTTTGAGGTCTTACAGTAGTAGTTAACTGTTAAAGGATCGCATGGGATCCAACCTATATCTCCTGTCGTTCTAAACAGCAAATGATGCACCACAGTCGACAGTCGAAACCTAACTTCCATGTCAATGGCTAGGAGTTGAACTATATCTCCTGTCGTTCCAAACAGCAAATGATGCACCTCAGTCGACAGTCGAAACCTAACTTCCATGCATGTTCCATGTCATTGGCTAGGAGTTGAAAGCTGAATCATGAAGTTGAGTAGTGTTACTTTTCACAACTATTTTACATGGGACGTGATGCGATAAATGGGCATAAATAATAACATTACCTAATAGTACTTAGATTGCAAAAGCAGAAGAAGAAGAAGAAGAAGAAGAAGAAGAAGAAGAATGTTGGGAAAAAGGTTAATGAGGACCGGAGAAAAAACAAATGGTCGCCGGCCACTGCATTAAAGTCAGAAAAACATGGCACGACTACAACAATGATATTAAAACCAACAACAACGACAATGAAAGAAAATAATTGAGGAAAAAAAGAAAATGTGACAGAATAACTCGTACACGGCACTGAGAGATTTTTTACATTTAAGTTTTTAATTTTCGATTTTTTCAAGAATAGAGTATTACTTTGTCGTTTGTGAATGCCTGATTTTAGGAGTATGAAAATGGAGTCTTTATATGACACTATGCGCGGGTTTTGTTCTTTATAATTTAGTTTTAAATTTGTTTTTAAAAGTAATCTTCTTCAAAAAGGAAAAAAAAAAATGGAATAATAATAATTAGAAGGATTTCTTTCTATCTTTTAGTACTATTTCTCACGTATATATTCTCAGCAACAAAAGTGAAACAAAATTCAAAATTATTACAACATATTGACTAAAGAGAGAAACTTTCCACGGTGAATTCAAGGCCTTTAGCTTATTTTATTTTCTATTAATGTTTATAAATGGTAATAAATCGGCATTTGATACGGTCTATAAATGGTAAGCGATCTCAGCATAATCACATTATAATATCAACTTAATGATTAATTCTACATGTCACTATTATGTCATTTTAAGAATGAGGTGGCGTTCAAAAATAATAAATTATAACTTGCAGGAAAAAAAACCCTAGCCGTCAGAGAATCATTCTAGCTCCCTCATCCTCTCTCCCTGGCCTTCCCCTCTCCCCCTTCCTAATCTCCCCCTCCCCTTCTAACTATTTTTCCATTGTTTTCTGTGTTTTTTTATATGTTTTTCGGTCATATGCAGCAACTTCAGCCAATTACATCTGTCCGCCAAGGTGTTGTGCCGCCCATCTCCTTCAAAACGTACCAATGCTAGCCAATACTTATCATCTCCTCCACTCAGTTGCTGTTTTTTTATGGTTATATTTTTTGTTATGTTTGTTTTGATAAGAGTTTTTTTCTTCTTAGATCTACTCTTGTGAGCGATCTTCAAGGAGAATGATATAGTTCTCCAACCGTTTTGGATTGATGAGGAGTAGATCTAGTATTCATAGGAGCATATTTGTGTGGGGGGTAGGTTTTCTCTAATTTTTGTGATCCGTTTTTCGGCTCTTAGGCTTAAGAGGATAAGTTTCAGCATGAATTTTCTACTACCGAGCCGAAAAAGATGAGCACTTATGCATTGAGACGAATCTATATTTGGAACAGATTTGATATTACAAATGAAAATTAGTTATAGGTGATGATATTATTGTCATAGATATGATTTGAATTTTGATTTTTATATAAACATCTATGACTTGTAACCTCATAGTTTTGGTTATAATTTTTTTAGAACTTTTTGTTTTGTGATGTAAGAGTATTTATACTCGTGATCCTTCTTCAATGAGACTAGAATGATTTTTCCTTTCAAAAAAAAGAAAAAAAATGAGGTGGCATTTAAAATTACCGTTTCATAAAAATTCAATAATAATCAATCACAAATCCAATGTTAATTTTAGAAACTATGCACATCAATCTTGGAATGATATAAGATAGACTTCTAACATAACTCTAAGATAATAAGGTAGTGTCAAAAGCATATTGATCATAATAAATTTTGGATATGATACATACTATTGGTCCTTCCCTGCCCAACTCTTAACTAATTCATAATTGGATTTGTGGGACGCCGAGTTGGACAAGAGAGGACTGATGGGAAGTGAAAGAATCATTTTTCTTTGAATATATCCTTACATCCCAACCACCAAACTCAAGTTGGTAACGTAGAAGTCAACTTGAGTTTTGAAAACAAATTAAATCACGAAAATAATCAGGAAAATGTGCTTTGATGAACACATTAGCAAGCTAATTAGTAAATGCTAAAAAGACAAAAGACGGAGAGTTCCTAGCTAGAGGAGATGATGGTGCACAAAATTGCAACTGATCTCATCGTTTTCGATGCGTTTGGGGAGGATCACATCGTTATGAAAAATTTTGAACTGCGTTGTCATTAAAAATAAGAGAGCTAGACGTCTCAAGAGCACCCATGTCAAGTAAACTCGGCAGAATCAGATTTTTGTTAGGCCAATAAAGTCATCAATTTCCAGAACATATTCTGAAAATATTTTTGATATATTCTAAGCAAGTGTAGTCATTCAAACGATCGAGAAAGTTCCTGGCAACTATATATCTATATATTGACATTTGAAAACAATCATAGTGTAAAAGTCATTTGTATGGTATATATCACAGAGGAGATGGAGCGTTGGATGCTAGTATAAATGGTGAAGAAAAGAAGATTTTAGAAGGTCGAGGAGAGATTTTAGAACCGACACACACCAACCAATATCGTGTGATGAACAATTATGGAAATTAACTGTACTTGCAAAGATATCACTCACAGAAGATAAAAACAAATTAAGGAGAGATATTAACATAACATTTAATGACCTGCATGATCATTACGACAGATACAGAATATGCCATGGTCCAGTACTCAAGATCCTCGACAACCATTACTTTAGTGCTCTTGAAGCGGATTCATTGTCTGTTGAAAATTGCAAAGAGAGGCCCTATGATCAGGATGTACTGCAAATCACTCATTTTACAGTATTTACTTACCAAGTGTCACATCATCAATTCAAGAAAAATGCAAAAAATAAAAATGAACACAGATACAACAAATCAAAATAAATATAATACCAAAAATACCTTTGCAAGCAGACTAAACAGACTCAAAGAAAAAAGCAAACCCAACAGATCGATGCCGACCATGGGTCTGGCCAGACCCACTCGGCCGGTAGTCGAGCAAACCGCCGACCGCTTGGGTCTCGCCCGTGACCTTCGAGACCCACCTACAACGTCGCCACATAAACCCACCCACAACAAGACGAAAACCCACCCATGGCGAAACCCACAATGAAATCCATGGCGAAACCCCATCCATGGCGAAAACCCACCCATAGCACACGTCGAAACCCACCCACATCGAAACCCCATCCACGGCGAAACCCATCCACGGTGAAAACCCACCCACAGCGCGTCGAAACCCACCCACATCGAAACCCTATCCACAAATGAAACCCCATCTCGTGAAACCCACCCATAGTGTACGCGTTGAAACCTACCCACATCGAAACCACGGCGAAACCCCATCCACGGCGAAACCACCCACGGCGTGGGTCTCGTCGGTCTAGCCATTTCACGAATGATCTCTGCTTGCACGAAGGGTCTGGCCAAGTTCATTGCATGGGTCTTTGTTTTTTAGTCTTTTTTTTTCTACCTCAGAGCAATCCAGTGCATTAGGATTTATGTTATTTTGGTGTATTTTTTTAATTTTTTCTGAGGTGTTAATTAGGGATTAAATACTATAAAAATGGTATTTTAAGGTGCATCCTGACCAAAGTTAAATTTAATTGCAAAACATGGTGAACGTCTGAGTTTTCAACATTTATCAAAAGTAGTTGTCAATAAATGCAATAATATTGCACTATTGGAGCTAAAATATCAGTGATTTGGGGCTTTACCCTCTGCCCACAGTACGCTTTCCTAAACGACAACCTGATCATGATAAGGACAAACCAAAGCCCCAACACCACAACAATATTACACAAATACACTTGATTACATTATAGAATATAGCGCTATGCTTGTGCTTACTTTGTTTTGTAAATTTCTTGCAATATTCTTCATGGTTTTAATCTCTATAATTTTTATGTCAATCGGGGTGTTTGTGGGAAATTCAAAATGTTTTCATTCTAAAGTTTGTTCCGTTTATTGCCTTCTTTGATATATATATAGGACTTGTCTTGGGTTCACTTCTTTGTCCACAAACACTCACATTCTTCTTGTTTGATTTTTTATTTTTATTTTATTTTATTATTATTTTTATTCTGGTGTGTATTTCTCTTCAGGCGCTTATATATATACACTTTTTTTTTTCTAATTATATATACATTAACTATATGCATTTCTCACTGGAATTTTGTCTACGCATTGTATAGATTGAAGTTGCCTAGGTATTCTAAGAAAAACCCTTTTTTGTTTAAAACTTTTTTACACCATCTTTCATCCGCCAAGTTGAAAGATGGTGTATATATATTAAAAAAAAAAAAAAAAAAAAAGAGAAAGAAAGAAAGAAAGAAGAAGAAGAAGAAGAAGAAAGATAAAGGAAGCACTGCTCTTTTACTTTTCTACTTTTAACTAAGCAGCCCCGGCCAGTGTTTAAACTCAGCTTCTAAATTTCCTGATGGAAAATAGGGCTGGAATGCTATAAATTAATCTACCGAGAGTGCTAGGCTTAGAATTAAATTTTACAAAAAACCTTTACAACATGATGTGACACAATATAACTGAAAATGAGGTAAATTAAACTTTAAAAAAGTCAATCGATCATATTGTAAAATTTTTTTTTTGTAAAATTTCTTTGTAGGCCTAGCGTATAAGTTATACGCATGTTATTATTTTGCGGACACTAGACTGGTAGCCCAGCCTACTCTCTCTCATAGGGCCTTAATATGGTCAACTTACATGTCAAAATTTGTTCTCCGAGTAAAGTTTCCAACAGCTGCTTCCACTTACGTACCTCCTTTGCGACTTTAGAGGTTACCATCCATACATCTCATCTCATCCATTTTCCATCTAACATCGCACCAATTAATACTTCATCTTTACAATAGTGCCTGTCACATTAATGAATTATACCAGCTCAGAAAAAAAAAAATGGATCAAACCTAGGGCCGGCTCAATTCTTAGTGCAACTTATGCGGGAATTGAGATTCTCTCAATTTCATTTGAACTGTATAATATTTGGTTTATTTGAATTGGAGATGATAATGTTCTCGCACGCAGTCATCTAATTCTCCTAATTAATAGTTATAAAAATAAATAAAAAATTAGGTACAAATTAGTTTAATACATTTAAGTGTACAATTTACGTTCATAAAGAATAGACTTTAATTTCCATGAATTTTTCAACGTACGTATAAAAATTCTTGGAATGTCTCGATCAACTTGTTTACTATTCCATTTTCACATTCGTCAATTCCAATTTCAGCCTGTAGAACATGAAAAATTTTTGTCTCCAAATGTGCTCTAACATTAATCTGAATTAAATGTTTAAAAGAATATGGAAAGTCTTCAAAATGCATAAATTTCGATTGTTTGCATTTTGCAAAACATATATAATTAAACATAGATAACTTTCAATACAAATAAATAAATAAAAATAACTTAGATAACTCTTAAACATCCAACATTTTTTGACATCATCTTCCATTACAAATCACTCTTTATGATATTTTCTCTCTAGATGACCAAACCATAGGGCAAAAGGACTAGTTTTCCAAGCTTTTGGCTGTGGAAGTATTTAGATTTCCGTGATGAATGACGCAATGATGGCGGACGATCTTAGCAGACTATGGGGGAGTTTCTCCCTCTCCGAAGTGGAGGGGGCTGAAATGGAGGTCCGAAATCAAGTGTGGGAGATAGGAGCTAACCGAGGAAGAACCTGTGCGGTGGAAAATTGATCGCCGATCATATGGTGAGCAAGGAGATTATCCTAACTACATTAATTCGTGGATGGAAGCCGTTAGGTACACCCACTTTCAAAGCGATGGGAGATAACTTGTTCTTGGTGGACTTTGTGGACGAGAAAGACAAGATCAAGGTCTAAGAAGGTAGACCATGGGTCTTCGAAGGGAACCTATTCGCCGTAGAGGATTATGAGAGCTAAAGACTCCAACAAAGTACCCCTTCGATAAAGCAGCGTTTTGGGTCTGGATGTATAACCTTCCATTGGCATGCATGAACCTACACATTGGCTACCAAATCGGTTTGGCGATGGGTCATGTTGAGGAGGTTGATGTTGATAATGGAGGAATGGGACAGGGGGAGGCTTTGCGGGTCAAGATTACTCTTGACTTACAAAAACCTCTGATGAGGGGAAGGATGCTAAAAATCAATGGCCTATACCAACTAGTACCGACGTTACGTATCATGTCTTACGATGTATCTTAACAGTTAATTAATAACATAATTACCAAGTAATTACAGAAAGTAGGCGTGCTTATATCATACTCGTAGTCAGTCAACTGAAATATTTCACGTTTTACGTAAAAAGGGTGTAAGCGTCTACTTACATCGCACATTCGAGTGAATCCTCCGACGAAACTAAGTTCTGTCATAACGGATACAAAACACTGTTTTTCTAGGCCCTATTTATCCTAAAATTGTAGTTAGGCTAAAGCATACACGTGTAAAACTCAAAACTAGTATTTCGCCCACTTACCGTGACGTAATGTGTTAAACATACCGTTTTAAGATTCGAACAGTGCATGGTTCCTATAGTACTTCTAGACCTCTAAACCTCTTCTAAGCTAATAAAAGAACACATACAATGTAAGAAATCACAACATAATGGGATTTTGATAGAGCCCTTTGAAAACATTATCATTTCTAAGGAGAAACTTGATGAACAATTTGGGAAACTCAACAAGGCATAAACCAAGGCTACAACAGTATAAAATACTAGGGAAACAAGGATTACCTCGAAGTTAAGTATGGACATGATCTCCTCTCCTTGAAAACTCCTTTTTAAAGCATTATTTCTCACCGAATTCTCTCTTAAAACGTGGAAAGGGGTTCTGGCAGCCTAGAGACACACCAGAGGGCAGAAATGGGTGTGAGAAATGAGAGGAGTGGGTTGGTATTTATAGGAAAAGTCCGCCACCAACTCTCTGTCAGACCAGTGGACGTTCAACAACTCTAGCGTACGTCCGGTGATTCTTACATAGTGGTCCAAAGGGTATTTGATGTACAAATTTAATTGTACTCGTCAATTGCACGAGTCGATTGTAATATAGCGGGCGTGCAAGTGCGAGGTCGAACACACAGAGAATCGTGTTTGTCAAAAACCAATTTTAAAGTGCTTAAATTAAACTTATCTTAACCTAGTCCCAATATCAAACACATGGCGTGCATTAAAATAAACTAAATTAAAATGCAATAAAATAAAGAAATAAAAAATAACTAAAGTCCCTAATCCACCTCACAATAAATTAATTAATATATAAACATGCTTAACTCATATTCAATAAACATTTATGCTACAAGGCATATTCTGAGCGTTAACACATTGTTCATATTTTCGTCTAAATGACAGAATAATATGAACTAAACATGAATATATATTTAAATATATAGTTAATTAAACATCCGTCTATCGATTAAAAGCAATGCATGTTCTAGTGTCACGCTAGTTCATGCATGCTACTATGCAAGTCCTATCGTGCCTATTGAAATAATCAAAAGCGTCATTTGACGAAAGACAAAACATGAAAGGTCTAGGTCCAAAGGATCCAATGTGAAAGTGATTTAACACTAACTACAATGGATAAATGGGCGTAGCCCTAACGATGAAATGTATCCATCGGACTAAACACTATGACCAAACAATCAGCAATCGATGCAACTTTGTCATTAAATTAAACCAAACGAACTAGCATGGCAAATAATAACGGATTAACGTAAAACTAACTATGAAAGCATTTAAGTAAATCTAAAGTGAAGGAATAAGAGACTAAATAAAGGTAAAATAAAATATAAATTAAATAAATGACAATTTATGAGGATTTCTGATGGAAAAAGAGGCTTTGGGCCCTAGAGGCACCTCAAACGTGAAAAACAAAGAATACACAAGGTCCTATTTATAGGTGGCAGTCCGCAGGCGTTGACGCACTGCGTTCAAACACACCATTATTTGTTGTCAAAGCAGGCGTGCGTTCGATCGCAAATAAGCTGCGTAAAACTAGGGGCCCATGCGTCACGTTCCGAGTTCCGAAGCAGATAACCGCTTAGGGTGGGCATGCGTTAGACCCACGCTCATGCGCGCGACCGTGGAGTGCGTTGAATGCACCTAAAATGCGTTAACGCACTGGCGAATCAGCTTCTTCACTTGGTGCATTTTGCCTTTTGCTAGCCATGTTTTAATGCAATATCCTGCACAACACAAAATACTAAAAACACTAAAAATAATTAGATATTAACAATGCTAAAGGCCTAACGAATATAAATTAAGGGGTCCAAATAAGCACTTTTAGGCACCGATCAGTGTTTCGTACATCCAGGTATTATCTAAAGAGTATTCAAAAAGTAGCGTACATCCGGTGGTCCCATGGACGTCCGCTTGTACGGTTTGCAGGGCGTATGTCCAGTGGTCTCCCTACATCCGCATTACAAATAGAGGCATACATCCGACTGACCTAGCGTACGTCCACCTCCTGAACGTCAGTGTTTGGCTTCTATTTTTTATAAGTTCAAAGTGTGATTAGGTTAACGCTAAGGATCTTAGGTCTCATCTAGGCAGCTTTATAGAAGGCCTTGTTAAACGCTCTTAACGGACAAGGTTTTGTTTAGTAAAAAGGTTTGTTTTTGTCGAGGTATTACACTCAACCACCTATTTTTTTGACAATCAAGCTTTGTGCGGATGAGAGTCATTGGCATAGATTATCCAACCTCCTCCATACTTACGAGATGGCCCTGGGACAATGTTTGAACTTGACCAAGACAACCATTTATTTCAGTCATAATACACAAACAAAGTTACTTTTAGAAGTGTCAGATATGACACCTGGTTGAAAATCTCGAGAATTCAAAAGTATCATTGACAAAGTGTGGAAACGGCTCCAAGATTGGAAACTTAAACTCCTATCCCATCTTACTCAAGGTGGTGGTTCAGTGTCTTCTTTGTTCCCAAATTAACACACTCATGCAAAAGTTTTGGTGGGGCACCTTGGGTATTCATTGGATGAAATGGAGTAAATGGGGATCCCAAAATCACGTGGAGGTATAGGATTTTGGGATTTTATTTGCTTCAACAAGGCCCTCCTTGCTAAGCAATCTTGGCGACTATGGCAAATGTCGGACAACCTAGTCTCTCAAATAATGAAGGGTAAGTATTATGATAATGGATCCGTCCTCGAGGCAAGTTGGGTAGCAACCCATCTTACGCTTGGAATGCATTTGGGTTCACGGATCTTCTTAAGGATGGTTTGTGGAGGATTGGTAATGGCGATTCGTTAAAATATGGGGCAATAAATGGGTTCCATCCCGACTACATTTGCAATTCAATCCCACCCTAGGGGTTGGCTCATGATGCATGTGTGAACTTATGGACAGATCTTCACTAGAATAGAAGCTTGATTGAGAATTTATTTTCTCTGGAGGAGGTGAGAGCTGTTTTGTCCATCCCCATTAGCCCAAACCGGAGGATGCCATACTGTGAAGGGTATGAAAAATGGTTTATTTACAATCCGAGTGTACAACTTGGCAAGAATGAATGAAAGCAAGCACTCCCAGAAGCTCCAACCAAAGGGAAAAACGAGATGTGGAGTATTTTGTGAGGCTTTCTATCCCCAATGCCGAAAGAACTTTTATGGAAAGCATGCCATGAAATCCTTCCTACCAAGGTAAGTTTGTTCAAGAGAAAGGTTGTTACAGAAACTATGTGCCCAATTTGTAACTTAGATGAGGAGACGTGTTTCCATATCTTGTGGAATTGCCCCTTAGCTAGGGATGTTTGGAGTGGAAGTTTGAAAAATTTAGAAAACTCCTCCTGTGGACCGACTTTCCAACGTGAAGAGATGTTCAGAGTGTGATGAGACGAGCTATGCATGTTTATACTACCGACATATTTGGTTTAGGAGAAATGAGGTAACTCATGGAGGTTCTTTCTTGCACCCAAATGTGTTGCTCCAACAGTAAAGGAGGCAATGGATGCTTTTGTTGTAGCAAAGAAATTATCACCAGAGAAAACTGATGGGGATAGCGGTGGGTGTAGCTAATTGCTATCTACACCAAACCATCGTGAGAGGTTGATTTGTGAGGAACGTTATTATGAAGAGTGTTTATTTGTGATTGTGGGAGGGTTGCTCCTCCTTTCTTGAATTCATTAATAAGATCTTTCGCTCTTTTCTAAAAAAAAATACAAATCACTCTTTATAATTTTCAATTTTCTCTTTAATTTTCTTTAAGTCTTATTCTTTCGTTATTAAAACCCTACTTAAGATCGACATTGTCAAAAGAAAGATGAAATGATTAGCCACATTATAGAGGCGTTAGAAAAACTTGAGTATAGAAATTTAAAGCATTTACATTGCTTAGCAATATTTAGTTAATATTTAAGAAAATAACAACTTTTTTTCTTCCTATTTTAGCTATCTCACTTTTTAAAGGTTAAATACTTTATTTGTACATGGGTTTGCAGATTTTATTTTTACCACCTAGGGTTCATATCCTATCATCAATGGTACATGACATGAAAAGACCAACTTAGTACCTCCGTTGGATTCGTGTCATCATATAAAAAATGTCATGTGTCCTAAAATTTATTAATAATAATAATAAAAATACTAAACCTAAAACAAATTTTGAAAATTCATAGGTGGAACCCATTTTTCAATGGGAGTGGCCAGCCACCCCATTTCAATCATGGGGTAATAACCCACCCCCAAAGGCCTTGGGGTATGATATGTTGTGGTGAGCTACCCAAATGACCGAAATATTAATTTTTCCATTTTTTTTTTTTTTTTTTACTTTTCTAATTATTTGTTTAGAAAACGTGGCATTTCCATGTAACGACACATGCCATTCCGTTAGTTTAAGCTAATAGAACCTAACGGAGGTACTAAGGGTCCATTTGAAATTACGGTTTCAATAAGTACAATTTTAAATCGCTACTTTTTAAAATCATAAAGGCATTTGGTAAAACATGTTAAAAAGTACTTAAATATTTGTTGTGCAAAATCGTAATTTTAATTTAAATTCGCATCTTTTCAAATAAACACCTCTTAATTTACTTATGGAAATCACAGATTTTCTTTTCCCAATTTTAGATTAAATGTTTTTTAAATCACAATGCCAAATACTTTACATATTGCGATATCTTTAAAAACACATTATTATTACGAAATCGTAATTGCAAATGTACCATAAGTTGGTCTTTTCCCATCAATCAGATATCATTTATGATAGGATTTGAACTATTAGTGAAGAAAAATAAAAATCTGCAGACTCAAGTGCTAATGAAGTATTTAACCATTTTTAAAGCACTTATATCCAACTTAACATTTTAACGGTTCACTTTCACTTTTTAATTTAAAATATTATTTTTTTTATCCATTTTCATTATTCCCAAAGAAGAGAGAATCAAAAGAATTTTTTTATTAATAGAAATTATGCATTGTACTTAGCTACCGTATTTAGCAAATCATTAAATATTTTGGCTAGTAGGATGTTGAGTTTATATATATATTTTGACTAGTAAGCCCAAAATTTATTGAGCAGGCCCTCTGCAATTATTGCCCATCGCACTCTAAACAAATTATATTGCCCATCGCACCCAAAATTTATTTAGCAGGCGTAGCTTGTTATTTTTCGCCATAAAAAATCTCTTCAGCATATTTGCCACTAGTCTATAGTAGGGTGTATTTGTTAAAGGGTTTTGGTCTGATTTAGTAAAATTTGATTGATGTAAAAAATAAAAAAATAATAAAAAAAGAAATGAAAGAGTAAGAATATTTAATATGAAAAAAAAAATATTTTGTAGCATTTTTTATTTAAATAGTAATAAAAAATAATTGATGTGATGTAAAAAGTAAGAATATAAAAAAAAAAATGAAAAAGTAAGATGAATAGTATTGAACCAAAATCATTTGGTAAACGGGAAGTCATGAAGAATGATTGCAAATTTATATAGATATCATTTTACCAATCAGAAATTAATCAAACTTCAACCCAAAAAAAAATAGTTTATGCAATGTTTCGTTTTTTTTTTTTCTTCTACTCGAATAAAATAAAAGTGGTTTTTAAGTTACTTTTCCTATGAGTGTTCTTTGAATATATTAATTGTACGTATTGTACTTATATATATAGTTATGATTTTGGAGAACAGTGATTCTATTAGTAACAACGAAGTTCGAAATGAAATGAACTCATGTTAAGGTAGGTTTAACAAATCTGCCAGTAGATATATCCTTACTTGAGAAGAAAATTGTTTTGCTACCATTCTAATGATTGAGCACAAATGATGAGCGGATAAATGATGGTTATGTAGCGATTTCAAAATATAAAACTTGTCATGGACAGTTGAATAAATTAATACTAGGCGTAAAAAAATAAACTAAGTTTTTTTTTATTATTTTTTTTTATTGTATATATATATATTTATGTTTGAAACGATAATTAGTGAGGTTAATTAGGATAGTGGTAGCTAGGTAGCCTCATTTTTGTTTATTTTGAATCTCTCTTATATTTGTTTGGAATTTCTTTATATTTTATCTTTTGAAGCAACCAATTTTCATATCATTAAACACCCCAAAAAAAAAAGCCAATGTGCGTTTTTTCTATTGGATATATACTTTACGAGTTTAACAGTTATTCTGATGATTAAGCTACTATAAAAAGATGTGATAGAGAATTGTTAATATAGTCTTTACATATATATATGTTCATGCATACCGAATGAGTCGCATGAAGCATTTCAATTTCCACCGGACCCCTACGTCTCGTTACCATGCATAATGCCTTTAAATGATCCGAATTAAGTACTGCAGTAGATGCCAAAATTTGTCCTTTTGAGCAAAGTTTCCAACCGCTGCTTAGTTTTTTCCACTTACCTCCTTCGACTTTAAAGGGAAACTTTTCATTAATTGATCAATCCTTGTACTTTTCTAAGGAGCCGAACCGAACAACACCTCCATCGGATCAAACAATATATATTGGCACTAATTTTCCAACATTACGACTCAATGGAACCAAACAACACGTATCACATTAATGAATCGCACCAAGAGGAGATGTGAAGTGTGAACCTCTTGAACCATTCATTAATTGATCAATCCTTGTACTTTTCTAAGGAGCAAACCTCCATCGGATCAAACGATA
The DNA here is from genome assembly GCA_013348765.1 of Carpinus viminea. Classification (NCBI taxonomy): domain Eukaryota; kingdom Viridiplantae; phylum Streptophyta; class Magnoliopsida; order Fagales; family Betulaceae; genus Carpinus; species Carpinus viminea. Next base: position 15,770,804 of record CP054671.1, on the reverse strand, counting down.
TATATTGGCACAAATTTTCCAACATTACGACTCAATGGAACCGAACAATACCTATCACATTAATGAATCGTGTCATGAGGAGATGTGAAGTGTGAACCTCTTGGTTTGATTTCTTCTACCGTGTGGAACAAAATGAACCATCTTTTGGCACGTATAGTACTGCCTATAATGACATCAAACCAGTATAAAAAGGTGTCCATGCGCCATCAAAAAATGTCTTCTGCAATATACTTGCCACTCTACTTGCTCCTTGGCTTGGTGGCTCTTGCCACTTCAGCTCTTGCTGATTATTACAAGCCGCCTCCCAAATAAGAGCCTAAGCCACCTGCTCCTGTTTACAAGTCTCCTCCACTTAAGAAGCCACCAATTCGCAAACCTCCTATAGTGGTACGACCACCGCCTTATAAAAAGAAGCCACCACCACCTTATGGACACTACCCAGGACACCCTCCGCCACGAAATGTGTATCATCTGCCTCCACGAAGGGTGTATCCTCCACTGCCGTCACCATATAAGAAGAAACCCACCCCACGACAAGCCACCCTACAAGCCCCCACCACCTGTCCATCAGAACTGATCAGTTTATATAAAAATGATAAATTATATGCATCCTAGAAATAAGAGCAATTGAGTTGCCAAACTCATACTGTGCATCCAGGAAATCATTTGCCATTAGCTTAATAAGTGAGGAAAGCTAGCTTGTGGCCCATGGGCATATATATCCTAGTTTCGCTAATGTAAAGGAGCGCGCTACTGCCTCCACCAGCCTTATTGTTCTGCAATATATATAGTTCTTCCTTTTATTATGTGTATGCTTAATTTCTGGTTCGCAATACTGCGCTAATTAAGCTCAAAAAATTACTGTGGTTTCTCCGCGCGCATATGAAAATTTTGGTTGACGTACAGGCACGACCAATAATTAAGTACCGTCACTTAAAAAAAAAACATTTTTTTAGGTTTTTTTTTTTTTAATGAGAAAATGATTATATTTGATAAATCAATCAAACAGAGTGCATGTTGCTCTCTCAACAAAATATCACAGATACAATCTGAAACTTTCTCCCTTCAAATCTTATCTAGCTATGACACCCAGTTCAGCCAAATTGGCCAGTTTATGGGTTGCCGTACTAGCATCTCTACTCACATAAACACATTGCCATCTACGTAGAGAGTGAAGAATTCCTTTAAGTAAAGACCATGTTTCGTGATACTTTTTGCTCCCATCACCAACCCCTCACTACAAAAAAAAAAAAGCACTTTTAAAAAGTCGACGCTAATAGTATTAGCATCGACTTTTGGACGCTACAGGGTTGGACGCTAATTGTCCGACCCTAATGGTATCATTAGCGTCGACACCAAAGTGGACGCTAAAAGTCATGTATGGTGGACGCTAATGATGGAGAGGAAAGAAAGTAGAGTGGACGCTAATAGTGCAAAATAAAAAATAAAAACCATTAGCGTCGACTCTAATAGTCTAAAAAAAAAAATTAAAAAAAAATCAACTATTAGCGTCCAAACCAAGTGGACGCTAATAGTGTTAAAAAAAATTTAAAAAAAATGAAAAACCATTAGCGTCAACTCATAGTCGACGCTAATGCTCTAAAAAATTTTAAAAAAAAATTTAAAAAAAAATTAACTATTAGCATCCAAACCAAGTGGACGCTAATAGTGTTAAAAAAATTTAAAAAATAAAATAAAATAACTATTAGCCCGACTTTTGGACGCTAATACCCTATTTAAAAAATAAAAATAAAAAAGAAATTTTAAAATATTCAAATAATTAATGAAATGATAAATTTGTAAAATAATAACTATTGGAAGTTCAAATTGACATGATTAAATAATAGATATCTCTAGCACTACTCCTACTCCATAGTAAATTGCAAAGTTGATAGAAAATAAAATATCAAGAAAATTGACAATAAGATAACAAAGTAATAAGATTTTAGACTTTACAAGCCTAAGGGTTACAATTTTATCCTTGTTAGATCACAACTTATCCTAGGGAAGCTAACTCAGAATGAAGCAGCCAACTAAGAAACCATGCCAACCACCAAGCAGAAATACAAAAGAGAAAAATAGCAGTAGAGAAAAAATAAAGATGTAAGAAGCAGCCATTCTAATATATCTAAACAAAATAACACTCACAAAGAGAATGTTCATATTTACATACAAATTTATAAAGAATAAAACCAAATAGAAACTAATGACCAAAACCAAACAAAAAAAAAATATCACAACTAATCTCGACCATCTCAATGAAAATTAAAATGATAAATCTCAACTAATGCTAATTCAACCACCAAAAAAAAAAACCGGTGTATCAAACCTTTATATGCCAAGTTAAAGTGAAATGAGACTATCTCAATCAGCAAGTCCTCTTATTATTGCTGGTCAGTATCATGGAAACTTCTTGCATGCCAAAGACATAGCCAATCACTCAAAAACTTCACAGCTTCATCATTACCACATACATGCAAGACACCAAAAAAATATTAGGAAAAAAGTATCTCATCTCTGATGAGAAACTGGAGAAAAGGAAAAGATGGTCAATCTATTTAGGACCATCAAAAATTGAATCACACAACTTCGATACAAAGAGAAAACTGGTTCAAGATATCTGACCTCTGTGGCCTTCTTTGGCTTGTACTTATAAGTCCACAAGGAACCCTCAAGCTGATTACCAAAACGTGCATGATATGACATCATCCTGCAACTGCAGCAAAAATGACAATCCTCTTGATATAGGTGTGATTATACCTGCGTTGAACAGCCACAAACTTGGAGAAAATTTGAACACAGAATTCCACAGCAACTCCACCACGCGAGTGTATTGCTCTTTTATTTTAGATTGCACAGAACTGCTTCTACTATCAATCCACATAAGTTACTACAGAGCCAAGTATCTTCTTTAGACATATTCCATTTATTGTATAGTTTTAATTTCATTTAATCTATGTTGACTTTCAATTACTCATAATGTACCATATCACAACTTAGGAAAGTGCTAATCACATTTGCGATACCACTTTAAAAGGACTATAAAGCTACAATTGGAGCTCTTTGAAATCACTTATAAAGCTTATTCTTGCCTAGTACGAAACCAATATGAAAACATCCATACAACACCCTCGGCACTCGCCCAATGTAGGACTAACTTTATTCTCTAAGAGCATGTCATCAATTGTTAAGGGCAATTCTCATTCAATCAACAACTCAATTCCAAATTTCTAGAATAATTTTAATCACTTATTCACTTTGAAGCAAGGTCACAAACTTTGAACAGATTGAGAATATACCAACTTGAGGGTCCTCCAATGAAGCTCTTGGCATCTCCTTCTATCCTTTAGACATCAGCACCACTGATTAAGATTAGGAACCTTCTTTTTACATTCAAAACTAGCTAACACAGTAATAAACATATAGAGTAATCAAAAGATAAAAGAAACCAAAATACATTTGTTTCCAATTCTAGTTGTTTCTGACATCCATTAAACATCAAACATGGACTTCATAACAAACAAACAAAAATCTGTAGCACATGGGATCATAAATAATTGCATTAAAGAACACAAAACAATAGCACAAGATCATTTCCCACATATTCTTAGCATTATATCATTAATCTGCCCACATAATTAGCCTTGGAACAAAATGAACTTACATACTTTTTTGAAATCAGAAGTACTAGGAACTTCATTGCCTGAATTCCTGAAATCACTACAAGAATTAAGCTCTTTAGTGTCGACAAAAAGTCGACGCTAATACTCCAAAAGTTAACGCTAATAGTATTAGCGTCGACTTTTGGACGCTAATAGAGTGGACGCTAAATGTCCGACTCTAAAGGTATCATCAACGTCGACTTCATGTAGACGCTAATACTCCACTTTTAGCGTCGACAATGTGGACGCTAAAAGTCCTTTATTTTGACGCTAAAACATGAGTGGGCGAAGGCCAAAAGTCGACGCGATAGTGCATTATCGTCACTCGACGCTAATACTATTAAAAAAATTAAAAAATTACTATCAGTGTCAACTCAAAGTTGACGCTGATAGTATTAAAATAAATAAATAAAAATACTATCAGCGTCGACTTTGTGTCGATGATAGTATTTAAAAATTTTAAAAATAAATATATATCAAATATAGACGATAGTCTTGAAAATTAAAAAAAATACTATTAAATTACATTAATTTAATTTTTATTTAAAAGCTAAATAACAAGCACTAAAAGGTTAACAAACATATCTAAAACTATTAATTAGAAAATAAGGAAAAAAAAGAAAAGATGTCCATAACCCACATATACACACCGAGCATATAAGAGAAGCCACATAACTAGTAATGGCAAAAGAATAAGAAAATTATGATAACTATCATACTCCATAATGATCTCTATCATCTTTGGCTCTCTCGCCAAGTTCTTAAACATTAAAAAGCCCAAACAACCCTCCATTCAACCAAAAAGCCTTCAACAAAAATCACAAAATCAAACTAACCTTGCCTTGGCTATGAGTTCATCCACCTTCATCTTCTTCCATTACTGCACTGCCCATTCCAAAAATCAACCACAATCAGCTACCAAAATCAAACAAGAAGAAAGCAAGAAAGATAATTGAGAGAAGAGAAAGAGAGAGGAATGGCATATAAACAACAATTCTAATAACCAGTATTGCTAACTATTTTACTCTCTAAATAACAATTCTAATAACCATTATTGCTAACTATTTTGCTCTCTAAATAACAATTCTAATAACCGTGTAAATAGCCCCATAGATCCCTAATTTTACTTCCAAACTCTAATTTGTTGTGAACTCTAAGTACTGATCATAGATCCTTCTCTCTACTAATTAAAGATTAGTAATCATGTTTTAGAAGTTTGTAACAGCAAACTTTCCTAGATGCTACTTGTTGCATGTGATGAGCTAGACCTACACAAGAAAGAAAAGAAAAGTATGCCATGAGCTTATGTCTTGACCAACAAAAGAAAAAGACAAAAAGAAAAAAGATGACAAAGACCATAGAAAACTTGAGCTAATTATGGCATTAGGCAATTGAATCCGACAATGGTTTATAATATATTGGACAGCTTCAAACGACTACTAAGTGTGTACATGTGTGTGTGCACGTGTGTGAGATAGAGAAAGAAATGCAAAAAATTTAACACTTATGTCCTTCCGCAGAATTTCACCAATTCATGGTACTCTTTTTTAACTTCCAACTGCAGCTAGGAAACTAATTGACACTTACTTTTATTTGCCCTACATGACCAGAATCTCCAAGTTTAGAAATAAGCTATGGTAATTAATTGAAATCCTATAATCTAAAAAAGACCTTATAATTCTCAGATCATACCAGTCATAATGATTTCCATAGATGATTTTGAAACCCAAACCACATAAAAAACCTATCACTGAAATTCTTTGAATCAATCAACCTATATTCTATCATCCAAACCAGCATATAAACAAAAAATCAAATATATAAACAGACAAGCAAAAGATCATGAATCCCTTCTCAAATCAGCACATATATAATCCATGTAAACATTTGAAACTAAAAGGATGCAGAATGTACAAGATAACATTTATCATCACTAAAAGGAAGAAAATAACATATTGGAAGACAAGCAACATTAGCACAAAACCCAGCTAAAAGACATTTCCAGCACATGCAAAGGACCAACCTTCACAGCTGTGAGTCGGGTTATCTCATTTCCCATTCTATCAACAAGTACAGGAAGCAAGCAAGCAATTCTGTGCTGAGGTTATCACCAAATGTTGCCACAACAAGTCCCATGCAGGAGATAGCACACTCCTTAACCTCCTGGAAAAGAAGAAACATGAGACACAACAAAAGCATTCAAAGAGAACACTATGAGAAATACTGACCTGATCTTGATCTTGGTTTGTCAAGCGTGACATTATGGCATTGTATATTGGATGAACATAAGCTTTAAAATCAAAGCCTAAACCCTACATCACAAGACCATTTAAAAGATTAGAATAGGCCAAAGAAGATCTCAAACTCCAAAAGAGAATAGCAAAATCACCTCTATATTTGGGCGCACAACACGGACAAGTTCCCCACATACTCTTAATGCCTCAGCCGTAACTTTGTAATAACACTCACCAATAGCAGATAAAACAGGACCAGAAAGAGCCTGCAACTAACATGCCTTAAAATGTAACTGAACCAATAATAACACTTACATTGTTGTCTACTCATCAAGATGATGTACAGATCAAAGTTGTACAAATTGCATGAAACATGCAACAGCATATTACTCCAGAAACATGCTGTTAAGAGGACAGCATAACAATATATTTTAACAAAACACCAATAACACTATTAAGTAAAGGAATGCATGTAGCATAATTCTCTTACTTTCTTTAAGGCACTAAATTCTAGAGGCATTTAAATACCAAAAGTTCATCAAATGTGAAGCTCTCCTATGCATGAGGATACCTAGAATGAAGGTGAAGATGTCTGAATACTATTTACATTTTGACAATGTGCACAGAACTTGAGCAGGGGGCCCATCAAACTACAGTTGCCAACCAGTTTAATCAGACAAACTACCAATAAATTTGACCCACCTAGAAAATCTTTTCCCTTTCAACAGCAAGACAAAAACAATTCATTAGATCAAAGCGCCACATCAAGACAACAAAATGTGGATCAATAAGACATACCTAAAACTATAATTATATTAGATATGCATAAATGTTATGAAGTAAGAAGAAACATTGTACCTTAAAATGCACACGTATGTGCCCAAAATGCATTCCAGCAAAACATGTGATAGGAGCCATCAATGAATAATTCGATCAATCAAGCCAACTGCACTACAAGGAGGCTCAAGACTTCCCCTCAAATCACAATGAACCTATTGAACAATATGTTGTTTATATTACTTTCACTGGGTAGCCAAAACAGAAAAGTTCCACTCAATGAAAAGGGAAAGAAGAAACACGTAAAAGTCTTAAGCAGAAAAGTCCCACTCTTGTTGGGACGCATAAGAGAGAAACTTCTCTCCTTAACATAGTATTTCTTTTTCCTTGAACTATTCTATTAGAAATTGGCTTCTATACATTATGTCATCATCATCCTAGATCCAATAGCCAGTTCTCACAGTGTAGATCTCATTTTAATGAGAGAAAATTGTTTATGAGCAATCACTTGACGAAATAAGGCCTCTCTTTCAGTTACAACTCTACCACAAGGTTATTGCAATTCTAATAACAAACTTTCCAACAAAAATAAAAATTGCAACATCAGACTTCATGAGAATATAATGATTTCATCTTATAGGTGTTTCTCTTATAGACTTCTTGTTTACTTGGAGACTTAGAGAAACATAATAGATGCAAAAAGGTGATTTTTTTGAGCCAATTGAGGAAGTTAAAGAGGAAATGGTTCTGCTCAATGGCCTTTGGGATATGCCATTACTGGTTATACTACAATAATTCAAGGAGGATTTTGAAAAACAGGGTCAAACCTTGGAGCTTATATATTGAAAATTAGACGGCTTATAAGACCTTCCGGATGACCACACAATGCAAATAAGCATAAATCAACACTTCATCAAAGAAAAACTACAATGTTGGAAGATCTGTATTCCACCAATTACAATCAAATTCCATACAGAAAAAATAATGACCAACACTTAATATAAGAAACATTACAACTAGAAGTGCACATGGCAGACACCTGTCATTCAACTTGAAGGGGCTATCAGAAAAGGCCATCTCTATCTTTCTCCAGTTCATATAGAATCTCCCATTAATCTATTTTAGCTTCACCAAGTATCTTATTCACACTTATACTCTTTTAATTCTAAACCATCTCACCCACTGTTATGCCCAGATTTCATCATAATTTATATAAGCAAACACTCAAAAGAAATTTCAAATCTCCAACTCAAGAAATATCATGCCTCAAACAAATTAGGCAAGAAAAATTAAAAACAAAACAAAGCTATATAAGCTAAAATGACCACCTTCTCCGGAACCAACGGCGACGATCAGCGAACCCAGCAGGTAGTACCCCCCTCACAATCCCTAGCAACCCTCTTCTCCCCCACACGCAATTCCACGTCACGGCCACCAACAACACTAGCACCAGCACGCCCCCACTGCCACTAGCACCACCGCCTTCTTCACGGCCACCATCAGAAACGCGCCCACCATAAGCCCCATCGCCACCGCCACCACCACCACCACCCAAACCGCCGCCTTCGGAACCCTCATCGCCGCACCTTCTTCTCCCCCCAAGCTCGTCACCGAAGACCCGTACACCGCCTTCCCGTGAACCGCTTCTCTCTCTGTCTCATCTGTTTCTCTCATGTTGTCCGTCTCCTCTCTCTAGCTCTCTGCACTCTCTCTCTCTCTCGCTATAGCTGTCTCTGATCCTAAGATGAAAAGAAGAAAAATGGGATAAGATGAGAAGAAGAAAAAGGGGAGATACAAAAAATTCCCAAAATTTCACTTGACGCGCGCCAATGGATCCCGCCTTTAATTTGTACCAAAACGACGTCGTTTTATATCAGCATCGACTACAATCGACGCTTAATATAAACATATCTTATGCAGATTGAATTTTTTTAATAATTTCTCTTGTAATATGTTTTATTATTATATTAATTAATAATTTATTATATATGCATATTAATTAAAAAATATGTATATATATTAATTTAATAAAAACAACTTATATATAGTATATTACTAATTATTTATCAAGTAGCAAATTAACAATAGTCAATGTATATTTATTATTAAGTATTTCTCAGAAAAATATTAAATAACAATAATTATTTGGTATACAATATATAATTATATCTATATAATATATAATTGAATGATAAAAGTTAATCATATGGTTATATATATCTTAAATGACCTAAGAATTAATTATAGTTGAAACTTTGGGGACATGATAGTTGAAACTTGAATCAACAATTTGAATTATTAATCATATGATTTAATGAAAATTGTGATACTTAATCATATTATTCATATAATCATATCGATTCATATAATTCATATCATATTAAATGACAATGTGATTAGAATAATCCCAAATGAAATTATTATAATTACAAATTTAAAATTGACAATAACAAATTAAGTTAATTAACAATAATTCATTAGGATCGATCGGATGTTAGATTGAACAGTTGATTATATCACGATCAATTGAACTAATTCACTAGGATCAATCGGATGATCGCTCGATTATTTGATCATATCATAGTCAATCAAACTAATTCATTAGGATTGATCGGATGATCGATCGATTATTTGATCATATCATAGTCAATCAAACTAATTCATTAGGATTGATCGGATGATCGATCGATCATTTGATCATATTATAGTCAATCGAACTAATTCATTATGATCGATCAGATCTTTGATTGAACATTTGATCCTATCACGATCAATTGAACTAATTCACTATGATTGATCAGATGATCGATCGATCATTTGATCCTATCACAGCCAATCGAACTAATTCCCTAGGATCAATCGAATGATTGATCGGATGATCGATCGATCATTTGATTCTATCATAGTCAATCGAACTAATTCGCTATAATCGATCGGATGATCGATAGAATCAAATCGATCATTTGATTCTATCATAGTCAATCAAACTAATTCGCTATGATCGATCGGATGATCGATCGATCATTTGATCCTATCAAGATCAATCAAACTAATTCGCTATGATCGATCGATCATTTGATCATATCACAATCAATTGGTCATATCACGATCAATCGAACTAATTCACTAGGATCGATCGATCATTTGATCCTATCACGATCAATCGAACTAATTTGCTAGGATCAATCGGATGATCAATCAATCATTTGATCATATCACAATCAATCGAACTAATTCATGAGGATCGATCGGATGTTTGATTAACACAATTGATCGAATATCCAATAATTTATATAAAGAAATAATGACATATTATCGGGGCTAATATGACTCAGTTTAGTTGACATTCATAGTTAGACTATCAACGTCAACCTATAGAGATCGACATTGATAGTTAAGTATTACTTTTTTTTTTAAATTGTTAACAATTTATATTAGTCTATTAAAATTAAGTCCTATAGAAAAATAAATAAAATTTTTTGGGTTATAATTATAATTTTGTTTCTATTTTTAATATATATATACCATTTTTTAATTTTTAGATATATATTATTTATTTTCAATTGAACTTTATTTTTTTTTTTAATTTTTATATGAATGACTATTAAACTGGATGCTAGATATATATATTTTTATTTTGAGAAGACCATGCGTCCACTTTCAATGGACGCGATATATATTATTTATTTCAATTGAACTTGATTTTTCTTTTTTATAATTCTTGCCCATTAAAAAATCATATAAGCCTATTATTATTATTATTATTATTATTATTTACAGTTTTTTTTAATATATATACCATTTTTTTAATTTTAGATATATATTTATTTATTTTATTTTTTGAGAAGACCATTGCGTCCACTTTCTGGGCGCTAATAATCCTTTAAAAAAAATTTTGACAAGTTCATTAGCGTCCACTAAAAGTGGATGCTAATGAGACTATCAGCGTCATTTGTGAGTCGACGCTGATAATCAACTATTAGCATCCACGGTTATTTTTGACAAGCTCATTAGTGTCCATTGAAAGTGGACGCTAATGAGGACTATCACGTCGACTATGAGTCGGCGATAGTCATATTAGCGTCCACATTTGGTGGACGCTAATAACTCTATCGTCGACATTTGTCGACGTTAATAGTAGTTTAGTTGTCGCTACTACTTTTCCCGCATGTGAGGTAATTCCCGCTAGTGTATTAGCGTCGACTTTTTAGCGTCCACTCAAAAGTCGACGCTAATACTCATATTTTTAACATCTATTAGTGACCTAATTGTTGACGCTAATACGCATTATCACGTCGACTTTCGTAAGACACTAATAGCATAGTATTAGCGTCGACTTTTGGGTCGACGCTGATAGGGTCGCCGCTAAAGGGCTTATTTCTTGTAGTGAATGACACATTTTCTAGTCTTATATCAGCACTAAATGTCATGCTAAAAAAAACACAAAGAATATACACTCACTACAAATAACCTTTTTTTATAAAACATATCTACATCAACTCTTTGAAGTTTTTCAACACAGAATTTAAATAGAAACATTGCCACAATATGAACTCAAGTTTGTCTATTAGTATTAATCATAGGTATAATAATTACAAAAGCAAGTTCAAAGTTCCAACACCAGCTAATGGGCACACTCTATATACAGTTCACTTTTAGACACTCAAAATAAGAATGCCTGCAGAACAAAAGCTGAAGAAGACTGAGAGAGAGCAGCACCGATCACTAGATACTAATTGAAAAACCCTAAGCAGACTCCAAACAATTGTTTATCACAATTTATGCGAATTAAACTATGAAGCAATAAACAATTTAATCAACAAAATATCAAAAGCAATAAAAAGCGGAACCACAGATATTTTGGTTACGAAGAGGAAACCAATTAGAGCACTTCTCTAATTGTAAAACCTCTCGCGTAAACCGAAATCAACTAAATCATCGTAAAAAGAAAAAGGATTACAAGATGTTCATACTCACAAAACCTTTGCTATGACACGATCTTGTATAAGACAAATGACCCACTCGTCTTCTACCCTGATAGCCCTTTCCGAGACAGGCGCACAATCCTTCTCGTGATTTCCTTTCACCGAACTCCGGTTGACTTCACTTCAACAGACGACGAACAATGATGAACATTAAACTAAACACTCCAAGAAAGAGAACTTAAACTCTCAATATCAAAGGCTTTCTTGGCACACGACGGCAAATTCTAGATATAGAATTCGTAACCTAAACAGTCTGTAGAGATCTATTTATAACACCTAAAGACTTCTAGTCTCAATAGAACTCAAATACAATGTATTTTAGACCTAGAAGCTACGGGCCGTCCGGACGGTAAGTGGGCTCGTCCGGACGGGCTATAAAAAACACGGGGAACATGAGTTCATTAATGGGCCGTCGGATAACATTGGCCGTCCGGGCGGTGCTAGACAAATCACTTTCTCCTTTCTTTTCGCGGGCGTTCGGAAGGCGTCCGGGCTGCGACGGCTTGAGCGCGAGCCTCGGGTTTTAATCTTTGGAGTTCTTAACTGCATCACGTCCGGACGTCTATGAATCCCGTCCGAACGCTTGGCTCTTTTCTTTCCATTTTGCTCACGAACATTAGCCAATACTTCAAACTAACAAACTCCCCCTTTGGCAATTTCGGGAACAAAATCATCTCCCCCAACAAACTCCCCTTTTTCACAAATTGACAAAATATTTCAAATTTCCTGAAACACTTAACAAAAACATCAAGACATATGTGGAAAGAAACAAAAACAAAAAAATAAAATAAATAAAAAAATAAAATAAAATAAAATTCATGATTAACCGATGAAGAATTGCATGTTATAACACAAGATCATGAAGAACAGAAACTCCCCTAAAAAATACCAAACAATCAACAAGAACCATTTTAAAAAATTTCTCCCCCTCAAAAGTCAAGAAAACACAGGATGCATACATCACAAACTCATGATTTCAAGCAATGAATATTCCAATTTATCAAAAAAAATTTAAAATATACATGAGAGTTATATAAAGCACGAACACTTTCTGTTTAACCCAAGCAATGCCAAGAATTCCATTCAACCCATGCTTGTGTTGTGTGGGTAAGCCAACCATTGAAATAAAATAAATTTATAAGTTGAGTAGGAGGTTTCACTACGATAAAGGTTTTAACAAGCAAATCAAATCAAAAGTCAAACCTTATCATACTAGGGCCTAGCCACTCTCATCCAATGCATTCCTCTTTTGAAACAAAGCAAGCTTGACACTATGAATTTAATTCCTTTGGAATGTATTCTTTGAATATTTTATTTCACATTTTTTTCTTCATGAGAAGGTGTCTTGAAACATTTAATGCTTTGAGAAATGCAGGAATTTATAAGCCCTAGGTTCAACTAGCGTATGGTCAATTTGATAGATACAACTAGTCAAAACCCTCATATAGTTACCTCACACAACTCATATTAAAAAAAAAAATTTAAGCTTAAGTGTGCACAAAAGTTTAAAGCATGAACAAAACGTACAATTTAAGCTTAAGCTTTAGGTAACCACAGAAAAAATGTCCATTGAAATAATATGACAACTCATGCATATTGAAAACTTTTTAAAACACAAGGAATTAAATCCATGGAAGAAACATGAGCACATAATGGACACTCAAGGTGCATCAGACAAGAGAAGGAAGAAATAAAAATAACCAAATTAGAATATTTTTGTCTTTTTGAAATTTTTCAAAAATAAAATGCACACACAAAAAAAATAAAATAAAAGACAAAAAACAAAACAAAACAAAACAAAACATGCTCTAGGATATTCAAAATAAAACAAGACAACCAATCCTAGGTATGTGGGTGACTCACCTAATCCAAGGTGAGATCACCACCACTCCCCCTCAAGGGGTGAGTGGTATTTTCCTTCTTAACCAAACTTTCTTCATTTTGGGAACAGAAGTGTGACTCTTAGCCAAATCATTTAACTGGGTGATAACACCCTTCACCATGTTGAATAATTCATCATGACTATTTCTAGAATGAAAATAGTCTCTTTTGACTCATGATTATTCAATGAAAACATTTGGCGAATATGCCAATCTTACCACAATGATGACATGTAGGAATGAACCTTTGAGAAGGTAATTTTCTAGAAGGATGCATGACTCTAGGCTTAGGGTAAAATGCATGATGCTCAAGATGAATTTTCTTACCTTTCTTACCTTGGAGAGTCAAAGTAGCTACTTGATTTTCTTTCTTAGGAGCGACTTTGAATTTCCTACAATTTGGTCTAATGTGACCAATAATCCCACAATGGTGGCATGTAGGAACAAACTTACCTTGAGTTTGTTTAAGCGAAGGAGTCTTGGAGAAATTAGCCTTGGCTTCTTTAACATTCACAAACTCAACATTCAAAGATTGATTAGAAGTATGTGAAGTAGATGCACTAGTATTATGAACAAGCACATAAATCTTGATTTTAAAGAATCAATCAAGATATGTGATTTAGACAAATCATTAGCCAAAGATTCTTTCTTTCGATTTCAAAGAGTCAATTAAGACACATGATTAGACAATTCATTAGCTAATGACTCTTTATCATACAAATGACTTTAAGCTTATTGGAAACTTTGTTTGCTTTTCAACTTCAACACTCATTACACACTGCTGAACATCAATCTCATCATTAGAATTAATGAAACTAGCCTGAGATGTAGCATTATAATCACAACTTAACTATTCATCACAATTAAAGTTCTTAGTATGCATCATATTTTCAAGGGAATTGTTAGAGATTTTTTCCAATCGAGTTTCTGACTCTTTTAATTTATTCTCTAACAAATCAACTTTAGAACCTAAAACAAGATTTTCAGATTTTAAAGAAACAATTAAGGCATGTGATTCAGACAATTTAGTAACTAAAGATTTGTTCACATGTTCTAAATCTTGAGAATCCTTCCAACAATCTGCGTATTGACGTCTCACAATATGAAATTTTTCCAACAAATTGTTGTAGGAGTTTATAAGATCATATTCCCCTTGAGAAGTATTCATAGCAAATAGGAGTCAAAAGATCTCACTCAAGAATTTAATCCTTACAGAGTGAACCCGCTCTGATACCAATTGAAAAACGCTAAGCAGACTCCAAACAATTGTTTATCACAATTTATGCGGAATTAAACTATGAAGCAATAAACAATTTAATCAACAAAATATCAAAAGCAATAAAGAAGGCATACGATATTTTGGTTAGAAGAGGAAACCAATTAGAGCACTCTAATTGTAAAACCTCTCCAGCCAAACCCGTGAAATCAACTAAATCAAGAAAAGAAAAAGGATTACAAGATGTTCATACTCACAAAACCTTTGCTATGACACGATCTTGTATAAGACAAGTGACCCACTCGTCTTCTACCGCAGATAGCCCTTTCCAGAGACATGCACAATCCTTCTACGTGATTTCCTTTCACGAACTCCGGTTGACTTCACTTCAACATGACGAACAATGATGAACATTAAACTAAACACTCCAAGAAAGAGAACTTAAACTTTCAATATCAAAGGCTTTCTTGGCACACGACGCAAATTCTAGATATAGAATTGTGAACCTAAACAGATCTCAGAGAGATCTATTTATAACACCTAAAGACTTCTAGTCTCAATAGAACTCAAATACAATGTATTTTAGACCTAGAAGCTATGGGCGTCCGGACGGTAAGTGGGCTCGTCGGACTATAAAAACACGGGAACATGAGTTCATTAATGGGCCGTCGGAATAACATTTGCCGTCCGGACGGACAAATGCACTTTCTCCTTTCTGGCGCTCGGAGGCGTCGGACGGAACGGACTGCGAACGGCGGAGCACTCGGTTTTAATCGAGTTCTCGTGCATCACGTCGGACGTCTATGAATCCCGTCAACGCTTGGCTCTTTTCTTTCCATTTTGCTCACGAACATTAGCCAATACTTCAAACTAACACTAATAATGAAACTTTTTGTTTGGAGTGCCACAGAACATATAGACAATGGATAAGATACGAGTATCCATTGAATATTGAAAAACAATGAGGTCAAGGCTGCATATATTTTTTGGAAGCCAAGTATATGAATCCAAGCAAGATATGAAAATCTACCTTCACCACAAGGGGACTTCCTGGTGGTGATGTGCAGAACCTTGGTGGGCATTCTCGCTGGTCCCTTAACCCTCAACCGCTTGTCCTAGGCACCATGAACCAAATTAGCACAAACTATCAATCACGAAAGATAGAGGTATTTTATGTGTGCTAAGTCCTATATTGATTCCTTGCTAAGTGATATTTGGCTTTACAATTAATACCAAAGAGCTCCAATTATAACTATGACTAATCCTTTTGGAATAGTGGTGCTAATATGGCTAACGTTTTTCTTGAGTCGTGACTTTTCTAATAATCTCTATCTAGAAATAAATTATAGATACAGTAGTTTCAATAAACAAACAAGCTGAACTGCCCCATAAGCATGTCAGAACAAAGAGTTTGCAAGCTGAGCTAGACTAAATCATTGTCACTTTATATTTTAGAATTAGTTATCTTTTTGTTTATAAGCAACCAAGCATGCACTTTGTCTAGAGAAGGAAAGGAAAACGACTATAGAGATAATAATAACAGAAGCAGCCACAGCAGAATAATTTCATAAGGATCAACCAATCTAAATACAAAATAGATAAAATAAGATAGGTAATTAGTTAGGGTGCCTTCTATGCATCTTGAAGTCCTACATAGCAGCTCAGGAAAAAAAAATCCTACATAGCTAAAAAGAATCATCTTCATCACATACAATAAGAATATTGTACCTTATGAAGATAGAAATTTACATCCCCCACAATAAGAACAATGTCTGTTGGCAAATCACTTGACACATACCTGCACATTGATACATTACATCGTAAAGTTACTGAGAATGCTATAAATACATAAAAAGAAATGTCAAATATAAGCAAGCTATCGTTATAAGCAATGAAGAATATTTGAATTCATAGGCAATCCTTTTTAGACCATCTTTATCTGTTCCCTGCATATAAAACTTCACTAATAAGCTAGATGATAATAACTTAATTTGGAATTCTATGCAGTCCATGTGAAATTAATCTCAAGGTCTAGTTCTTGCCAAGCATGTCATTGCTTTAAAATTGAATATGTAATAAACCATGTTAGTCGATGAATGAATATATAAGCTACTAGAATAATTTCGTCTATTTACCATCCTTGAACTGTTTGAAAGTCAAATACACTTATTCAATTTCAATTGAAGACATTCTACTACTTGTGTGCCTCTTAAATAACCAGGCAACTGGACAACCATTAAAATAGTAGAGCTGGAATCTACTTCACCAGAGGTAACATTCCAAAACAGATCCAATACCAAGATATCGCAACTCATTAATCATAAAGGGATTGGAATTCAGAGTGAAACTTCAAATGCCTGCAAATAAGAGATATGTAGTTTCAAATACACCAAGCTTCAAGTTACCTTCATGATTGTTTTATAAATGTCCCTAGTCTAGCCTTATACTTACATCTATGGTCTCTATTAAAAGAATGTGAGGTTTACAAGCACAAGTGTCACAATTTCCCCACAATTTACTCAACTTCTCCCCAAGATTTTTCCATGACTTTTAATACCTCTTTCACCTAGGATCAGATATGTACTCAACTTTTGGTTAATCGACACATTCAAAGTTTGGAACAGATGTAATTATTAAGCTTTGAGGGAATGATAACTGAATAACTTCTTATTCACTCAATCAATACAACCATCATTTTTTTATAAAAAAAAATCCCATCACTTTCATCAGCCAAATAATGACAGCTACTAGAAAAAAACAATACTACAGTACGCATACCCAACAATTAGAAATGCTTAACATTTATGAGGCACTCCAAGAAAATTTGCAAATTTAAAAAGCAGAAGCAATTTTCTTATTTCCTGACATTGTTAGAACTATGGAAACAGAGCACTTCCTCTCAAAACTGAAATGCCAACAGAGAAATAAATCATCTAAGGTCAATATCAAACCTAGCAAAAAAAGTAAAAATTTAAGGCAACAAAATGGGCAAAAGCTCAAATAGAAAAATGATGAACCATGAGAACTTTCAAACCCACTAAAATTTATTTCAAAAAAGGTCATATTTTTTATTGAGCAATGAAGTCGTTAGCAGAGAGTATCAAATACATGATATCTGAAAATATAACTCAAAATTCAAACTGCTCTGTAAAAGTGCTACAGTAAGTATCAATCTAAATGACGAACATACGACAGAAGAGAGGCAAATCTTCTTCACGGCCGCCATCAGAAACGCGCCCACCAGAAGCCCCATCGCCACCGCCACCACCACCACCCACACCGCCGCCTTCGGCACCCTCATCCCCCGCACCTTCTTCTCCCCCGCCAAGCTCGTCACCGAAGACCCGTACACCGCCTTCCCGTGAACCGCTTCTCTCTCTCATGCTGTCCGTCTCCCTCTCTCTCTAGCTCTCTGCACTCTCTCTCTCTCGCTCTAGCTCTCTCTGATCCTAAGATGAAAAGAAGAAAAAATGGGATAAGATGAGGAGAAGAAGAAGAAAAAGGGGGAGATACAAAAAAATTTCCCGAAAATTTCACCCACCCCGCGAGCCAATGGATCCCGCCTTTTAATTTGTACCAAAACGATGTCGTTTTATATCAGTGTCAACTGTCAACTAGTCTACGCTGATAACCATATAAATATATATTTATGCAGATTGAATTTTTTTTTTCAATTTTTTTTATTTTTCTCTTGTAATATGTTTTTATTATTGTATTAATTAATAATTTATTATATATGCCCATTAATTAATAAAAATATTTCTATATATATTAATTTAATACAAATTAAATTAATAGTATATTACTTATTATTAATTAAGTAACAAATTAACAATAGTCAATGTATATTCATTATTAAGTATTTCTCAGAAAAATATTAAATAACAATAATTATTTGGTATACAATATATAGAAATTTATTTAAAAAAAGTTGTAAAACAAAAAAATCAATTTTTATAAAAAAAAAAATGAATTGATTATATCACGATCAATTGAACTAATTTACTAGAATTGATCGGATGATCGATCACTCATTTGATCCTATCACGATCAATCGAACTAATTCACTAAGATCGACTGGATGATCAATCGATCATTTGATCATATCACAGTCAATCAAACTAATTAATTAGGATCGATCGGATGATCGATCGACCATTTGATCCTATCACAATCAATCAAACTAATTCACTAGGATCGATCGGATGATCAATCAATCATTTGATCATATCACAGTCAATCGAACTAATTAATTAGGATTGATCGGATGATCGATCGACCATTTGATCCTATCACAATCAATCGAACTAATTCATTTGGATCGATCGGATGATCAATCGATCATTTGGTCATATCACAGTTAATCGAACTAATTCATTAGGATCGATCGATCATTTGATCATATCACGATCAATCAAATTAATTCACTATGATCAATCAATTATTTGATCATATCATGATCAATCGAACTAATTTATTATGATCAATCGAATATTTGATTGAACATTTGATCCTATCACGATCAATTAAACTAATTCACTATGATCGATTGATCATTTGATCATATTACGATAAATCGAACTAATTCACTAGAATCAATCATTTGCTCATATCATGATTAATCGAACTAATTCATTATGATCGACCAAATATTTAATTGAACATTTGATCATATCACAATCAATCAAACTAATTCACTAGGATCAATTGAATGATCGTTTGATCATTTGATCATATTACGATCAATTGAACTAATTCACTAGGATCAATTGGATGATCGATTGATTATATCACGATCAATTGAACTAATTCACTAAGATCGATCGGATGTTTGATTGAACATTTGATCTTACCATAATCAACCGAACTGATTCATTAGGATCAATTAGATATTAGTCTATTAAAATTTTAACAGTTTCTTTTTCTTCTTTTTTTTGGTTTTTTTTTTTTTTAATTTTCTTTCATTTTAAAAAATTATTTATTATTATTTTTAATTTCTCATTTTATTTGATCATATCATGATCAATTGAACAATTTCACTAGGATCAATCGGATGTTCGATTGAACCTTCAATTTCAATTGTATCAAGTTTGATCAATCATAACTTGACAAGTCATCAATGCTAACTATATATTAAACTACCACCTAATTAATTATAAAGTAAAAAGGTAATTATTAATTAATTATATAACCCAAGATATATATATATATATTAATTACTACATATATAACCCTAGATATATATCTTGATTACTATATTAGTCTATTAAAATTATATTAGTCTATTAATTAATTAATTATATTAGTTTATGGACAGAGTTTTCCTCCAAACTGGGTTGGAGGAACCTCCTCCAACCTAATCTATAAAAATGACATGTGTCCCTTTTTTTAATAACATGTGAAATGCACATGAGTTATTAATATTATTTATTCCAACTTTGTCCTATTATTAAAAAAATATGTGCATCTCACATGTTAAAGGGACACATGTCATTTTTACAGATTAGGTTTGAGGAATTTCCTCCAACTTTGAGGAAAACTCTGTCTAATTTTAATAAACTAAGCGAGTTTTCATCCAAGGGTTGGAAATTCTCCAACCTAATCTGTAAAAAGTGACATGTGTCTCTTTAACATGTGAGATGCACATATTTTTTAATAATAGGACAAAGTTAGAATAAATAATATTAATAACTCATGTGCATCTCATGTTATTAAAAAAGGACACATGTCATTTTTATAGATTAGGTTGGAGGAGGTTCCTCCAAACTGGGTTGGAGGAAATTCCTCCAACCTAATCTGTAAAAGTGACATGTGTCCCTTTAACATGTGAGATGCACATATTTTTTTAATAATAGGGACAAAGTTGGAATAAATAATATTAATAACTCATGTGCATCTCACATGTTATTAAAAAAAGGGACACATGTCATTTTTATAGATTAGGTTGGAGGAGGTTCCTCCAACCCAGTTTGGAGGACACATGTCAAAGAATAAATCTCCTTGCAAAAACCTTTAGAGAGTAAAAAAAAAAGGCTCATACTATAAGTCGATATAACTTGAATCACAGCTTTAAGCAAAATCTCCTTGCCTGCCTAAGATAGAAATTCCAGTTTCTAGTCTTGTAATCTTTTCCAAACCCGATCTTTTATACTAGCAAATGCCTTAGTCTTGGATCTTCCAATAAGAGTTGGCAACCCAAGATAATGATCATACCATGGTGTGGATGGAATACCCGAGAGAGCAAGGATCTCCTGTTTAGTAGCCTCAGGAGTATTGTGAGTAAAAAACATAGACATTTTTTTCTCCTTGTTAAGGCGCTAGCTAGATGCCCGTTCATAAATCTCCAAAATTCTACACATTCAATGCCAATGTTGTGTGTTCGCCTTGCAAAACAAAATGCTGTGTCATTTGTAAAAAAACAAGTTATTAATATGTGGGCACCTCTTGGAGGTAGGAACCCTTGTCAATAAATCTTCTTGTTCAGCATGAATAAGAAGGGAGCTGAGGGCGTCCATACATAATAGGAAAAGGTATGGGGAGATTGGATTGCCCTACCCAATGCCACGAGTGGGAATAATTTTTTCCATGGGGACACCATTAACAATCACAGCATATTGTACCGACCTTACACATATCATAATCAGTCTAATCCATTAGTGAGCAAAGCCCATACGCTTCATAACCTCCTTTAAGAAGAAGCCTCATTTCACTCGATCATAGGCCTTACTCATTGGGGACATGCACTATTGCAACCTCCCCAATTATCCTAAAAAAAGGGCACCTTTGCAAAGTCTCCAATCGATTGGGGGACATTCTTATAGTAATAAAACATCTCCAATCATTTTGAAGAAAAAAAAAAGGCTATAGTGCTACACCCCCTTCTCCTTCTATCTTTGTAACGCCTCGCCCGATAGGAATACCAATTAACTAGTGATTGATCCCACGGCGGGCCATCTTAGCCATGTCCCTCCGAGACACGACCTCCGGGAAATTACTTTTCTCGTCGTAACGAGAAAACTGTAGCGAAAGACTTTATCAAGACTATGAGATTTAAGAGATAGTAAATGAGATATCACACAACAATACCAGAGATAAAATACTACATCCACAACATGATAAGTAGTCACCAATGTATCGGTCATCAGACCTTCAACAAGAGAATAGATGTAACATCCCGATATTTCTCTTCTTTTATCTCGTAAATAAATTCGAGTATTACGCTAAAATAATCTCACACAGCGGAAAAATTTAAAATTTTCAGTACAAAACAATACCATTAAAATACTTTTCTTTATACAAAATACCCACAACTATGCGAACATGGCATTTAAGCGAATCTATCCAAAATTAAATGTAATCATACTCAAACACTTAACATAATCACACTCAAACCCTAAATGTAATCATACCCAAACCCTAAATGTAATCATACTAATAAAGAATTAAATAGAATCATACTCAAACAATTAATGAGTCATACTAATAAACAATTAAACAAAATCATACTCAAACATTTAACATAATCATACTCAAACCCTACTCAAACCCTAAACAAAATCATACTAATAAAGCATTAAATGTAATCATACTCAAACATAATCACACTCAAACCCTAAATGTAATCATACTCAAACCCTAAAATGTAATCATACTAATAAAGAATTAAATAATCATACTCAAACAATTAATGTGGTCATACTAATAAACAATTAAACAAAATCATACTCAAACACTTAACATAATCATACTCAAACCCTACTCAAACCCTAAATGTAATCATACTAATAAAGCATTAAATGTAATCATACTCAAACCCTAAATGTAATCATACTAATAAAGAATTAAATGTAATCATACTCAAACAATTAATGAGTCATACTAATAAACAATTAAACAAAATCATACTCAAAACACTTAACATAATCATACTCAAACCCTAAATGTAATCATACTCAAACAATTAACACAATCATACAAATAAACAATCAAAAAGAATCATACTAACAAACAATTAAATAGAATCATACTTATAAACAATTAAACAGAGTCATACTAATAAAAATTAAATGAATCATACACAAACAATTAAGAGTCATACTAATAAACAATTAAATGTAACCATATTCAAACACTTAACATAATCAATTAATCATACTCAAACCCTGTAATCATACTCATTAAAAATTAAACAAAATCATACTCAAACAAACAAATGAGAATAAGTTTTTTTAAAAAATATAAAACCGAAACTTCAAAGTTAAAACAATCAACGATGCAAGATCGTTGTCGCTATTGGCTTGCAAATTATGCAAACAGAGACTTCAAATGATGAAATGAAAGCATTAGTAATGAACAGTAGTTAGGGTTTTCGAAGAATAAAATTAAAAAAAAAAAAACTTAACTTAACTTAAAATGGCAGAAGCCGCAGAACTCAGAAGCTCTTCAGATTAAAGAAGTCAGAAGGTTTTCTGTTTCGAATCTTTAGGGTTTTTAAGCAATAAGTAGCAAGCAGGAGCATACATCATCATAGGTTCATATACTCGAATATATAAGGGGGGATCATGGGGGGATTTGAGAATAAACAAAAAGATGGCAAACGAGTACTTGGTAGCCCAGTACTTGATTTCCATTTCCATCAGAGTCAAATCAAGAGCAATCATATTTCTCTCTGCCAAATGGACCAAATCAGTGAAATCACAACAAAATGTAATGATCGATTAAAAAAATTGAAATAATCATATAAATAGTGTAAATAAGATAAGAAAATCAAGATTAGGCGTAGATTGACGGGCAAGGAGAACTCTTTGGTTTGAAAAACTTGTACGAGTGGTTAGGAAGCCATTGGATGGATATCGATGATCCATCAACGGCTCGCAAGGCCGGAGAGTGTTATGCGTGCAAGAAAGTATTCAACTAACTACACCGAGCAAAGCATTGAATGCTCGCCGTAATCGTAAACGAAACCCTATATCATCTCTCACCCACCACCCTCTCGATCTCATAGTCATAGTCTAAACCCTAGCTAATAGGTGGCACTTATGCACTCAAAGTCGAATGGAATGGGAAAGGAATGGCGAATGGGTAATGGGTTCAGAGAGAAGGAATTCAAACATGAATCCTTCTAGTTAGCCGTTAGAACCCTAAATGGTGTCCGTGAGTGATGAGTGGTGATTCTGTGAATGCAATCGAATGGTGACTTGGTGACTCGAGAAGTGAGAACGAAGAAGCGAGTTGGATGAGATGCATGTAGTTGGAGCGATCGATCGAATGACCGAGGTATGATTAGGGTTTTTAGGGTTTTTTCGGAAATGATCTGACCGTTGGATGAGATCGTTTAAATGTAATTAACGTGTTAGATTTTATCAAATTTTGAGGATTTTTCTTTGCGTACACGTGTCCTAGTTTAGCGTTTAATATTTTTTGATCCAACGGCTGACGTTTAATAGCCAAACGTTGGACGGCCCAAATTGAACTGAACCTATCGCCTCGTTTCCCGTGCATGCGTGAAGTAAACGAGGCTGGATAATTATCCAAATGCGTGCATTGTGAAGCCGCTTATTGTGTACTCAAGATTTCATCTGACCGCTTAATTTCATATTGATTTTAAAACTTATTTAAGATTAGTGAGCTCATGTGGTTTTTGAAACACCAGATAATAACCGATTGGCGATTGGTTTACAGCTGTAAACCATTTTATCAATCCAACGGCTCAAGTTTCATCTCAAAAATATGGACGGCCCAAAACGATCGTTGAGATATCGAGACGTGTCAGTCTCAAGCCGTGTGCGCAGCGTGCAAAGACGTGAAGCGTCTTCGATCCTCCGGCATGACTCATCAAATCGCACCATTTACACGCATGACTTTTATTTAGTCCGTTGATTCTATTGTCATTAATTTCATTGAATTTGAGATCGTCGATAAACAAGCTTATATTGTGATGCGCTGCAGTGGATAACTATCACACTCATAAGTGGTTTACAGCTGTTGTCCACTTAAACGATCGAACGGCTACGGATTAATCAACTTTAATCCAACAGCTAGAATTAATAACGTTATATAACTATAATTTTAATTACTTATTAATTTTAATTTTAAATACTTATTAATTACTTATTATTTATTAATAACGTTATAACTTATATTACTTATTAATTATAGTTAACCGTGCATTTTAATTATAATTATAATTTTTATTTGAATTATAATTATAAATTATAATTAATTATACTTTCTTAAATAATTTAGGTTTAGGCCTTTAGGTTTAATTCATATTAGATATTTTATTAATTATATGATATAATTATATGTATACAAATAATAAATTAATGATTATTTATTTTAATTTTAATGGTCAAAATTAAAAGGTTTTCACATTTAAAGTCAAATTTTGAATATTGACTGTCGATCCTGATCTTAACGGTAAAAAATAAAAGGCTTTTCAGTTTTTAATAATTAAAAAAGTAGGATCCCCTCAAATAATGAATCTTGATCCTCAAATTTTGAATCTTGACCGTCTATCATGATCTTTAGAGGATCATACTTTTTAATTATTAAAACGAAAAGCCTTTTTATTTTTTACCGTTAAGATTAGGATGGACGGTCAAAAAATTTGAGGGCCGCAAATTTTTAAATAATTTGAGGAGATCCTGATCCTAAATTCCTAATGTACTAATGACTAATGAGGTATTTTATTAATGATATAATTTTTTTTTTCTACATATTAATGATATAATCATATTATTGATATATGTAGATAATGATTAATGACAACACAAATACATAATCAACATTATATGATATAATCTATCATACTTTATTAATTTACCATAATTTATATGGTGTAATTATTACTAATTTACCATATTAATGTAGTGTTCTTACCATATTAATTAACCATAACTTATCATGTTATATACTTATATTACTTATTTATCAACTTATCCATACCCTATTATTTACTAAGTAAGTAAGTAATTAGACTAAGTAGTTAGTAGTCTATCATATGATATATCATATGATAAATTAAAATTAAGTATAATTAGTATAATAATTTACCATAATTTATATGGTGTAATTACTAGTTTATTACCAATTTACCTTATTATATGTAGTATTATTATCATATTAATTAATCATAACTTATCATATTATATCATTTATTTATCAACTTATTCCAACCTTACTATTAACTAATTAAGTAAGTAACTAGATTAAGTAGCTAGTAGTATATCATTATCATATGGTAAATTAAAATTAAGTATAAATGTATAATTAGTATAATAATTTGCCATATTAAATTAGTATAATAATTTACTATAATTTTATATGGTGTAATTATTACCAATTTACCATATTATATGTAGTATTATACTATTATTACCATATTTCATATTGAACCTATGATCATTATTGATTAATTACATGGTTAATTTTTTTTTGTTACATTGTTGTGTGGGTCGGTCGGTCAAATGATGAACGGGTCGAGCTCACGACTCTAAACGAGCTCAAGGCAGTCAAGCGAGCTCGAAGTTTAACGAGTCGAGCGCCGAGCTTTAATCGAGCGAGCCGGGTAGGTGTCGTTAGCTAATCGAGCGAGTTTCAACGATGTAACGAGCTTCAACAGTGTCGATCCGGAGCTGGTCGAGCTTAATGGCGGGTATCGAGCGAGCTGTCGGGTGTGTCGGCTCGTTTACAGCCCTAATTGCTTTGCCAAAAGAGCTTGATTAAAACATGTAAGTTCAAAGAAGCCCATATCGCCTCCAATTTTCTGTTTTCCCATATTTTTCTAACTCATCCAATGGATTCGATTTCCATTCTCCATATGACCCCACCAAAAGTTTTGCATCAAAGGATTAATCTCCTTGCAAAAACCTTTAGAGAGTAAAAAAAAAAGGCTCATACTATAAGTCGATATAGCTTGAATCACAGCTTTAAGCAAAATCTCCTTGCCTGCCTAAGATAGAAATTTCAGTTTCTAGTCTTGTAATCTTTTCCAAACCCAATCTTTTATACTAGCAAATCCCTTAGTCTTGGATCTTCCAATAAGAGCTGGCAACCCCAGATAATGATTATACCTTGGTGTGGATGGAATACCCGAGAGCAAGAATCTCCTGTTTAGTAGCCTCAGGAGTATTGTGACTAAAAAACATAGACATTTTCTCCTTGTTAAGGCGCTAGCTAGATGCTCGTTCATAAATCTCCGAAATTCTACACATTCAATGCCAATGTTGTGTGTTCGCCTTGCAAAACAAAATGCTGTGTCATCTGTAAAAAAACAAGTTATTAATATGTGGGCACCTCTTGGAGGTAGGAACCCTTGTCAATAAATCTTCTTGTTCAGCATGAATAAGAAGGGAGCTGAGGGCCTCCATACATAATAGGAAGAGGTTTGGGGAGATTGGATCGCCCTACCCAATGCCACGAGTGGGAATAATTTTTTCCATGGGGACACCATTAACAATCATAGCATATTTTACCGACCTTACACACATCATAATCAGTCTAATCCATTAGTGAGCAAAGCCCATACGCTTCATAACCTCCTCTAAGAAGAAGCCTCATTTCACTCGATCATATGCCTTACTCATTGGGGACATGCACTATTGCAACCTCCTCAATTATCCTAAAAAAGGGCACCTTTGCAAAGTCTCCAATCAATTGGGGACGTTCTATAGTAATAAAACATCTCCAATCATTTTGAAAAAAAAAAGCTATAGTGCTACACCCTTCTCCTTCTATCTTGTAACGCCCCACCGATAGGAATACCAATTAACTAGTGATTGATCCCATTACCATAGCCATGTCCCTCCGAGACACGACTTCGGAAAATTATTTTCGTCGAAAGAAAACTACTAAAAACTTTATCAAGACTATGAGATTTAAGAGATAGTAAATGAGACATCACAACAATACCGGAGATAAAATACTACATCCACAACATGATAAGTAGTCACCAATGTATTGGTCATTAGACCTTCAACAAGAGAATAGATACATCTCAAAATACGTTACATCAACATAGTTCACAAAAGATCAACAGATCAAAGCCTAGACTTAAGTTTCAACAAAGGTAAAGATATCAAGATCTCGATCATGTCCATGGGTAGATCCTCCGTCCTCCTACATCGCCCTAAGCCAAATCGGGTCCATGTCCTCAAAATTACCTGTATCAGGTCTGAGCAATCACCAAGTAACCTCCGACGGCATCCTCGTATAGTGCAGCTAAACCGCGTAATTATTCGTAATGATAGGAAAGACATAAACAAAAGGGTAAGTCTAAGACTTAGTGATTTTAACGCAGATAATATACATATCGGTTTTAGTAATGAACTTAGGTATTTATTGAGCAAAACAGTTCTATCATGACAGTTTAATTATGCATAATATATATATAAGAATGATATATGCATATGGTGTCAACAATAGTCATGGTTCAACGATGGTCTGAGATATTACCCATTCTCGTGAGGTTGATCTTTGTCGAGAGACCTATAATACAATGCCGTGCCACAGCCATTGCATAACATACCGTATATAATATTAGTGACACGATTGGGTTCACCAGGTGGCCCATCAATTAATGACGTCCGTCCTATAGTGACGAATCATTGGGAATGATTGCATCGAGGTCACAAAACCAATGGATCCATAACCCTCACATAACACACATTTGATCATAAAGCTAACATGTATAGTAAGCTCATGACCATTACTACACGCATCCGATGTACCATGTCATACAATGCAAATTATCTTATCTGTATTTTACATGCATGTCTTTTTACAAGTCTCACTTGGTTAATAGATTCAGCACAACCATTTTTCTCAAAATGACAGAGTTCAAGCGCAATAAGTACAAACTGTGAGAGTTGTAAAATATGCATATTTTCTCAGTACACAAAATAAACGTGCAGTGCATGGAAAATAACAATGCGCATTATGTAAGTTAAAACTCACCTAGGTCAACACGCGTCTTCGAAAACTCCAAAAGGTCCGAGTTCTCCAAATTTGTGAAAAACCTTCTATTAGTCCTAATTCCACTGTAACAATCCTAAATCAAGGAAAACAGGAGCTGTGGGACATTTGGCTAAAATAGGGTTTCCCTGTCACACAGTGGCCATACGTTCGGGCTCGGGTGTGTACGTCCGCCATGTAACGACAAGCTGTACTTCCGGTCTCGATACCGTACGTCCACCGTATGGGTTCTCGGGGAGAATCTCATTTTCTCTCCACTGTCCGCCTATCCTCCGACTCCTAAGGCTACTAGGAACTACCTAAAGCCCTTTAGTCCAGTTTGAAATCTCCATGCAACGTAACAACGCTAAACTAACCAAACGTTAACCCAAACGGGTTTTAAGGTGCAACTATGCTAACTACTACAACTAAACAATAACCAAGCAGCATAACAATGTAAATTAGAGCTATATATTGAACATTACCTCCTTGAAACAAAACCGCAAGAGTTTCGCTTCACGAACGATTTCGAACTCGCAAATGCCTCGCACACATGCTCACCAACACTCACAAAGCTTGGAAAACACTCTGGGAACACTCTGGCAGCCTAGGGACGTTCTGAAATTGTGAGAAACACGAAGGGGATAGGGCTCTATTTATAGGCTCAAAAAGCAGCAGACGTCCGGCCAAGGGGCGTACATCCGGTGATTCTTACCTAGTGGTTCAATGGCTGCCTCGTACGTCCAAGTATTATCCAGAGGATATTCAAAAAGTAGCGTACGTCCGGTGGTCCAGCGTCCGTCTGCCTGTACAGTTTGCAGAGTGTACATCCGGTGGTCTCCCTGCGTACATCCGCACTATAGACAACAGCGTATGTCCACCTAACCTAGCGTACGTTTGTCCAAAAGTCCAAATTACTCCTCTAGCAGTCTTAGTGACCCAAAGCCCAAATTAACTTCTCTAACTAAGCCACTTATGCCTAGTTAATAATTTGGTTTACTACAATCTTTCTTTCCTTCTCTAATCTATGTGTGAAATCTGACTTGAAAGATCGCTTCTGGGTTTGAGTGCCTGAGTGGTCTTACTTTTTAGCCACCAAAAAAATCTTTCATAGAGAGATCAAAATCTAGATCTTATCTTATTGATGAGGATCCGAAAGAGACGCCTCAAGAGGTAGTTCAATTGGCAAATCATGCTTAACAAAGCGAGGTCACTAGTTCGAATTACTCTCCCTCTTGTGCGAACATGTCAAAAAAAAGATCCAAAAGAGACAAGTGACGCTGTTGGGCCACACAAGGAGGAGAAGAAGTTTAGGAAAGATTGTTTGGTCGGTGAAACAACCTCTTATAATTATTATTATTATTAGGGGGATAAATGCAAAATTGGTCATTGTGGTTTGGTTCAATGTGCCCTAAACATGCATGTGTATGAATTTCCCTGATACCAAATTTTGTCCACATATATATGGATGTGAGTGGATCATGTATTTGTTGTGATTTTGCAAGAGTTGTTACAAGGAAAAGATAAGAGAGGGGCAAGGGAAAGGAGAGTAGTACTAATGGAGTAATTCTAGAATGTCTATTTTTGTCCTACTTGTGTCCTTAAAATCACCATTGAACTTGTGATTTATCATTATTGGATTTTGATCAAATTTTGATTTTAATAACTACATCATATTAGTAGGACAAAAGTAGGCCTTTTAGAATTACTCCTACTAATGATATCAGATAAGAAAGGAATTAAGGCTAAAAAAGCCAACCCAAGTTCTTCTCATCTTTCATGAAATCTTGTAGTAAAGTGAAGGCCAGGAAGCCACCCCCACCCCCACCCTCAAGGCCCCTCAACGTTCTAATTTTTATTTTATTTTATTTTAAAAAATGTTATTAATTTGAATTTGTTTTTTAAAAAAAAAAAATTAATTTGATTTTTATGTTTTATGTTTTATGTATTTTATTATAAAAAAATTTTGAGATATTTTTTTAATTTTTTAAAGATTATGGACTTTTTAATTGTAGCACGTCCCCTTTTCCTTTCAAAAGGGATGGTGCATTGTTCACGTCCTTTACTTCAAAATGACCTCTTTTAGGGACATTTTTCACATTTCAAACGTTGCTAATTTTTTTTTTCTAGACACTTTTAAGGGAACATTTGCAAAATTTCCCTAATTGAGCGTCCCTAATTCAATACGGGCATTTTTTTGGGCTTAAAATGTCACAATAAAAAGTCCCTAAAACCTGATCTTTTTGGCGTCCATTTTAGAGAATTTTCATCTAACTCTCTAAATTTACTACTTTATGTTTTGGTATCCAATAAATACTTTGACTTAAAAGGTATTTATGTTGAGATAAATAATTCTGTGATCACAAATGAAGCAGAAAAAATAGTAGAATAGAAAATAACAACCAGTTACACAAGACACCAATATTTAAATGGTTTGGCTTAATAAGCCTATACTCATTGGCAAAAATGATCCAAGAGAAATTTACTAACAAAATGTGGAGTACAAAGAGTAGTACAAATAAACCAGTCAAATTCAAAAGTCCCAATACACCTAAGCTCACACTCACACTCACAAAAAAAGAATTTATTACAAAGAGAAAAAATCTTTTCATTCCTAAAGCTTGCTACATTAGAATAGTGAAAATAGATTTTTAAATTTATAAATTATGATTTAATTTTTAGTATTAAAACATTAACTTTTATTTTTTTTTTAAAAAAGGAATTAATTTAATTAAAATTAAAACAAGCAGATTTAAAATACACAACCATCAATTACATATTTTATTTTTCACATTTTCAATTCCTCCATCTTCTAGAATAGAATGCCCAAACCTTAGGTGAAGGGGGCTTGAAAATGTATGAAAAAAAGTTTTAAACCTTTGTTTTTTTTTTTTTTGAAGTTGAGTATTTTAAATTTACTTGTTTTAATTTTAATAATATTAATTCTTTTAAAAAAAAAATAAAAGTAATGTTTTTTAATTTACTTACCTAGATATTAGGTGGCAATATAATTTATGATGTCACTTATGCTACGGTCAAAAATTTTAGTGTTAGTGATATGAAGTTCTTTAATAATTAAAAATGGATGGAATGTTCTAAAAAAATATTTATGAAAATATAAGTACTTTATGATAAAAAATTAAACAAAGGGAAAATAAATAAAGTCTTGAAATAAGAGAATAAAATTGGTTATTGATATTCTTTTAAACATTTTTTGAATAAATTATGATTAAAAAAAAAAAACTCCCGCATGGTGCGAGTTGAGCCTTAGAGTAACAGTAGTCAGCATCTCCCCTATAACCATTTTTCGAGTTGAACCTTAAACATGCATTTTTTGATATTCTGTTTCCTAAACTTAAGGTAATGTATTTGGGATTACGATTTTATAAGAATAATTTGTATTTTTAAAAGATATCATAAAAAATAAGGTGTTTGACATTGTGATTTAAAAAGCACTTAATTTAAAAAAAAAAAAAAATCTCTAATTTTTATAAGCAATTTAGGGATTTTTAAAAAAAAAAACTCCCGCATGGTGCGAGTTGAGCGTTAGAGTAACAGTAGTCAGCATCTCCCCTATAACCATTTTTCGAGTTGAACCTTAAACATGCATTTTTTGATATTCTGTTTCCTAAACTTAAGGTGGTGTATTTGGGATTACGATTTTATAAGAATAATCTGCATTTTTAAAAGATATCATAAAAGATAAGGTGTTTGACATTGTGATTTAAAAAGCACTTAATTTAAAATAAAAAAAAATAAATCTCTAATTTTTATAAGCAATTTAGGGATTTTTTTTTTAAAAAAAACACGAATTTAAACCAAAATTTCATTTTAATATAACAAATATTTGATTAAAAATTTATTTTTTAACATATTTTACCATATGTCTTTGATATTTTAAAAAGTAGCGATTTGATCAATATAATTTTTACAATCACACTTTCTAAAATCGTAATCTCAAATGAAACTTCAGAAAAAAAAAATTATTTAGAAAGTCACAAAAAAACCACTCACAATAGAATCCATAAATTTGCCATAAACATTAGAATCGCTGCACAATCAAATGTATTGGGTTCAACTATAGCCATGAAGCTTATTATATTCATAAAATTACTTCCTCTCACACTTCTCCATACTCTTCACTTTTCTTTTCCTTCCAACAATAATCCATGGTCGTCATCTTGCTTCTATGTCCCTTTTGAGTGCCTGTTCGAAAGAGCACTAGCAACCGAAATCGTAGACGAAAACGAGAGATAGATAGTCGTAGATGGACGAAATCACATACGGATATAATCACAAATAAAAACAAAATCGCAGACGGACGAAATTGAAGTAGAAAATGACAAAATCGAAGAAGAAAATCATCTAGTTATGGATCTGGATCTGCTTCATTGAGAACCCCATTAAAGAACCATAAAAGAGTTTCTAGAGAAGTTGAAGACGGACAGAAAAGAAAAGAGACGAGAGAGAGAGAGAGAAAGAAAGAAATGGTACGTTTCTTTGACTTATTGGAATCATTTGGCTTTGGAAACTTGATGATTATAATGATGCATAACAATATTCTCAACTGAGTAATTTTAAAACTCACTCTTGTAATTTTTTTTTTTAATCACTTCATAAATAAAATAATTTTTAAAATTATCATTTAATCAAAATTTAATAATAATCGATCATAAATTAAAAGTAGTAATTTTAAAATTAAATCATTTTTAAAAAGGAAGTCCTTAAAAAGTTATTAGCTAAACTAGATAAATTGAGTTTTGATGAGTTATTTTACATAAAAAATTAGTCCATCCATTATGATTTTGTTCTGATTTTTAACAAAGAAGAAGTCCCTTAAAAAAATTGTCAAACGGTCAAACAATTTTTAAAAGTTCTGTCTCTGCTACTCGTAATCATTTGAGAAGAAAGTAAGGTGGGAAGCACTATTTGGTTTTTTACCTAGACAGTGACAAGTTTGCTTGTGGGTGGCCTCGATCAAACCAACTGATTATGTTTTTTTTTTTTTTTTGTTTGTTTGTTTTAAGGGGAGATACATTACATACTTATCCTAATGGAAGAGAAAGTAAAAAATCAATTGAGAATACTTCCAAATACAAAGTTAAGAAAGTCTACCGAACTATACAAAATGCACGAAAAATGTACTACAAATAAAGCGATTAAAAAAAAAAAAAAAAAAAAAACCAACAACAACAACAATCCAGTCTAAAGATGCTAGCAGCTTAGTTGGAATTCCACTAAAGACAGTCTTCAGAGAAACATGGTAGAAGTGTGGATAATGTTACTAATAAAGAATCTAACAACAACAGCTGCAGCTAAGAGATCTCTCTTAACGACAGCTGTCAGCAGCAAACAACCAGCACGAAACTTGGCCGAATCTGAGCATAAAAATAAAAAGACAACAAAAATTTTTTAAAAAAATAATAATAATAAAATTAAACAGCAGGTTGGTGGACGGCAGGGCAGCCGCAGCAGGGACAGATTATGGTTGTTTACAGGCTCAAGTAGACCATTGCATTTCACCCTTAGCAGATTATGGTTGTTTACAGGCCAAGCACACACTTTGCCAGCAACAAGTAGAAGTTGACTCTGCTTTTACAATTATTTTCATGTTATTCAATGGACATAAAAATAAAATTAAAAAAAAATAATAATAAAAAAAATCATGCGAAAAGTACCTTTTGTATCGCTTAGCCTTATTTTATTAGTTATTACGTAGCCTTAATCATAAAACTGTCCATGTAAGGAGGAACGAAGCCTTTGCAATTTGCAAAACTGAGAAGAACAACGCTAACTCTAAGAACGTATGCAAAAGATAAAGCACGCTCTAAGACCCTTGATCAAGGGCAAACCGCAAAAGTAAATTGTCTTTCACTTCTACAAAATGGCAGCCTTAATATCAAATTTTGCACTGGATGATGGCTCATGGCTGTACAAACAGAGAGCTCGCATATATGGAGTAATCCACCTTCATTAGTGAAAGGCATTTTTCAAGAAAACATAGAATTCAAAAGGAGAAAATATAAACCTTCACAACCATAGGTTCCTGACACCGACGACAGATCAATCATACACAACAAGTTTCTTGTACTCTTCACCAGATATTGCTAATCCCATCACAGCCTCTGGATTTACGATCCCACCTTCTTCCAAGAACAGAGTCAACAAATTCTTGGAAAACCCACTCACAAGCGCCACCCCACTCTGACTCGCAGGCACTGGAGTCGACGGCGAGTGCCTAAGGTTCCAAAACACAATTTCCGGAACCTTGTTGTATCCTTTCTCCCGGAACTTCCTCTGTATAACTTCATAATCTGTTTCCCATGTATTCTCCAAACCACTACGCAGAGAAGCATAACCATGAGACGCCTGATCAAATTCCATATCACTGAAAACAAATACCCTCTTGATCAGTTGGTCTTCTGTCAACTTGCCCTCGACCGCAACATTCAAAATTTGATCAAAAACTTTCTGAAAGTCGGTGCTACCACCCCACTCCATCCTCCTTATGAATTCAGTCTTGGCCAGAAGAGTATCTCCTTTAATCAAGTGAAGCTGAGGATTTTCACTAAACGTTATCACTTTCCCTTCCAAGGCTCTTCACTGAGCTCCGAAACTAAAGCCCCAGCGCCACACACACCTCCATTGGAGTTCCGTTCATACTCCCGGAAACATCACAAACCGCAATGCAATTCTTGAGATTCCTTTCTTGGCAACATCACCCACCATTCTTTCCCACTGAAGCTCCGCCACCTTCCCACCATCCCCATCATTCAGGGCTGGATAATCTCGTGGGAAGCAATGCCCCAGCAGCAATCTTCTCCTTCCACTCTTCACCTTCTCAAGATATTCCCAAACCTCTCCTTATCGTGCTTCGTAAACAGCCCCTTGTAATTCTTCATTGCCACCGAAGCAACCCTGTTATACGGCAACGCATTCCACTCATTCGCGCTCATGTAGACCTCCGGCAACTGCAATGCCTTATGCAACGGACCAAGAACTTGTTTCCGCAATCTGTCTCTAACCCTGTACACATAATGCACCTCATCGATTTCCACGTACTCTTTCTCACATTCTCTCGGGAAAACCGCCTTGCAATCCCTTCGCAGATCAACAACGACCTGTCATACGACGAGTCGATGGTCGGGCACCATTTCCCAGCAAGACTAATTTTACGAACCTCCCCACTACCCAAAAACGCCAAGTCCAATTTCAAAAGCTTCGCAAAGACATCGCAAACACAATCGAAGAGAAACCGATAAGCCGAATCGTTGTTATACCAATACAAAGCCTTTGTAGCCTTCGAAGCCCTGGTCTTCTCCTTATCACCTACCCCACTGCTTCGGCTCTCCTCCAATATACCCTTCTCCTCCTCCTCCTCCTCCTCTGTCTCTCCTCTAATATACCCTTCTCTTCCTCTTTTAAATTTCCTGGAATTCGCCTTCCTCTTCCGGGAAAACATTTTCATTCCCCTCGCTTGCTTTGCGAGTTTGCGGACCTCGGGTCCTTCAAGGAGCCTATAAAGAATCTCGGGCAAGTCCTTCAGGTACCCAAAATCGGCGAGAGCCCCAATGTTGAGAGCGAGGGTTTTGGGGTGGGCTTTGTGGAGCCAAAGGGCTGAATTGTAGAACCCCTGTTTATCAGACTTCCCAGTGCCTCTCACACCCCTCAGATTGAATATAAGTTTCAGGGTGGTCAGGGCATCGTGGGCCCACGCCAGTTGGAGCCGTCGGATCAGATCCTCCGTAGGGGTATCGGGCACCACTTGGAAGAAGAAGTCCAGGCAGGGGTTTCCGGTGGACAAAAACGTCGGGGAGAGGTTTTCCGTCAGACCCATCGGCGGTCTTCCGGCGTGCGTTTTGTGGTCATCATCGCAGGTCGGTGGTTTGCATGTGTGGATTTGGGAGGCTATGGCGGCAATTTCGGTGGCGGAGTCAGCGATGTTTCGTGCGGCGGGTGGGCCAATGAGACGTCCAGCAGATGCCATTTGTCTAAAGGTTTGCGCTGTGGAGGCTCCGTAGACCCTCCATATAAATAAAACTGAAGAGTGTCGCGGGAGTCTAATCCCCTGTGGTTAGGCTTATGGGTATTCCCATGTTTCCTCAAACTGCTAGTTAACACGTTTTGTTTTTTTCCCCTTTCCAGAGTATTTTCGTTGTACGTGGCGAGTGGTTATTAGCGAGTCTTACTTCGTCTCTCGGGGTTGGTTATACGCGACAGGAAATCATTTTCTTGCTGTACACGTTTATACGTTCATAAATGACGATCCACGTGATATGAATAGAATTTTCAATTTCTTTTTGTCAAAAAGAAAAAAAAAAAAGTAAAGCCATTACTTCACCAACAAGTTATTATTGTTCTCCATTCAAAAAAAAAAAAAAGTTATTATTGTTCGATTCTAATTTCTATGTAACCGATCAAAAAAAAAAAAAAATTTCTATGTAACCCTTTTCCCTTATTTGCTAAAAAAAAAAAAAAAAAAAAAGTTATAACCAATACCATTATAACCTATTAATTAATTTAAATGCCACTATTGTAGGATTTTGGAAACGGTTCTTCTTTAAATTTTGGCCTTCATTAAATGGATATACCATTAATGCTCTGAAATCAAATTAAGATTTCACAGAGCATTACATGCAATAAAAATAAAGAAATAAATATCATTTACTTGTTTCATAGTTCTCATTTATTTTGTTATAAACCATTTTTTGATGTAAAATATTTTTCGTAAAAACTATTGACACTATTATGTGCTAAGGGTTATGAATAAATATAATAGTTAAAGAAAGAAATTACAATATTTTTTAGTTTATTTGAACTGGATAATATCCAGTTAGTTATATTGAAAAATTATTTTTGTCATTTAGACAAAAATACCATATTAATATAACTAACTAGAAATTCTCCGGTTCATTGATATATTCCGAAAACAAGTGCGGTGGGTACGGCCCTGCTAGTAGACATTGAAATGTTCTAAAATTGTTTCAATTTTTTTTTATTTTTTTTTATTTTTATGGAAACAAAAATCAATATCAAGAAGAAATTTTTTTTTTTGCTTTTTGTTGTTGTTGTTGTAAATTAATGGTTATCATCAAATACACATCATTGTAACGTTAGGAATTCTATCTCAGTTTGCTTAATTTTCATAGGATTCGGAATTAAGACATAAAAACCCTCACAGTCTGGAAATTGAATGAGTGCAAAAACTGGCAAAAGGGTCTTTGGCAATATCAGTATCAATATATATGGCTTATTGTTTATGGGGTTGGGCATAATTTTCCCTAGCAATTGAGATCAAAAGTTGAGAGGTATAGAACTTGTAAACTTGTTGGGGGGAGAAAATACCTTCAATCACATTTGTTTATAATATGCCACCATTCACTAACCCAATGACACATACATTTCACTTTAACTCTATTAAATAGAAGATGAGAGGATAAGAACGGATTTTTTCTTCTTCCTCGAGACAAAGGATGACCCTCTCTCCCTCTCATTTTTTTTGTATCTCTCTCAATTTTTCGATAACTAGAGGCAAATTTTTATTATCATTTTTACCCAAAAATAAAGATGTTAACTTAAGCATTAATAAAGGATGACCCTTGACCTTGCTTTTGTTTTGTATAAACCTCATTGCTATACAGAAAGTTCCTTCACCCACAAAGAAAATTATTGAGATAATAGATTCTTTAACCAAAAAGCGCACCAACAAAACTCCATTACTCCAACA
This sequence comes from Carpinus viminea, assembly GCA_013348765.1. Taxonomy (NCBI): domain Eukaryota; kingdom Viridiplantae; phylum Streptophyta; class Magnoliopsida; order Fagales; family Betulaceae; genus Carpinus; species Carpinus viminea. Next base: position 15,732,370 of record CP054671.1, on the reverse strand, counting down.
TATTTGGGAGTGCTATTTTAAAAATTGCGTTTTACAAAATTGTGTTTTGAAATCGCTACTTTTTAAAATCGTATAGACGTTTAGTAAAATATGTTAAAAAATATTTTTTTATCAATGGAGTGTTTTGGTAAAATTAGTATATAATTGCAATTTTAGGCCAAATAGGTAAATATTGCCCCAAATATCTTTTTAAGTGAAATTGTAATTTTGCTTTAAATTCTCACTTTTTCAAATAAGTACCCTCTAGTCAGCTTATTGAAATCGTAGATTTTTTAACGATTTTAAAATTTGCGTTTTTAAAATTGTAATCCCAAACACTCTAAAATTTCAATTTAATTTAAAAACACAGATTATTTTTTTAAAAACGCACTTCCAAACAGATCATAAGATATGGATGTAATTAATAGCATATAAAAAGGGCCTAATTAATTAGCAAATCATAAATGTTGGCCAGCCAGTCTGTTATTCAACTCGTCTCCAACAATGAAAGTCATTATAATGTCGAAAATATCCTCGGCTTTCCTAAATATCATATCAAGTTTTAATGGCCCGCTCTCTTTGCGATCTGTAATGGTGGCAAGTAGCCCATAACTGGTAAGCATAATCTCAGGGCCTTCTCGTCATACCATATATTTCCCACGCCCTCTGGTAAGCATAATCTCAGGGCCTTCTCGTCATACCATATATTTCCCACGCCCTATCTTTATTTTTAGAACAATCCGTTGAAAGCCCATGAAAGCCAACCCCTTTTGCGGGCCTCGAAGCCAAGCCCAATTTCTCGGCATCGACTACATCCCAAGAGCTTCGTTGATCACTAGCCTTCGGGTTTTAACAAGTGCTTTGAAAAATTTTGGGCTTATATAAAACAATCAGATTTAATGTAAAATTCCATATAAACTCCCCAATTAGTGTCAAAATCATTATTTCACATCTAGTATTAATGTTATTCCTAGCATAAAATCTCTTCATGATTTGGATTCCCCCATCCTATCTGAATCAGACTGTGACAATCGGCCCATACACACTTCCTTTTTCCTCACTGACGCGACGGGAGAATATTCTGCTTGATCCAATGGTACTTATTATTCGCATTGAGAACACACATACAAATGGGCCGGTTTCGTATAGCAAGTATTTGGTCTCCATCTCATGAAAAGAGGAGTTAAGGGGTTAGAGCTTATTTCATCATTATGCTATAAATTAATTTTAACCAATAATAATAATAATAATTAATTACATTAGCCTTCCTCAAGATTTAAAAAATATGTCAAAAGTTTTTTAGAAAAATCCTAGGGCTTCTTATCTCTAGTCGCCATACAGACAAATTAAGGATAACCAAGAGAAAAAACTTCTTTTATTCCCTTCTTCTACCCAACTCTTTTTTCTTTTAAAAAAGTAATGAATCTTGTTGGAGATAAAATCAACTATGGATCCACTATCTAACAACAACCCTCAATTATCATAAGATATTACATTATCTCAGCTACCTCACATAATCACATTATCTCTTTACTATTTCAAATGATCTCTCAATTATCTGAAGGGAGAAGATCGAGGAAGTAATTACACAAATAAAACCCTATAAAAGGTAACACCGATATCGGTAACAAGGATCGATTATTTATTTCTCCCAATATATGCTAGCTCGCACATTTTTTAACCCATATCGATTGCTAACTTAAACATTAGAGGATTTATGGCCTTTCCCATAGACCCCTTTGACGCTCTTATTATTTTGTAGGAGCACGAAGAATGAGTATAAAAAATGCCTCGAAGAACGTGTAGATCACACTAATCCAAGGTTGTTAAGGAAAAAAACGTGCATCAACAATTTGGCGCTGTCTGTGGGATATCCTCCATTTAGATTCAGTCGCTCTTTATGAAATGCCATCTGAGGCCTCTTATGGGCTTGGTCTCGGCTTGACTTTTGAGACCTATGGTGGGCCTGGTCTCAGTTTGACCTCTGAAACCTATCATGGGTTTGGTTTTGGGTTTATGGAATGAGGCTTCAATGGACTGGGCATGGTAGGCTTAAATAAGCGGATTCATGACCTAACAGTTACCCCCCTAATTTCCTTGTCAGGATGATTACGAAAATTTCATGTTTTTAAGAAATGAATTTGCCTTTGAGACTTGATTCTCTGATTTACCTCATCTAAAACCATCTAAGTCTAAACTTTGAGATAAAATACTCGAAGTTGTTGAGGCGATGATTTCGAATTAAGACATCTGAGATCTCGAGAAGAGACATCCGAGACCATTGAAATCGAAATTTTTGAATTGAGACATCCGAGACCTTCGAAATTAGAATTTTGATATGAGACATTAGAGACCCTTGAGGTCGGAATTTTAAGATGAGACATCCAAGACCCTCGAGGTCGGAATTTCGAGATAAGACATCCGAGATACTCAAGGTCGAAATTTCAAGTTTTGGTAGGATGACTTTCAAAATTTCGAATTTCAAATTTTTGGAGGGATAATTTTTGAAATTTTGAATTTCAAATTCCCACTGAGACGGTTGGTATGCTTGAGACCTTATCAATCTATCCTATCTGTCGATTCAAGTTCTCGAGCACCTCCACGTGTCGGCTGTAGAGGCGTGCACCTTTCTCAATGCATTTAATGCGCATGTTTCCGAGGCATCTTCTTTAGACTTCCAACACCTTTTGATCGACGCCGACCGTTCAAGGGCTTCTTTTAAGGCTATAAAAGGAGACTCCCTTCTCCATTTCATCATTTTCATCAATCTTTTGCAATCTTCTCACTCGAAGTTTCTGTTTGAGGGCCCTATTCTCTTCTCTTATTTTCTCAACTTCTTTCCTTTCTATCATTTAGAAACATGTCTGGAGGCGAAGACTCAGGTTTGGATGGTCTGGGTAATTCATACCCAGCCTTATTGCAACCTGAATTAACCAAGGCCGATAAGAGGAGGATTAGAGTCAATTGCTTCATCCCGAGGTCACTGAAGCACTAATTCGACGATGAAAAGGCTGGTGCTATTGTGCACAAATTTTTCCTATATGAGACTATGTTTAGTCAGTTTCAGTGCCCTTCCCTGCGGGTTGTACAGGAATTCTTGAGCCACTTTAACCTGGCTCCTCATTAGATTGTTCCTAATGCCTAGAGGGCATTTTACGCGTGTACCCTTCTGTTGGTTCTCGGAAAGGGTAATTTCTTTACCTTCCGAGAATTCCTCTAGATGTATCGAGTCTAGAAAAATCCAAAAAGTGAGGGCTTATACAACTTCCAATCTTGGTGCAGGAGGTTCATCCAAATGGACGACAAATATTTCAGCAACCAAGGGTGAAAAAACAAGTATTTCTTCGCCACAGGCCAATGGGAGTTTCATCCCACCGAGGTGGCTGAAGGTCCTAGAGTGCCTCGGGAGACCTGCACTCTTCAACGAGTGCTTCCAAAGAACCAATCCTCTCAGAAGAGGAGATGTTCCCAAGTCTGCAAAGAGCCTAGACCCGAGGCTCGAGTCTATTGAGTCAATCGATGCCCAAATTTGCCAAAGTCCGAGGATGAAAAAATCGGAGTCCAAGGACAAAAAATCCGAGGAGTATGAGGAGAAAATTTTCGAAGAAAAATCCTGAGATTAACAACTTAGGAAAAAATTCAAAGGAAAAATCCCAAGAGAGACAACTCCAAGGGAACAATTCCGAGGAAAAATTCCAAAGAGCCAACTACTCTGAGAGCACAAAGTTCTAGGCTTCAAGGAACCAAAACGGCAACAAGTCTTAAGGTTTATCAATACTTAATTCATTATGATTGCATTTATTAATCATGTTTTGCCAGGTCACTTTTATTGCTTGGGTGCATGCACTAACTTGTTTTCTTTCTCATTTTGGTTGAAAAATTTTCAAAGAGAAATTTTCCCGAGAAAGGTTCATCCCACAAAATTCGAGAAAAAATCTTCCCTCACCACAACGAGCCTTACTCTGCCTTAGCATGGCAAGCCTTGCTTCACCTTGCCATGGCTGAGCCTCGCCCCACTAGATAAGTCTCTATGAACTTAATTTATTAAGATATGAAATATGTGATTTTTTAGTCAAAGCATGTTCACCTTTTGCATAGGTTTCATATGGATAATAATAATAATAAAAGCCTAGCTCTTTATGCCTAATGTGCCTTTTTGCAAGGTTTGTTTAAAAGCAAAAGCTCATTGCCCTAATCAGGTTGCTTTCTACAGGTATATTCATAAAAAGAAGATACCTTTGCATTTAAAACAAAAAAAAATGATAATTCCTTTTTATGTCGATTATCATGAATGATTATATGCATATATATGATTGTTAAATGCTCTTGTCCTGAATCAAAGCACAATTTACAATTCTGAATACATATGCTCATGTCTCTTGATGAAAAGACAATAAAAAAAAAAATGTCTTTGTTGAAGATGTGCTTTAATGGGTCAAAACAAATACATGCCTGATTAGAATAATATTGTATTTTAGTCTTGGTGAAAACCAATGGCAATTCAAAAATGATTGGATAGCGAATCTATCTTTTTATGATAGGCATCCTCTCATGAGAACAACATTATGCTGCATATTTAATGGCTACCCATTTATTTATTTTAGCTTTAATAGCATTCTATATCCTTAATGATTTCCTAGGGGTTATGATTGCTTGGTCTTGATAATAGTCAAATGTTTCATACAAAGGCATACTATTACTAGATTTTAGTGCAACATGCTTTATTTGTTCTTTCAACTTTGTGTAGTGATCATGAATAACAAAGAGGAAAAAGAACACAATGTGGCTTAGATCCCGAGATCAGTGGAAAAGAACTTCAATTGACCAATCAGATCACAAAAAGCTTCTACCTCAAGTGCTACTTGCACATTTATAACAAGAAATCTAAGCAGTATACGCCTTCAGTCACAAAAACGCTTATGCCTAAGTGGCATTGCACTTGCAGCATAAAAATTTTGGGGTACCACCTATTGGACTATTCAAAGTAGATTCTAGTTTTTGAAGTTGCCTCCATCAACAAATTTTTGAACAAGGCAACCTTGCTAGCAGCCTTGCGACCTTCATCAACAAGCTTTGCAGTAGTCTCCTCGATAAGCTTTGCTTCACCATGACCGAGCCCCATTCAGCCTCGCCATGGCCAACTCAACCTCAAAATTTGTTGGACTTCAGGTCTCGTCGAATTAAGGTCTGTCAAACCTTGTATCAAGCTTGTTTGGGGGCATGTTCAAGCTTATTTGTACAACATGCATGTTCAAGCTCTAAACGGTAGAGGAAAAAGGGTTGGCATTATCAGGTCAACAATCACCGGACCTTCGAGCTACTCTTGACAATCATCAAATTCTAAGGGGTATACCTCTCATCTTACGCGACCAATGGCATGTCACCCAAAGTTGAGAAAGTCAACAACTCAAACCATTTGTCCAGACAGTAAGGAAAATATAAAGATGCTTTCATTAAGGCCTAACTTTAGTGAGACAAGCAGGCCCCCCACGAGGGGTCTCTCATTAAGAAAAAGAAGCTCCCACATCCACGGATCACCTAGCAGCCTATAGTAGGTCCTACCATACCATGGCATAAGACTGCTCTAAAGCATACCTTTGTCATGGTATGGCAATCCACTCCAGTTTAAGGCCAGGTCTAACCCTGCCGTGGCATAAGACTGCTTTATCGCATACCCTTGCCATGGTATGGCGATCCACCTCAGATATGAATGTCATCATGAAAACGCAAGCTCATGGTGCACCTAGAAGGAAATGTTGATTCAGCATTCCCGATGGCAAGAACTTGACGAAAGCCAAGCAACAACATCTAAGGGCCAAAGCCAATATCAACGAGGAAGCACCGGTCATAGCAACTCCTTTCCACTGAACTTGTTACACAATTTGAGTATCTCTCTACCGATACCACTCCTGCCAAATGAAAATGGGAGGTACATATTCTATTTTTATATTATATGCATCTTATAACCAAATTCAAGTAGGAAAAGCTCAACATATGAGGATTTATTTCCCAAGCTGCCATTAAATGTTTGCTAGCAAGATGCCTTGCTTGCTTAAGTCTAGAGACTTGAGCACACCAAAGAGTTCCATCCCAAGATGCAAAGAAATTGACCTTCCCAATTGCTCTAAATATAGAGCTCCTGAGAAGCCATTTTACAATTTACGAGGTACCATGGTGGACAAAGGGAGCTCATTTAAGAGAAGCAGAACTTGCTCATTGGTGGTAATCTCTCTATGGCTGAGAATCGCTCTGCCTTAGCATTGCTGCAAGTCTAACTTCACCACAACATGGCTGAGCCTCACTCCACCTTAGCATGGCGAGCATCGCTCCACCTTCGCATGCATGGCCGAGCCTTACCCGCCTCAAGACGAGTATCGCTGCCTTAGCATGGCCAAGCCTCACTCCACCTCGGCATGGCGAGCATCACTCCACCTCGGATAGCCAAGCCTAACTCATGACAAGACCACGACAACGCTCTACCTCGGCATGGCCAATCCTCACTTCACCTCTACATGGCAAGCATTGTTCCACCTCAGCATGGCCGAAAGCCTCATTCCGCCTCTCCATGGCCGGGCCTCACTCCACCTATCCAAGGTTGAGTTTTGCTGAGTTTCACTATCGCTGGATCTTGCCGAAAGTTCAAATAGTCCTAAGATTTCCTAGGAATCCAAAGAAATGGATTTTGAGAGTCACATATCCAAGAATGGGGGGTATCTGGTCTGAAGATCATCTCCGAAATTTTGAAGAAACAACTTGGAGAAGCGGGACCAGCCTAAAGTAACCATGGCAGCACATCAGGAGATAGTGGCTCGGCACTTCAGTTAGAAAAGTTTTTTTGGAAAAAAGCCATTTCCAGTTACTTCGAAACAAAAAAAATTACAAAAATACAAAAATACAAAATAAAAAATAAAAAAAAGGCCAAAGAGCTTTCTTAAGATCTAACTCAAGAAACATAACTAAGGAACTTTTCCAAGTTTAACCCGTCAAGAACATAAGGCCTTTGAAGTAGGATTGTTCGAAAAAAGGTTAAACAATTTTTGAACATAAAGCTTCTGAAGTAGGATTGTTCAAAAAATCATTCTCGAGATATATAGCCGAAGATGCTTTCCTGTGTCTTAAAATCATTCTTGGGAAACATAGCTAAACAGTTGAGCCTTTTGGAAAGAAAGACCTAAGAGTTTTCTAAGACTAAACTTCGATGAAATATAACTATGGTTTTCTTCCAAATTTAATCTATCAAGAACGTAAATCCTTCAAAGAAGGTGTGTTTGATATAGGTTAAAACAGCTAACTTGTCAAGAACGTAAATCCTTTAAAGAAGGTGTGTTTGAAAAAGGTTAAAATAGCTAACCTATCAAGAATATACATCCTTTAAAGAAGGTGTGTTCGAAAAAGGTTAAAACGACTAACTGTCAAGAACATAAATCCTTCAAAGAAGGTGTGTTAGAAAAAGGTTAAAATAGCTAACTTTGTCAAAAGCGTAAATCCTTCAAGGAAGGTGTGTTTGAAAAAGGTTAAACAACCTTAAAAAAATAACATTTCAAGAACTAAATCCTCGAAGAAGGTGTGTTGAAAAAGTTAAACATTTCACGAGGCCTAGCACTCGACTAAAAGCACTTTACCAAGCAATCACAGGTAATTGGTAAATTAGTGCTAGGAGTGATGTATAGGCATTAAACTTATGTTATTGTATGGAATTGCAAGTTAAGAGCATGTTATATTAAGGGGAAATTACCTTTTGCTCTTATGAACTACAGCGTGTTGGCACTTTCCCCCCATGAATTGCCAACTGTGCTACTTTGCCCCCATGAACTACTATTTTGTGCCCAAGAACCCCCTCCATTAATCAAAGTCGTTAACTCAAACGGTCAACTAGTCATTTTGTATCACTTGGCCCCCGTGAATTATAATGCATTGTCACTTTGCCCCCATGAACTACAACGAATTGTCACTTTGCCCCATGAACTATAATGCATTGTCACTTTGACCGTTTGAGTTAATGATTTTGAGTGATGAAAGGGGTTGTTGAGCATAAAATGGTAGTTTATAGGGTAAAGTAGCATAGTTAACAATTCATGAAAACTACCAACCTATAGTTCATGGGGCAAAGGTAGTTTCTATATTAATAATCTTGGAGAAACATAACTATGGTACTTTTCCAAATCTCAACCTACAAAAGAATGTAAAACCTCCATGTAGGTGTGTTCGTAGGTTGATTCGCCTCGAAAAAATATAACAAAAAACGTAAAACCTCTTAAGTGGGTACGTTTAAGGTATTGTCTTGAGGCCCAACACTTAGCCAAATTGTTGTGCTAAGCAGTCACAGTAAAAAGTAAAACTATCTACACATTATCCCCTTTGGGGTCAATAGCAACAAACTCACCTCGCTAAGAGCAGCCTCGGCCTCATCACTACTAGAAGATCCATCTTCACTTAGGTCGTCAAAAGGTTAGTAGTTGAACTCATGTACCCCTGCAGCGTCGTGCATCTACTCTTGGCCAAGTCCGATGAGCTGTTCTAGAGCCTTGTCAAAGCAAGTTGTATCTTTAGCATTCACTGTGTTAAGATCCACGGTGCAAGCAGGGTCATTTGCCCAATATCGAAAGGTCTCAAAACCAAGGATGATCCCGTCTGCCTAGGCGGTGTCCCAAGTCCATGAGATGAATGACAACTGCTTGAGGTAGTTCATGGCTTGAGCCTCAGCATCCTACAGTTGTGACTTCATTGAGAAAAGAAAAAGAGAACAAGCGAGATGATAAAGTTGAACCTAATATATATTTTTTTCTTGTTAAACATATTTAAGAAATTTTTTACAAATCTTTAACTTCACAAGAGCTAGCTTCGGGAGCTCCAAGGCTTTGGTGCAATTACACATAAGATTATCGATGCTTGACTAGATGGACAAGTTAGCCATGGAATCGGGGTAAATGTTGGGGATAAAATCCACTATGGGTCCCACTATCTCTCAACAACCCTCAATTATCTCATAAGATCTTACATTATTTCAACTACCTCACATTATCTCTCCACTATTTCAAATGATTTCTCAATCATCTGAAGGAGAAAGGCGAGGAGAAGCGATTACGATAAAACCCTATAAAAGGGAACACAAGACATTGGTAATAGGGATCAATTATTTATTTCCCCAATACATGTTAGCTCTAGCTACATTTTTACCCCATATACGACTTCTAATGAAGCATTGGAGGTCTCTGGCCTTCCCGTAGACCTCTTTTTAACGCTCTTATTATTTTGTAGAAGCACAAAGAATGAGTATCAAAGATGCCTTGAAGAATGTGCAAATCACACCAATTAGAGACTATTGAGGAAAAATGTGCATCAACAAATCTAGTGACGTATATAGTAATGTAGCATTTTGTTACGAACTTAAGTTACAATGGTATAAATTAGGTTTTAAGGAAATCTAAAACTTATATTCTAAGAAAATATAGACCTTTCAAACACAAAGTTTGTGCTTAATTCTTTTATGTCTTTATTCATAGCATAACCCCTTTAAATGGAGGATTTATCATATATTACATAAGAAAGAAATTTGAGTCAGAGCTCTTATTGGAATATAAACTTGGGTGAGTCATCAAAACTCTTACATGGAAATAAAAACTAATATAGAAATAAAGATAAATCAAAATAAAAACACAGAGATAGAGGAGATTTTAAATGATACAAACCTTGGGTAGAACTCACTCTTGAAAATCGGCTTGCAAGGGAATGATGCCTAAGAGTTTATATACACATGGTCAAGGTTATATTTAACCCATGTGGACACTAGGATCATAACATACCATCATGCTTCCATGGCCGGCGTCCACAATGGCCCACTCTATCAACACCACCCAATGGTAGCCCTTTCTCTTTTGGTGGCAACACTCACCTACTAATATTTTAATCATCTAGCCTATAAGTTGTGACTTGAACCTCTTGACATGGTGGCTAGCTTTGATACCAAATGATACATATCTTTGGTAGAAGTTACCATTGAAAACTGGCTTACAAAGAAAGGGTGCCCAAGAGCTTATGCACACACGGCCAAGATTAGACTTAACTCATGTGGGACACTATGATTGTAACATAAGAGAGTTAGGGTTGAGTCAACAGCTCTTATTGGAATATAAACCCTATACCTCATTAATAATATAAATGAGGGAGGAATATTGTATGCTTTATCTTGGCTATTTTCCTTTGACGAACCTGAGACACTAGAGATAACCTCAGTTGCTGAAATCTTATAGAAGTTAAAATTAGTCTCAATGGCGATGGCATGGGCGAGCTTGGTCTCCCTGTAGCCGAGTACTGATGGGTTGAAATTTGGTGAAGACTTCAGAGTAAAGTAGGTGGTGATAGAGGTGTCAAAAGGGCTGGATTGGGTCTAGAATGGATTGGTGTTTTTGGTTATGATGGGTATGGAGATAGCACCGTTAGCAATGATGTTGAGGAAGAAGCAATCAGTTGATTAACTTTGGAATTCATAGCATTAAAAAACTCCATCATCTCACACATTGTGGAATCCAAGTTTTCCAATTTTGCCTCTAAACCTTTGATCCAAACTAGAAGATGGTGAAGCCATTGTTGGCTTTAATTGTAACACCTCCAAAATCAACCTCAGCTAATCCGATGGAGTCACTGGTGACTTACCCATTTAAGCCAACTTGTGACTAAACGGAAAATCGCCCTTCTAAAATTGTCAGAGTAAAATGCAAGGAAAGGTGAATAAATCTGAGTTACTATTATTCATCAAGTAAGAACTTGAATTACTAAACAATAAAGACAAACCTATAATCATAAGTAAAGCCTAGGTTGATCGGTGTCAAATATTGTATATTAGACCCCTTAACTTATATTTGTTGCCTTTAGCAATAATATCTAACTATTTTTAGTGTTTTGTGTTGTGCGTCATTGCAACAAAACATGGCTAGCAAAGAGCAAAGTGGATTTAAAGTGAAGAAGTGGAAAAGTGCGTTGGTGTGTTGAACGCACCGCAGAAGTGGTCGAGCATGCCCGATCAACCCTAGCCGACCTAGTAGTTATTTGCGTGACCACATACCCTGTTCGACCACAAATAACGTAGTGCGTTCAAGCAGAGCCGGACTGCTCTGCCTATAATAGGACCCTAGGTCCATTTGATCAAGATCTTTTTACTTTGGGCGATTTTTAGAGCTTTGCCACTTGGCCTCGCCTTTTCTTTGTAACTATTTACTTAAGTTTAATTATAATGCTTTATTTTTGTTCATTTACGCTTCCCTTGCTTATGGGGGGCTAAATCCTCAACTAAGGTTGAGGATGTAGCCTCACCATGAATTCTATATTTATTGCTTACATTTAAGTTAATTCTTTCCGTTATTTCTTTGTTGCTTAAATCATTTTTCACTTGGTTTGGTGACAAAACCAAGTGAGATTGCACCGTAGTCGTTTATTTTTGGTTTTTCGTTCGATGGATACATGTCATCCTTCGGTTTACGCTCATTTATCCATAGTAGTTTGTGTCTTAACACATTCACTTTGGATCCTTTGGGCCTTAAACCGTTTATGGTTTGTCTTTTGTCAAATGGACGGATTCCTTGAATCCTTGATAGTGCAAGAGATAAAGCTTATTTTCTAACCGATAGACTGATATGTTAGCTTAGCATTTTCAATTCACATAGTTGAAATGGTGAGGTGAAAACCTCAGCCTTGGTGTTTTAATTCATTTACTTTTCCGCATTAATTTTAGTTTACATTTTCATTGTCACAATCACCTTTGTGGAGCTAGGTTAAAATAACACTAACCTAGACTCAAAGTTATTTTCTTTTAAAGCAATACATGGTTCCTTGTGGTTCGATCTAGGTACTTGTGCAAATGCTATACGAGTTGCGGTTCGTACAATTAAGTACCTAAATTTGGTACGACCAAATTTTGGCGCTGTTCTTGGGAACCTCTAATTGTTTTGAATTTAACTTTTCTTTTAGATTGATGTTATTTTTCTACTAGTTTTTATTTTATGCAATTTCATTTCTATTCATAGTTTATTTTGTGTTTCAATTCATTTTTGTTAAATTTTAGCTTAGTTTTTAGTCTTTTTTTTTTTTGATTATGGAAAATTAGGCATCAGGTGTGGTGAACCACGGTACTTGCGGTTGAATGCCTTGCCGCCCTAGTCCAGACGTTCGTGCACTGCGAACACTGTCGCGCATCTGCGTGCGAGCTCAAGACCCTGACAAGAACGCAGTGCAGTCCTACGTTCGAACACACTTGAGTTGCATTCGAACACACTTGCAGAGCCTGCCATATTTTGTGCATCTGTGCGAATGAACGTACTGACCTGCGCTCGAGCGCACCTCTGCTTCCAGCATCAACATACCTGAGGCAGTATGTTCAGTTTTTAATTTCTTTATGTTTTGATTAATTGTTAGAGTAATTTTAATTGTTAAATTGCCTGTTTTGAGTATTTTGCTTGCTGTGTTTAGCTGTGTTCGGTTTATTTTTGTTTTTAGTTGTTTGTATAATTTGCATATGTTTAGTTAGTAATCTTGTTAGTCTAAATTGTTAGTTGTTTAAATTGTCTTGTTTTTGCTGCTGTTTTGGTTATTTTAGTTATTTTTATTCTCTGTTTTTGATATTGATTTTGCTCTGTTTTACTGCATCTTTTTATAGTTGTTTTGATTTGTTTTTGTTCACATGTTGCTTTTAGTTTATTGTTAAGTAGTTTTAGTTCATAGCTGTTTTGCCATCTTGATGTTTCTGATTTTGCTCCTTGTTAATCTGTGCATATCTTATTTGCTGTTTTGTTCCATTGTTTTTTATTTTTCCCTGCATTTTTGCTTATCTAGCTTGCTGTTTTTCCTTAGTGTATAGTTAAATTTCTGTTAGTTTATGCATGGTCGGCGATCGTTGAACTTAGAATTAACACCATTAGATCCCGACTTAGAAAGAAACATTAGGAGAGCACATTGAGCTCAAGCCGAGATGGGGGATAATCAAAGGAACCCAAGGGTGGAGCAGCACAAAGAAAATCGAAGGAATGAGCAAGAGGAGAACGAGGAGTTCCAAGATGCGAGAGCTGGGAACGGGGAGCATAGACGAACATATGAGTTGGATTTCACTACGTCACTCCACGAATTATTCGCACCTACTGCGGTCAGTTCCCATTCGTGCATAGTGTTACCACCAACTAATGCCATTCATTATGATCTAAAGCCACATGTGATTCAGATGTCACCATCCTTCTATGGCTTAGATCATGAAAACCCTTATTCCCATGTTAAGAAGTTTAGGAGTATAACTGTCACAACCAAATTTCAAAACTTCTCAGATGAATCTGTTAATCTTGACTTTTTCCTTTCTCCCTTCATGACAGAGCCATTAAGTGGTTGGATTCCTTGGCTCCTGGCTCTATTACATCTTGAGAAAAACTGTTGAAGCAGTTCTACCACAGATTTTTCCCAATGTCCAGAGTAAATGATGCAAGAAAGGAAATTAGTTCCTTTACTCAGGATGAGGACTAGAAATTCAGAATGTTGGACAAGATTTAAGGATATGCTGATGAAGTGTCCACCCCACGGATATGAGAAATGGCGTCTAGTACAATTCTTCTACCAAGGGCTATCTCATTAACCGTAGTATGATTGAATTGATGAATGGAGGGCATTCTGAATTTGACGGGAGATTTGGCCTACAAAGCTTTGGAGAAAATTGCCAACTCATAGGCTGGGATTTCACGGTGATCGAGACAAATCTGCCTGAAAGAAGGGAGGCATCCTAGAGCTGAAAGCTATGCAAGAGTTGACTCAAAGGATGGATGCCATTGTCAAGAGGCTAGATGCTCTGAGTATGGAAAAGCCCGTTAAAGCTGTGAACACATTTGCAGTTGAAAGTTGTTCTGTCTATGCTAGTCCTTTGCACCAAGCACAGAATTGTCCATCTATGGCAGTTTTCTCTGAGATGGAACAAGTGAACGCTTTCAACAATTTCCAAAAGCAATCAACTGGCCCATACTCTGAAACTTACAATCCTGGGTGGAGGAACCACCCAAATTTTTCATGGAAGTAGAACTAGCCCACAAATCAAGGAGGGTTTCCTCCTACTTACCAAAATCCTGGACGCTTGGCCCAACCAGCGTCATCTTCCTATCAAGCCCCCACTCAACCCCCAATGTCATCAACTCAGTCATTAGAAGAGTCAATGAGAGAATTCATGAAGATGACTGGTCAGTCCATCAGTGACATTAGACACTCCACCATGGTGAACACCCAGGCAATCTCCAAGTTGGAGACCCAAGTAGGACAGTTGGCAAGTCACCTAGATGAGAGGGACAAGGGAAAGCTCCCCAGCAAACCAGTGAACAATCCTAAGGCATGCACTATCAGAAGTGCTCCAAATCCAGAACATGCCCATGCGATTGTCACACTAAGGTCAGGGAAACGAGTGGACAACCGTGTAGATGAGCCAGAGACAGTTGATGAAGCAGTTCCAGCAGCAGACCTTGCTGGGCAAGAGGAGACAAAGAGTGACAACAAGGAGAAGAAAGATGCTGAGCCATCTACAATCACTCCCACTGAGAAGGACCTTACGAGGTCATTTGTCCCAAAAGCCCCTTATCCGGAGAGATTGAGAGCACAAAAGAAGAATGCACACTTTGCTGAAATCTTAGAGGTGTTTAAGCAAGTTCAGATAGACATCTCGTTCTTGGATGCAATTCAGCAAGTGCCAGCATATGCGAAATCCTTGAAGGATCTAGTCACAATCAAGAGAAAGACCAATGTCTCGAAAAAGGCTTATCTGATTGAGCAAGTATGCTCCATTCTCCAATGCAAGCTACCCATCAAGTATAAGGACCTTGGGTGTCCGACCATTGCTTGCATGATTGGAGAGAGTCAGATCAACAAGGCATTGTTGGACTTAAGGGCAAATGTGAATCTCCTTCCCTATTTAGTGTATTTGAAGTTGGGATTGGGAGAGTTGAAGCCAACCACTGTGATGCTCCAGTTGGCAGATAGGTCACTTAAGAGACCACGGGGAGTACTTGAGGATGTGTTAATCAAGGTTGACAAGTTTTATTTCCCTGTGGACTTTATAGTGATAGATATGGAGCTGGTGCACGATGTGGTGAATCAAATTCCAGTGATTCTAGGGCGACCTTTCTTAGCTAAGGCTAATGCCCTAATCAAGCTGGGGCGGGGAGTGATGAAGATCTCATTGAAATATGAGGAACTCAATATTTTCAACATCAATAGCCAGCCATTGAGTATGATGAGACCCATCCTATGTGCTTCATTTAAGAAATCACTGATGACTTTGATTTGAAGGACCTGGAGATTGAGTGTTTTATGCTCGATTTTGATGACCTAGATTTAGACAAGCTGATTAGGCCAGATTTGCATGAGCCTAGCCTGGAGGACCCTGACATGGAGTGCTTTGCACTATATGGAGGTCATTGTGATTTGAGTGAGCCACTACAGCTTGACGAGCCAAGGTATGAGCTTAGTCTGGAGCACCCAGAGTTGGAATGTTTCTCTCGGAAGGAGGAAACATAGATTTTGGTAGGATACTTGAGCCAACTAGGGAAGTAGTTGAGCCAAGTTTGGAGGACATTGAGCTGGAGATATTTGCTCAGTTGGGAGATGATCAGTATTTTGATGAAGTAATTGAGCTACTTCCTTTCATTATCGATCCCATATCTAAGTTACAGCCAGAGTGTGGGGAAACCATGGATTTATTTTTCCCCACTGTTTATTCCTCTGCATTTGAGCCACCCGATTTTATTGCTGAGAGTAAACGTTTTGCTCTCATTCATATGCGGTCAAGAAGGCCGAAGTTGACCTTAGGAAGGAATGATTATTTTCCTTCCCTTTTTTGTTATCATTTGAGGTCAGTGTTAGCTGGATACTTATTTTTGCATATTGATTATCCCACCTATGACCATCACCTGTTTGACCCGGGCAAGTTAGTGCCCACCGTTCTTGGTACAGTAGTTGTGGTGTCTACCTAGTGTCATAGGTAGCCTGATCCTTATCACGAGTATGGCTAAAGACGTTAAACTTAGCGCTTGTGGAAGGCACCCCTCATTATGTTTATTGCTTTATTTTCAGCATGTATATCGACCAGTCAAATTTGGGGAAGTATTTTTTATGTTATACCTAAATTGACCCGTCCACTAGGTTTTGTATTTTCGGTCACATTGTGGACAATGTGACATTTTGAGTTTGTGGAGTAGGCGTGTTCGTAAATATTTTGCTTGGTGTTTGTAAATAGGTTGTGTTTTGTGTATTGTGTTTGTTATTTTATTTTGTATGTAGTTTTTTAAAAAAAAAAATTTGCACTAGGTTGTTATTTTATTTTAGGCGTAGTTTTTTTAAAAAAAAATTGTACAACTCACCTTCGTGTGTTCGATTGCAGCACCCCATCACACACACACATACTCGCACGCGTTTGAACTTACATATATACGCTTTGAATGCATGACTCACCCATGCACCATTACATGCAACACGCAGTATGGTCGAACGTGCCCATGTAATGCTCAAACGCATTGTTTTAGGTCTTCGTGTGACTTTTTAGGTCATTTTCTTCCCTTTTCCCATTTCTTCACCCAGCGACCCCTCATCTTCTGGTTCTCTTCTCCCTAACATCAAAAAAAACGCTAACCCACCGCCACCCATCACCTCCTCCCCACCACCGATTCTCCACCACCCAAACCCACCGACCACCCAAATCTCCCTTTTCCCCATTGATTCCCCACAAAACCCAAACCCTTTCACCAAAATTCCCCAATTTTTCATTTTTGTTCAAATCAAAGGGCACAAATCCACTCTTGGATTGTGCCCTTCATTTTGTGTTGGTATTTCCTTTTTGCAGGGGGTTGGTGTGATTTTTTAGCAGGGTTCTAAAACCCTTTGATTTCGGGCTGCACACCAGGTGCTCGACAAATTGCCCCAACGAACCTCCAACATGCCTAGAGGGCGAGGTTCATCGTCTCGATCATCAGGGTCCCATGCCATTGTAGCTAGGCCATCCATTGAGGGCCGTAAGCTCTTGTTGGAGAACACCTTTGCCATCAAAGAGGAGTTCTCCAACAACGAAGCTATAAGTTGGGCAGTACAAGAATTGAAGCGCTGGGGTTTGAAGAGGCTTTTCAAGTCCGTCGCCTCCACTGCATACGAGCGCCTGGTTAGGGAATTCTACAAGCATCTGAGGATAGATGGAGACCAATCAAAAATACTTTTCTCTTCCATTGACGGAAGAGAAGTGGAGGTGACCATAGCCGATGTAGCAGTGTTGAAGTGCAGCCATGAGCCGCCCGAGTCGGACATCCCCTGGCTTGAGTGCCCCTCCATGCTCACACTCGAGGACATCATTTCCGATATGTGTGAGGGGCAATATGTAGATGATCATCGAAATGCAGCCAACAAGACGAAGATTCCTCGAAATCTTCTATTTATTGACATGGTGCTATACAGAAATGTGTGTCCTTTGGGACACAAGATACAGAGGCGGGACTTGTTCCTCAGTGCCCTCTACTCGTTCCATAGAGGATTCTGGTGCTCCACTCTCGAGATCATCTGGCGTCAGATCCAGAAATTCTGTGAAGGAGTGCACCATCGGGGAGCTGAGCACACGAAGACTTGGGGATTGCCTTTCCCTTTTCTTATCACTCACATTCTGAGAAAGATAGGGATCAGAGGCACACCAACGGGGTCGATCCGAGAGCCCATACTTTGGCCCCATCCGGCGGCGGAGTTTGTCCCACATGCGAGTGTTGCACCAACACCACGCACGCACCAGAGCGAGCCCATGGACATTCCAGATGGCAATTGAGCCAAAGAAGCGGAGAGGAGACCGAGGAGCAGCCAAGAGGAGTACGAGGAGGGATCATGCTTAGAGCTCAGATTTATTACACTTCAGGACATCCTCGTGGACATACGATCTCAGATCACACGATCTCGGTTCGTAGATTTGCAGAGAGGATGCTCTCATTGCTCGAGGTCTAGGAGATGTTCGAGCCATCTTGGATAGACCGCCACGATCAGGACCTTCTACACCACAAGCCCGTGACGTCCTTTGTGACGTCTTGGTTTATTTTTACACCCCTTACACTCCATTTTTTATTTTATGTATTAGCACTGTGGACAGTGCAAATTTTGAATTTGGGGGTATTTTTATCATTGTGTGCACATTGTGTTTTTAATTATGCATTTTATTTTAGTTATGGTTTATTTTCATTGGTGTGCTTAATTTGATGAACATATGATCACTTTGATTAAGGGAATTTCAGTTATGTTACTTTCTTGGCATAATGAGATATTATAGTTCAATTTGAGTTTCACGAGCACAATTGGCACGTAATTTGTGGGATAAAATCTGATTTTGGTCATGTTAGTTTTGTAAGCTTAAATGTAGTTAGGTAACCCTTTGGAATGATAACCGTGGTTCATTTAAAAAAAAAATGATGATCATTTTGAGCTTTTTGCCGAGTAACCGGATCTCTTGCCTCATTAAGCAATGAGTAATTCACTTAAAAAAGTGAGAAGTTAGACGTGGTTAGCAAAGCTTCATAGCCTTTTTGACTCGAGTTAGTAGGTCCTTAAGGGTGTTTTTTTTGTTACACCTAATGCCCTAAAACCATTTGGTTTGGGAGTCATTGACTTAACACTTGATACATGGGTCAATTAGAAAGCTTAATGAAGCTATGCAATAAAAAAAAAAATAGAAAAAGTGTTTTTGATGAACCTTGGTTATTATTTTTAATGTGTTGTCTAATGAACTCTGAGTGTCGAAGCATACATGACTAAGATTAGTTTTGAAGTCCCATATTTTTGTGCCAATCTCACTTTCACTAGAATTGATTTTTGTATCTCATAATGCCATGTTTATATATTGATTGATAATTCCCTGAAAATTGTGAAGATGGTGTTTGTTTGATTAAGCTTGCTCTTAAATTTAAACCATGATTGATATATTTTGCATGATTGAGAATAAAATGTTTGCACAAATGTTTGTGGGTATCATTCCTGAAAAACCCTCACGAGACTTCACTCGTCCTATAGGGAACTCCTAGATGTTTAAAAGGCTTGTTGCATATGCTCAATGCAACCGTTTTCCCATGAAAGCGGACTTATGTTTTTATTGTGTTTTCCATTTTGTTTTGCTAAGGGACTAGCAAATGTAAGTTTGGGGTATTTGATCGGTGTCAAATATTGTATATTGACCCCTTAACTTATATTTGTTAAGCCTTTAGCATTAATATCTAACTATTTTTAGTGTTTTGTGTTGTGCAGGTCATTGCAACAAAACATGGCTAGCAAAAAACAAAAAGTGGACTTAAAGTGAAGAAGTGAGGATTCTGCCAAAGTGTGTTCATTTGTCTTTGGGTGCGTTTGAACGCACTACGCAGTCGCCTACAGAGCGTGATCGAACGCATGCCCGTCAACCCTAGTGACCTAGCAGCTTATTTGCGTCGACCGCATTCCTTGTGTTCGACCACAAATAAGCTGTTAACGCAGCAGTGTGCGTTGACAGCGATGCTGACCTATAAATAGGACCCTAGGTCCATTTGGTGAGCTTTTTACTGGGCGTATTTTTAGAGCGGTTTGCCACTGTTGGCTGCTACGCCCTTTTCTTTGTAACTAGTTACTTTAGTTTAATTATAATGCTTTATTTTTGTTCATTTACGCTTCCCTTGCTTATGGGGGTCTAAATCCTCAACTAAGGTTAAGGATGTAACCTCACCATGAATTCTATGTTTATTGCTTACATTTAAGTTAATTCTTTCCGTCATTTCTTTGTTGCTTAAATTGTTTCTCACTTGGTTTGGTGACAAAACCAAGTGAGATTGCACCGTAGTCGTTTATTTTTGGTTTTTCGTCTGATGGATACATTCCATCCTTCAATTTATGCTCATTTATCCATAGTAGTTTGTGTCTTAACACATTCACTTTGGATCCTTTGGGCCTTAAACCGTTTATGGTTTGTCTTTCGTCAAATGGATGGATTCCTTGAATCCTTCGATAGGCACAAGAGGTAAAGCTTATTTTCTAACCGATAGACGGATATGTTAGCTTAGCGTTTTCAATTCACATAGTTGAAATGCTGAGGTGAAAACCTCAGCCTTGGTGTTTTAATTCATTTACTTTTTCGCATTAATTTTAGTTTACATTTTCGTTGTCACAATCACCCACTGCGGAGCTATGTTAAAATAACACTAACCTAGACTCAAAGTTATTGTCGTTTAAACCAATACATGGTTCCTTGTGGTTCAATCTTGGTACTTGCAAACGCTATACGAGCTACGGTTTGTACAATTGCGAGTACCTAAATTTGGTACGACCACCAGTCAGGCAGTAGCATCTCTTGCCACCTTCATAACAATAAACTAGGTTACCTAGAGAATGATAACTGCGTAAGTGTAATGACTTAGTAAGTAAACCTTACAATAAAGGTATGACATGAGCCCAATTTATGAAAGTAAACGTGCAATTCGAGTAATAACCAAACATAGGGCATTACCTCCGTTATTACACAATTCAATAGGTTTTAAGGTTTTTAAAGCTTATGGTGTACTACCGGCGATAACTACCTAATTATTTTAATTTAGAAAAAGGCTAATGCATTATTGGTCATAACTCCTATATATGGTCTACCCGAAATATTTTCCCTTCTTAGCAGGGTTGACTCTGTCCCGGGGGACCTATAGTACAATGTCAGTGGCCCAGCCATTGCACAACATACCGTACATAACATTAGTGGCACAATCGAGTCTGACCTCGAGTGGCCCACACCAACTAATGACGTTTGTCCTATAGTGACTGAACCATTGGAAATGATTGTACCGTGGTCACAAAACCAATGGATCCAAAGCCCTCATATAGCACACACATTTGACCATAATATGCAGTCTATATAGTAAGCATATGGTCGTTCAGACTGTACGTATCGGTGTACCATGCCTTACGATGCATCTTAACAGTTAATTAATAGTATAGTTACCAAGTAATTACAAAAAGTAGGCATGCTCACATACTCGTAGTCAATTAACTAACATATCTCACATTTTATGTAAAAAGGTTGTAAGTGTCTACTTACATCGCACATTCGAGCGAATCTTCCGACAAAGCTAAGTCCTGTCATGACGGATACAAGACACTATCATTCTAAGCCCTATTTAACATAAAAATATAGTTAGGCTAAAGCATGCATGTGCGAAGCTTGAAAACTAGTGCTCTACCCACTGATCGTACGTCTAGCCCCGATGGCGTACATCCGCTCAGTGTGTTAAGCACACCATTTTAAGACTCGAATAGTGCATGGTTCCTATAGCACTTCTAGACCTTTAAACCTCATCTAAACTAATAAAAGAGCACATGCAATGTAAGACATCACAACAAAATGAAATTTTGCAGGAGTTCTTTGAAAACATTATCATTTCTTGAAGAAACTTGATGAACATTTTGGGAAAACTCAACAAGTCATAAAGCAAAGGCTACAATAGTGCTAAATAAAAGGGAAACAAGGATTACCTCGAAGCTGAGCATGGACATGGTCTTCCCTCCTTGGACTCCTCTTTGAAGCACTCTTTCTCACCAAATTCTCTCTCAAAACATAGAAAATGGTTATAGCAGCCTAAGGGCACATCAGAGGGTGGAAATGGGTGTGAGAAAGGAAAGGTGAGGGTTGGTATTTATAGGAAAAGTCCACCACCAACTCCCCGTCAAACTAGTAGACGTTTGGCAACCCTAGCATACATTCGGTGGTTCTTGCACAATGGTCCAAAGGGTGTCTTAGCGTACGTCCGATGGTCCTACGTACGTTCGCTTGTACAGTTTGTAGAGCATACGTCGGTAGTGCCACGTACGTCTGCTTGTATGGTTTGCAGAGCGTACGTCCGGTGGTCCTCCCATATACATTCACACTTCAGACAGCAGCGTACGTTCGCCTCCTGAAGGTTACTATTTGGCTTCTATTTTCTAAAGGTTCAAAGTGTGATTAGGTTAACGCTAAGGGTCTTGGGCTGTGTCTAAGTAGCTCTATAGAAGGCCCTTGTTAAACACTCTTTATGGAAAGGATTTTGTTTAATAAAAAATGTTGGTTTTATAGAATTATTACAAATACTAAGCTATTACAAACCTAAGTTCATAGCGTTAAATTAGGTTCTAATAGAACCTAGACCTTAGATTCTAAAGGAACCTATAGCTTTCAAACACAAGGTTTGGCCTTAATTCTTTTCATTCTTTATTCATAGCATAACCCCTTTAAATAGATAATTCATTACATATTACATAAAAGAGTTAAGGTTGAGTCATCAGCTCTTATTGAAATATAAACTAGGACTAAGTCATAAAGATTCTTACATGAAAATAACAACAAACATAAAAATAATGACAAATCTAAATAAAACAAAACGTAGAGAGATAGGGAGATTTTATTCTCCAAATCAAGGGGATCATAACACGTTTACTATTTGTTTTCTCTCTAGATTTGCTTTTTGCAGCAATTTACGAGGTAAAGTCTTTTTTTCTGCTATTTGGGGTTTTGACTATATTTAGTCTCTAAGGTTTTATTTGCATGAAACTCTCAAAGCAGAGGTCTTAGATAGATCTCCAATATATATCTTTTGTTTTTTCTCTTTGGTTCTACGGATTTAAAATCATATGTATGTGATTTGCCAGAATATGCTATGGATTTAAACACCAATTGAGACAATGACATTCAAAGAGTTTTTTTGGCAAGTAATTAGCACATTATTATTGCATGGAATATGAACTTGAAATTAATGTCACACTTGTTTAATTAGTGGAATTAGAAAATATACACACTCTCTCCCCTTCAAGTTACACTAATTAATTAAGAGATTTACTTAGAAATGAATATGTTCACTCCAAAGGTGACCAAGTTCAATTAATCGAATTAGGATCCTCTCTATTTCAAAGTTCCTCCATTTTCTCAATTTAGTGCATTTTGAAGGGTTGCATTGTCTAAAAATTTTAATGATGGTAATGCATTAAATACATTAACTTTCAAAATTATTTGTACAACATGCATGTTCAAAATTATTATTTGGACTTGGTCACTTTTGTGGAAGCACCAACAAAAGTTACTAAATAATAAATAAATGGGAAACTTCACTTACCTCCTTGAACTTTCACGGTTTTTGCAAATACCCTCTCAATGTTCAAAACCTCTCACTTAGGTGTATTAAACTTTGGTTTTTTTCTCACTTTGCCCCTTCCATACAGAAAATGACAATTTTACCCCTGACTCCAAAACTACATTGTTCCCAAAATGACGTAGTTTTAGTTTTGGAGTCAGGGATAAAATTTGCATTTTGTTATGATTTTCTGTTTGGAATGGGAAAAGTGAGAGAAAACCAAACTTTGATACACCTAAGTGAGAGGTTTTAAACATGAGAGGTATTTGCAAAAGTGGTCAAAGATTGAAGGTAAAGTAAAGTTTCCCTAAATAAATAGACATGTGGTAATACTATAAGTAGATGTATATATGGAAGATGAATAAGGTTATAAAGAAAAATTCGAAAATAAAATGGGATTATTATTAATTCTATTTTTTATAATAAAAAGACCCATGTGAAGATAATTTATGAATTAGATAATTAAGTCATAGATTGCAATTGTTATAGTCTAACCAATTTCATACAAAGGAAGGTTCTTTTGTTATAGACTTCTCACTCCCCTTAGATTGAATAGTGTCGCTTGAGTCTAATTCCCTGTGGTTAGGCATATGGGTATTCCCACATTTCCTCAAACTGCTAGTTAATACGCATTGTTTTTCCCCTTCAAGAGTATTTTCGTTGTACGTGGTGAGTGGTTATTGGCGAGTTTTACTTTGTCTCATGGGGTTGGTTTTACATAACAGTCCATGCAAAAACTGTGCCGTTTTGCGTTAAATCCAAGTGCTTTTTAAAACTCTTCAAGCCGTTAGAAACCAAATGTCAAACTCAAAAATAGCCTTCTTCTTAAAAGATAGAGAAAATTTCAGAGAACCCTCTTTGAACTTTCACCACTTTTGAAATACCCCTACTCGAACTTTAAAAATCCTCAATTTACCCCCTGAACTTTCAATTACTCTCAATTTGGACCCCTCCATACATTTTAGGTTTAAAATTTTTAAAAGACCAAAAATACCCGATTTAAAAAATAAAAAAAAATTTTGGAAGTTGGAATTTTAAATAGTGAAGTTTAAAATGGTGACTTTTGCATAAAATTTCAACTTTCAGAACGTTTTTTTTTTTATTTTTTAAAAAATAAAAATCAAGGGTATTAAAAAAAATTAAACCCTAAAATGTACAAAATGGACCAAATTGAGAGCAAGAAAATTGAAAATTGAGAGTTTTTAAATTTTGAGGGTGGTATTTCAAAAAGGGTGAAAGTTTAGGGGGGTTCTCTGAAGTTTTCCCTAAAAGATAACATTAGAGACTTAAACATGGCTACTGCATAAGACTTAAAACAGTGGAGGACATCGAAAAATTCTCATTTCAACTATGTGGATGCCTTGCTTGTCAGAGCCTTGGAGGCGAAAGAATTGGATGACATCGAAATCAAATATACAAAGCAAGGTTTCTCTAATGCTTGGTTTATCTAGACACCAAATATACAGGGAGCTTACCTCTCACCATCTGCTAACGCTCGTGAGCTTCTTCAGAGGAAAACCCTTCTCTATGTGAGCCCATATCCATATTTTCTTAGCCACCAATTTCAGCTCTCTCATTGACACTGCAAGATTTGAAGTGACCCGATTAGGAAAAAGAAGAGAGAAAGTGAACCAAAATCCATGTTTCTCAACCACTAAGGCTTCTTTCTTCTTGTTGTTGTTTTTAGGAGAAACTTCAGAAGACCCCTCCAATCTTCTAGCCATTTTACACAAACAACCCATGAACGAAAAAAAAAACTCTCAGTTACCCCCCCAATCTTTCATTTCCTCCCACTAACACCTCTTCTGTCCATCTCAAGTGTCAAATACAAACGGCAAGCCCATCACGTGACTTTCATAGGGTTTTTATTAGCCCTAACTTCCCCATTTGCCCTTAGAAAGACCAGCTTCAGTTGTCCTCTTTTACCCCAACCTGAAGCTTTCCATAACGAAGCTCATGTACAGACCTATACCCATAAGGATCAGTAATGGTTTAGGGTTCCAGCTGAGGAACGAGTTGAAGAAAGAAAGTCGAAGTTGAGGAACTAGCATCCTACGGTGAACATTCCCACATGACGGTGATAATCATCCACTAACAAAAATCATCCACCGGGTAAAATCTCAGAAGATGGAGCAGTCCAAGGGTGAGGTAAGCGATTCAAGATCGAGCTATCCAATTTGCAAATGTGGGAGCAAAGCCATTGTCATAACTGCATCAACAACTAAAAATCATGACAAAAGGTTTTATGCCTGTGTCAATTATTTGGTGAGATTTGTTTAAGAATTTATTTTGATCAAAAAATTTATGCTCATCTCGTGATGCCTAAATCATGTAGTTGTGGGTTAAACCTTAACTTGTATTAAATTATTTAGGTTTAGGGTGCTTTGAGTTTTTTTTTTTTTTTTTTGGCAAAAATGTTGTGCTCATCCTTATGCCTAAATTGTGTAGTTATGGGTTTAACCCTAATTTGTTTGATTGTTCAGAATGAAACAAATTGTGGTTGCAATTTTTTTAGATGGGTTGAACCATAATTTTGTGTGTGCAGTGTGATCGAGTGATGTCGATGCTGTTGGCGTGGTAGAGCGATTTGAAGTCTGAAAGGGCAATGGAAATCTTCAAATGCAAGATTCAACTTGCTAAGTACAAGTCAAAAATTAAAGTTGATGCTGCTAATTTTGCACTTAAACTTGAAAGGGTTGAGAATAAGTATCGTTTGATGCAACTGAAGTTTGAGCTGCAGTTGCATGTTGTTGGTGTCTTGTTGCTGTGTTGATATGTTTCCCTAATTTAACGGATTTGCATCAAGGTTGATATTAAGCAACTGAAATTTGTTGTCTTTATTTGTATGAGACTTGTTTAGGGTTTGACCATATGAGTAGGTTTTTTATACACAACTATTGTGTAATGTGTGGTATTGGTTTTAATGTCAGGCTAACATTTGTTCCCAATATCATTATGTAGTGTGGATATTGACAATAGTGACATTTATGCCACATTGGAATTGTCATGTCTAAACTCACCCAAACTCAAACTCATATGGAGCTCAATCCATTTATTGTTTAGCAAAAAAATCAGGGTTTGGCTAGATTAGTTCAATTGGCAACCCTAGTCTCAGTATCTAAGACCTCAAATTTCTCATTCCTATAAAACATCCAACTCAAAGAGTCCACTACATAAGGTTTTGAAAGAGGTATCCACCCATTCCAATTCCAATTGTTATCATACAGATTTATAGCAATCTCCATTGTAAAATTAGCAAATCTATAAGCAATTCTAAACTAATCATTTTTTGTAGCAAATCATAGCAAACACTATATATAAATACTTCCACAACTACCTACTAAATTACATATACAATCAAAGTGCAAAAGTCATCAATTTAAATCCAAAACTTACATCATCCCATCATCCACATGTACTAAATTTAACCTAATTATAACCACAAGCACACTAAATCTATAAGAAATTCTAAACAATTCTTTTTTGTCGCAAATCATATCAAACACTATATATAGATACTTCCACAACTACTTAAGAAGCAATTGGTAACAAACTACATCCATGACAAACACTATGTACCAGGACTTGAAGAAGATTTATTGGTGGTTAGGTATGAAACGAGATATTGCAGCGTATGTTGCACGATGTTCTACATGTCAATAAGTAAAAGCTAAATGTCAACGACCAGAGGGACCACTATAGCCACTCAATATTCCAGAATGGAAGTGGGATCAAATAGGGATAGATTTTGTAGGCTTACCAAGAGCACCAGGCGGACAAGACGCTATTTGGGTAATAGTTGATAGACTTACTAAGAGTGTTCATTTCATTTCTTACAAAATTAACGATTCGATGCAAAAGATGGCAGAATTGTATATCCAAGAGATTGTTAGGTTGCATGGAGTGCCTATTTGATAGTATCTGATAGAGATCCTCAGTTTACTTCAAAATTTTGGGGAAGGTTACAAGATGCAATGGGAACAAAATTGAATTTTAGCACAGCGTACCATCTACAAATTGATGGTAAGTTGGAAAGAACCATACAAATACTAGAAGATATGTTAAGATTACGCGTACTTGATTTTAAAGGTAATTGGATTAATTTCCTACATTTAATTGAGTTTGCTTATAACAATAGTTTTCAAGCAACTATTGGGATGGCACCATATGAGGCTCTATACGGACGCAAGTGTAGATCACCTTTATATTAAGATGAAGTCGGGGAAAGGTAGCTTTTGGGACCATAAATTGTGCAAGACACCAAATACAAGATTGCACTTATTCGGAAGAGAATGTTAACAGCTCAAAATAGACAGAAAAGTTATGCTGACCAACATCGTCGCAAGTTGGAGTTCAAGGTTGGTGATCCTTAAAGTTTCACCAATGAAAAGGGTGTTCCAGTTGGATAAAAAGGGTAAGTTGAGCCCAAGGTATGTAGGTCCTTTTGAGGTGAAGGAAGTAGTGGGACCGGTGGTGTATAGAGTTGTATTACCACCAGAATTAGCTGGAGTTCATGATGTCTTTCATGTGTCTACATTACGAAAGCACATACCTGATCCTTCGCATGTTGTCAGTTTTAAACCTTTACGAGTTCAAGAGAATTTAACGTATGAAGAAATGCCGATTCAGATTATGGATCGCAAGGAGAAACAACTAAGGGTAAAGACAATTCTACTTATGAAAAGTATTACAGCGAAATCATGGCGTAGAAGAAGCTTCATGGGAATTAGAGCAAGAAATGAGAAACAAATACCCACATCTGTTTGAGGAAGAATACTAATAAAGAATCGGTAAGTGATGCTTTATGTTTGAGTATTTTCAATAATAAACCTGTATGGATATATGTTACAAGTTGGTTTGGTATAGTTACACAGGTATATGTACTTTTAAATTTCGAAGACGAAATTCCTATAAGAAGGGGAGAATGTAGTATCCTAGATTCTAACAGTCTTATTTTAGAAATATTTATTTAATAATATTAGGTAATTATATTTATTCTTGAGAATTTAATAGAGCATATGAATATTATAAGAATAAATATTGAGTTTATAATGAAGTTTAATTTTATATGGGAGATTATATTCTAATTAGTTTATTTGGTGATTTAAGATAATTGATAATAGATAAATGTTAGAAGCTAGAAGATGGTTGGGCACATGGTTTTGGAATCCTTTTGCACACCATTTGTCCATATGCAATTATGTGGTCAATGAAACCTTTAAACCTCATGAGTGGAGTAGGAGACATGAAGTGGAATTTAAATGATGATAAAAATTTCATCATGATGGGTGAACACCCAATGCATGGTTTGGTTCCAAAATATTCGTGGAAGCTCCTAGTTCATGAGCTAGCCAACGATGCTGATAATGGAGAACAGCAATCAAAGTTTTATCGGTCAAACTATCTTTAGGTTTTATACCAGTCATGTCCCAAAATTTCACCTATAAATAGCCCAGCCAATTATAGTTTTCTTCATTCAGAAATTCCTCTGTCCCTCTCCCAGAGTCACGTTCTAAGAGTTTTGAGAAGGATAGTTATATTTTAATAGTAAAGTTTTGGAGCTACTTTAAGAGAAGTGCTAGGTATAATTCTTTTATCCATAGTTTATGTCAATTTTAGTTATTAAATTATGTTGTTTAAATTGATCAGGAAAGTATGATTGAATATCTCAGAAATGATATTATATTCAAAAATCATTTTTAAATATTATAAATGCGTTGTGCTGCCTAAATTTTAGTAGGTATTACACAATAGCGCAATTGTAATGCCCAAATGATATTAAGATGTTTTATATGTCATTATGATGCCCAAATAGCATCAAGATATTTTAAATATGACGTTATGCTACCTAAATTTTTAGGATTAAGGCAAAACAAGAAAATAATATTTTTTGAGATATTTTAGAGATCTTAGGATTTGAAATAAGGCTTATGAATAGGAAGTGAAAGAATACTTGATAATGTATAAAGTATTGTGTCAATGCAGAAAGTGTATGGGAAGAAACTACGTATAAGGAATTTAAGCTCTTAAGGTAAGTTCAAACTTACTGACCCTGCATTATTTTACAAAAGCATGTTATATATATTTTGTTGAATACAACTATTTTAATGGTACAAATGAATGTATGTACAAAAAGAATTATGTATGAATTTATGTAAGAACCTTGCGGTTAAGTGGAGTAACACTTAACAAACTCTAGGGAATAAGTGGGAGTATAATTATACTTATGATGTTATAATATTATGTATAATTTATTATGTAATACTATGTACTTAAATTGCATTGATTCAAACTGATGATTTACTTAATATGTTATGAATTGTTTTATCGATTTAGTTTATTAATTAGCCAAATACTTATTAAAACAAATTTGTGAAAAACTCTGCATAGATGGCTAATTAGTATGCATATGCGGTAAGACACATTTACAAATAAAGGTTGGCTCTCATAATAATTGGTTAATTTGCTTGAACTTATTGAGTCGTAGACTCACACTTTTTCCATTAAATTTTTATAGATGTGGTTGAGGAAAGGAAGGAAGATACAAATATATATGGGTGTCCTACCTATGATGTGTAGGACAGACATGAGGCCTTAGTTGCTAAAGGACTAATTTACTAAGTTGTATAGTTATTCAAGTTTTTATAAGTGTGTATTTTGGAAGACCACATATATCAGTTTATGGTATACAATAAGGTTTTATAACTTTGTGAGATATGCCGCTTGTGACAATACTTTGAATGATTAGTTACTTGATGTTTTTATTAATAATATGTGAAGTTTAAATTAGAAGTTCTGATATGTTTATACTATGATGAGAACTCTAAAGGTAGAAGTAGAAAGTATATTCCGCTGCAAATGATTCATGCATGAAGTAGTGTCACTCAAGGATTTAGATAAATCATTCTACAACACGATGAAAAGTTGGGGCGCTACATTAACACAATGTCAATCTTACAAAAAATCAATGTCTTCCACAACATAATGCCTTCACAACCCTTTCACAACAATTACTGTATTCACAACCCTTTCATGACAAAAAATCTTAGACAAACACAATGTCAATAGATTAACATTCATTGGTCCTACGTCTTTTTCTTCCCTTTCTCCATTCTTTCAACATGTTGATGAAAACCTGGTGGATGGTTTGAAGCTGTCCCTTGACCCCTTTGTATGTCAAAATCATGTGCGGCTATTCTAAATGTTATGCTGCCAACTTTGGGAGGACCCCAAGAGCCTAATGGTCCACTACCTGGAATTGGTGGTGGACCGTCGCCAATCAGATCAACAACAAGCATTTGCTTCTTAGCAGGTTCTTTTCACTGCTAACATGTTCCCTCAGCCTACCACCTGCCCTAGTCCTTGTTGCCAATCCTAGGGTTGCCCTCTATTTGCTCTCAAAGATTGTAGATGCCTGCATGTTAGGTATACAATTAGACCACTACATTTGTTGCCCTCTTAATTTCATGAATATGAAGAATTACTTATGTTTTGTTTGTAGGCATAAGGTGTTGCTTTTCTAACTGGTTGGGTGGCAACATTTGCATGTCCTACCCTTTGTGAACCAAAAGTTGGTACTCCCACAGAATTTGACACATGATGTCTGCGATCTGGGATGCTATAGCCTGTGATGCAATATGTGAAGTTGGCCTAAATGCAGTATGGGATGAAAGCTGTGAGGCTAGACTGAATGCAGGCTGTGAGACATCATGGGGTGCAAGCTATTAGATTGGCTTGAATACAAGCTGTGAGACATCATGGGGTGCAAGCTGTGAGGTTGGCCTGAATGCAGGCTGTGAGACTTGTTGTGATACCGGCTGTGAAGGTGTTTGAGTTGTGGTGGTTGAAAAACAACCAGACTGTGATCCCCCCTGCCCTTTGTGAACCTTGTGGTGTGCTCACTCTTCCCCTATTCCTACTAGTAGTTGAAGTGGTAGTTAAAGGTATATCCAATTACAAATACAAAGACAATGAACAAATAAGTGAATAATTATACCAATTTAGTAAGTACAGTAGTAAGCACCAATTCTCAAATAACTTGAAGGGATACTATGTCCAAATTCCAGTCAATTCCTACTGTATCCCTATGGTATTGTCAGGCACATGACCTTCTTTCATCTTGTCTCTGCCCAACAAACACATGACCTCTTGTTGTGGCCAAACTTCACGCAATACCTACATTGATTCTTCTTACCCCCTTCCTAATTGCACTCGAATTTCTAGGTTCATCAACACCCATTTCTCTCACTTTCTTAGGCCTGCCAAGAGCTGCCCTAGCCTTTGGTGGCTCAATATTTGGTTGGATGCCTTTAGGCCATTGCTCTGCACTTGGCACAGGGTAGATCACATGGTTATATGCATTTAAATACATTCCCTTGCCATAGTACTCACTCAACTCTTTAGCTAGGTCTTGACCTTGGTGTAAAATAGCAGAAATTGCATGACCACATAGGATACTTGTTACATCCCATTTCCTGCAGCCACAAGTACCAGCTTCAATATCCACAACAATTTTTTTCCCAAGGCACTCAACCTCAAACATCCCATT
This sequence comes from Carpinus viminea, assembly GCA_013348765.1. NCBI lineage: Eukaryota > Viridiplantae > Streptophyta > Magnoliopsida > Fagales > Betulaceae > Carpinus > Carpinus viminea. The sequence goes on along the minus strand of CP054671.1, from coordinate 15,700,708 downwards.
TCCTGCCTATGTACACCAACAGTTGCTGGCTTCCTCTTCTTCCTCTTCTAGCTTTTTCCTAATCTTTGGCCCTAAGGCCTCCTCCATTGAACTTATCAATTCCCTTTTCCTCACATACCTTCTCATCAACTTACATTTAATACCTTCCAACATGCTCAAGAGTGTCTGGTCACAGAATTATTTGATCCATGAATTGAAAGCCTCGCAAGTGTTGTTGTGTAAGAGGCCGGACTTACAATGTGTATTGAACCATCCCCTACACCAAGTGTTAGGATCAATCTTCTCTAGGTAGGCATGTGCATCCTTACTAACTCTCTTTATATCCTCCATTACTTCGTAGAATTCCATCCTTGTGTAGGATGCAGCAGCTCGCCAAAGAAGATCCTTCAATAGCACACCCTCAATGACCATGGTTTCTGAAATTTGTGTACAAGTGCCCAACACATGTATGATGCTCGAACTACGAACATACTTGTTCTATGCTTGGAATGAGGCCTTGCACAACAGTCGAAAATTAGTTGCATTACAATAAACACTCCATTTATGCAAAATTAAACAAATAACTATAACTACTTTACCTTCTGTCGATCCGAAATAAAAGTTAACTCATGTCGAGTAAGGCCAAGATCCGTAACAAGCACCCTAGAAACCATGTCCAACAATTTTTCATCTCAGCCTCTACAATAGCCATTGCAATAAGGTACATGTTGTTGTTTGCATCCTTGCCCACAGCAGACATGAACTTCCCCTTATACATTCCCTGAAAGAAACAAGCATCAAGACTCACAATAGGCCTACACCCTTGCAAAAAACCATTCTTCATGGCTGCCAAAGAAATGTAAAGCCTCTAAAATCTGCATAGCACCTGAGCCATTGGTCTCTCAACCATCAATATCAAACAACTACCTACATTAGTCCTCCTCACCGTGGAGAAATAATCCCACAATCGATGGTACTGCTCATCCTCTTTGCCATAGATCATTTCTCTTGCTTTTTTCCTCGCCCTATATAAGGAACTCACATGGACATCAACATTATACTTGGCCTTCACTTTTTTCTGCAAGACATCTATTGGCATGTTTGGCTACTCCTTAAAACACTCCATACACCAATCAGCAATCCAGCTTGAAGTTATCATATGATTTTGGTACTTCCTATTGCAGCTGTGTTTGGGCTTTAGGGATACTAAAAGGAATGTCATCTCATCCTTCAACTACTACCTCTTATATACCCTATACATGCATCTTTCATCCTTGCAAACAATAATAATCCTTTTCTTTTCATTTTTTTTGAATTTCAAATCCTTCCCTCTAAGAATATTGTTGTCTCACAGCTTTTATAAATTCAGCTGCATCATGAAATGTATTCCCTACAATCAATGTGGGATTACCTATCTCAATAGGATCAAAATGGACTCTTTTGGTTATATCCTTGTGTCTAGACATCAATTCCTTATCATCACCACTACTATGTGGTGATTGCAGCTGATTGCAAACTAATCACTATCGTACTCCTTTACATTACCATCATTGTCATCCCCACCCTCCCCATGAGGCAGCTAATCACTCTCCACAGCAGCACCATTCCCACCATCACCCTCATCCTCACTAGCATGACCCTCACCACTATGACCATCAACACCAACATCCCCTTCCACGCCTTCATCTTCATCTTCAACAACCCTTCCATTATTTCCAACCCCCTCATCAATCGGCATAGTAATAGTATCCTCATCAGAATCTATACTATCAGTATCATCACTAAGCACTGAATCCCAAAATGCATCCTTCCTATACACAACTGCTTTTTCATACTTTGAATCCTCCACTTTATCCTCATCAGCTACATCATCAGTTACACCATAAGTTACTATGTACAACACTAGAAGATCATAATCTAAATGTTTTGCCATCATTTCATTTACACTAAAGTCATTTGATATAAGTTTTAAGCCATGGTCTGAAGACACTCCTAGTAAACTATAATAAATAAGGTCTCCAGACCTATACCCATATGTACTACACATGTCCTCTATATAAGAAAATGTCAAGTTGTTCCCATCATTTGGGTAAGGGTAATTACTTACATTGCCCCAATATAATTAACCCTTCATTGCTTGTTAAAAGTACCCCTATGGTGCACCTCAAACATGATACAATGTGTACCCATCACATATCTTGCTACATCCATTACAGTCAAAAGGTTATTTAGTACAATACCCCCAAACAATTCCAACCACAAAAAATGAATAAAATTTCAGCAAAGTAAAAATTTCATCAAATAAGAACCAACCCAACTAACAAATTCAACAAAGTAAACAAATTACACAATCATAAATGGTGGCCAACAACTGGACCCCGATCAAAACATATATTGTATCCTAAGTATCATTTTATAACAATGACAAAGTTATAGATGTTGTATCCTAAAAGCACACAATTGAATTAAACTATTATTTTATATCTTCATCAATCATTGATGTAAAAAAATAAACCCCAAACAAATTTCAGGAACACTAAAACGACCTAAACCCTAACTATTTTAGCACACTGAAAAAATAACCCAACTTTTATTCACAAACACAAGTTTTTAGAAAATTGCCCATTTTAGAAAATTGCCTATATTGCCCCTATACTCATAGCAGCCAAGAACAAATCACAAGGTGTAAGTGGTAATTTGAAAACCAAATCTAAATAATACCATTATGCAGTGTGGTCCCAACAATTTCATACACCCAAAGGACTACATTACCCTTACATAGTAAACAACATCTTCACAAAAAGTGAACCTCTCTACCAATATACTAAGCACAGTTGTCCCTTTCAAGCTCAGTAAGCAACCATGAAATGCACAATAACAGGTGAGCAATCAAACATGAAGGGACCACTTGACCACTTTATTCATGTATAAAACTCATAGACTCACGTGTCCAACACAAGTCAAAAATAGAGGACCATAGTTAGCTCGGACAAAAGAACAACATTTTTCAAAAAAACCAACAACCAACAACCATAAACATATGACAACTTTTCACTTATTTATTTGACAAACCTTAAACCCTTTAAAAAAAAATGATGAAAATATGACCTAATCCGAATAAATAATACCCTAAACCCTAAACTCCACAAAATCCCTAATCCAGAGGCATTACGTGCAAAACCCCCAAACATCCAATATAGATTGTTTCATAAAAGAAATTTATTTTATATCACTAAATGTATATTTTATGGATAACGAAACTTACTTGATTATCGTGGATCCAAACTATTTTAAATGGGATTTTGACTAAAAAATGTAGCAAATCTACACCCACACTTCAGCTACAATGGTCTGTCTCAAACAGAGCAACCCATGGTTCCCACGAGCTGTGAATCCTAAAAGAAGCGTTTAGGTCCTTTATTGTAATGCCCCGATAAAAGTAACCTTTATTTAGAAGATTCCCTTTTGACTAAGCGTAAGCCCCAAACCATTGGTAGAGCCGCCGAGGCGAAAGCCTAACACCCTTAGCTTAACCTAATCACAATTGAATTGGTTAGGAGTAGAAGTTTAACACTGACCCATAAGGGGTAGATGTATGCTTTGGTCTATAGTGTGGACGTACGATGGGGGACCACCGGACGTATGCTCTGCAAATGGTACACCGGACGTACGTGGAACCACCAAACGTACACTACTTTTTGGTATACCCTTTGGGTAATACCTAGATGTATGAGACACCCTTTGGACCAATGTGCACAGACCACCGAACGTACGTTAGGGTTGCCGGACGTCTGCTGCTCTGTCAGGGAGTTGGTGGCGGATTTTCCCTATAAATAGCCTGCCCCTCCCCTTCATTTCCTCACGCCTTCTTCTTCCCTTGGTATGCACCTAGGCTGCCAAGACCGTCCCTTGGTGTTTTGAGAGAGAAATCCTGAAGGAAGAGCGTTGACAGAGAGTTCCGAGGAGAGGGAAACATGTCGGTGCTGAGCTTTGGGGTAAACTCCATCTCCCTCTATTGTTACCATCTTTATGTCTAGTGATTATGCCTTAATACCGATTTCAACGTAGTAATTATGCTTCTTTAGAATTATCAACGTTTTCAAAGAGTTTCCACCAAAGGATTTGTAAAATTGTGATTTTCTGCGTTGCATGTCCTGTTTTGTTAGATTAGAAAGGGATTAGAAGTCTATGAATGTCACTGGTAACGTGCACTATCCAAACCTTAAAACAGTGTGCCTAAAACACATTGAGCAAACGTACACCCTCGAGGGCGGACGTACGGTCAGTAGGCAGAACACCTGTTCTTAAGCTTCATACGTGTACGCTCCAGCTTAACCTTAACTTTAGGATTCATAAGGCTTAGAATGACGGTGTTTTGTATCCGTACAACAGGAAATAGTTTTGTCGAAGGATTCACTTGAATGTGCAAGGTAAGTAGACACTTACACCCTTTTTCTTAAACCGTGGGATATGTTAGCTGACTAACCACGTGTATGATATGAGCATATTTACTTTTCGTAATTACTCGATAATCGTATGCGTTAATAAATCATCAAGATGCATCGTAAGACATGGTACGCCGGTACGTGCGGTATAAACGGCCATAGGCTTATTATATAGACTGCGTACTGTGGTCAAGTGTGTGCGTTATGTGAGGGCTGTGGATCCATTGGTTTCGTGACCTTGATGCAACCATTCCCAATGGTTCGTCAGATGGACGACGTCACTAGTTGGTGTGGGCCACTCGGGGTCGGACCCGATCGTGCCACTAGTGTTACGTACGGTATGTTGTGCAATGGCTGGGGCACTGGCATTGTATTATAGGTCCCTCGGGACAACATCAACCCTGCTGAGAAGGGGTAATATCTCGGGTAGACCATGTATGAGAGTTATGACCTATAAAGCATTATCTTTTTCTGCATCAAAACAACTAGGCAGTTATCGCCGGTTCTACACCATAAGGCTTTAAAAACCCTAGAACTTATGAAATGGTGTATTAGCGGAGGTAAACGCCCTCATTTGATTATTACTCGAATAGCACGTTTACTTTTATTAATCGGGCTCATGTTATGTTTACATGTGGAGTCTACTTACTAAGTCATTAGACTTACGCGGTTATCATTCCTTAGGTAATCCGATTCACTGCTAAGAAGGTGGCTAAGCTGCCATTACCTGACCGATTGTGCACTATTTATAATCCCAGGTTTGCCTTAATTGTCTAGAAGCTCCATGTTCTTATTTGATGATTTGTAGTACTCTCAGATTTATTCACCTTCCTTGCATTACTCTGACAAGTGTTTCTTTTATAAGGGCGGTTGCCTATTGACCATACATGGTTTAACTAGGTAAACTGCCAGTGACTCCACCTGATTAGCCAAGGCTAATTTTGGGGGCGTTACATTTATGTTTGAAAATTTCGAACACTTAACCTTAAATTTGGCTCTTATCGAATGAGGGTAGTTTAGGTATTTGGTGGTTTCTAAGGGCAAAATGGAAAAGTCAGGGCTAAAAAACCACGTGATGGACCTACCGTTTGAATTTGACACCTGAGATGGACAAAAGGGGCGTTAGTAAGAGGAAATGAAAGATTGGGGGGAGGGGGTAAGTGAGAGTTTTTTTTCATTCATAGGTTGTTTGTGTAAATAGCTGGAAGATTAGGAGGGGTCTTCTGAAGTTTCCCCTTGTTTTTAAGAAGAAAGCTGTTTTATTTAGAAAAAAAAAAAAAAAAAGCTGTTTTAAGTCTAACACATTTGGTTTCTAACGGTGTGAGTAGTTTTAAAACAATATTTGAATTTAATGCAAAATGGCACAGTTTTGCATGGACTGTTATGTAAAACTATGTTGTTTTGTGTAACAGCTTTTGTGCAGTAGTTTTCACTACCACATAGAAGCCTGATCCATACGTGACAGGATTTCATTTTCTTGTTGGACACGTTTACTCATTCATAAATGACGAGCCACATGATACGAATTGAATTTTCAATTTCTTTTTGTCAAAAATTAAAAAAATATTAAAAAAAAAAAGAAGGTAAAGCCATTACTTCACCAATAAGTTATAACCAATACTATAATAATTTATGTCCTTAAGAGGTAACTCAATCGGCTCGATCCATGCCTAAAGAAAAGGAGGTCACAAGTTCTAATCTCCCTGCCTCTTTTGTATGACATGTAAAAAAAAAAGTACCATAATAATCTATTAATTAATTTAAATGCCATTATTGTAGGATTTGGAAACGGATATTCTTTAATTTTGGCCTTCATTAAATGGACCTACCACTAATGCTCTGAAATCAAATTAAGTAAGATTTCAGAGAAAAAAAAAAAAGAGTAAGATTTCAAAGAGCCTTACATGCAATAAAATAAAAGAAATAAATATCTTTTGCTTCTTTCATAGTTTTCATTTATTTTGATATAAACCATTTTTTATGTAAAATATTTTTCATAAAAACTATTGACACTATTATGTGTTGAGGGCTATGAATAAATATAATAGTTAAACAAAAGAAATTAGAATATTTTTTAATTCATTTGAATTAGATAATATTCAGTTAGTTATAGTTATATTGGAGGGTTATTTTTGTCTAAAAAAACAAAAATACCATTCTAATATAACTAACTACATATTCCAAAAAGAACTGCGGTGGGTGCTGCTGCCCTGCTGGCAGACATTGAAATGTTTTAAAATTGTTTCAATTTTTGGTTTTTGTTTTTATTATAGAAAAGAAAATCAATATCAAAGAAAAGGAAAAAAAAAATTTGCTTTTTTTTTTTTTAATTGATGGTTATCGTCAAATAGATATCATCGTAAACCTTGGGAATTTTGTCTCAGTTTGCTCAATTTTCATCCGTATAGTTAGGGTTGTAAGCGAACAAAGCTACCCGTGAGCTCGCTCGGGCTCGGCTCGACAAAGCCCGGCTCGTGCGCGACTCGATTATTAAATGAGCCGCTCGTGGACACGAAACCAAACTCGATTATTAAACAATACATACCCGTATAAAACTCGACTCGCTCGTTTAAAGTTCGTGAACATACTCGTATAAGAGCTCGACTCGCTTATTAGCACGACTGGTATATATTTATTATATATACATATTATAAATTTAATAAAAATAACTTATATAGTATATTACTTATTATTTAATAGCAATTTAACAATAGTCAATGTATATTAATTATTAAGTATTTCTCAAAAAAGAATAACAATAATTAATTGGTATACAATATATAATTATATCTATGATTATAAGTAGATGTATAATATATAATTGAATGACAAAAGTTAATCATATGGTTATATCTTAAATAAAAATCATGATACATTGATACTTAATCATATTATTCATATAATCATATTGATTCATATCATATATAATAAAATGTGATTAGAATAATCCCAAATGAAATTATTAGAATTAGAAATTTAAAATTGACAATAACAAATTAACAATGCATGTAAGTTATATAACGTCATATAGTTACAAACTAATATTGACATTGTCATTTGAAATTTGGAATTGATAGCATGAGATATTATTGTTGATACTCGGCTCAACTCGACTTTGTCTACTAGATGAGTTCGAGCTCGGCTCGCATAAGGAATTTTCCTTAATGAGCCGAGCCAAGCTTAAATTTTGAGCTCGGCAAAAAGCTCGGCTCGAGCTCGAGCTCGTGAAATTTTTAAATAAGCAAGTTTGGACAGTCCTGGCTCATCCAAGCTCGGCTCGTTTACAGCCCTACGTATAGTATTCGGAATTAAGACATAAAACCCTCACAATCTGGAAATTGAATGAGTGGAAAAACTGGCAAAAGGGTCTTCAGCAATATCTGTATCAATATGGCTCGTTTGTGAAAAGCATTTTTCAAGAGAACATAGAATTCAAAAAGGAGAAAATATAAACCTTCACAACCATGGGTTCCTGACACCGACGACAGATCAATCATACACAACAAGTTTCTTGTACTCTTCACCAGATATTGCTAATCCCATCACAGCCTCTGGATTTACGATCCCACCTTCTTCCAAGAACAGAGTCAACAAATTCTTGGAAAACCCACTCACAAGCGCCACCCCACTCTGACTCGCAGGCACTGGAGTCGACGGCGAGTGCCTAAGGTTCCAAAACACAATTTCCGGAACCTTGTTATATCCTTTCTCCCTGAACTTCCTCTGTATAACTTCATAATCTGTTTCCCATGTATTCTCCAAATCACTACGCAGAGAAGCATAACCATGAGACGCCTGATCAAATTCCATATCACTGAAAACAAATACCCTCTTGATCAGTTGGTCTTCTGTCAACTTGCCCTCGACCGCAACATTCAAAATTTGATCAAAAACTTTCTGAAAGTCGGTGCTACCACCCCACTCCATCCTCCTTATGAATTCAGTCTTGGCCAGAAGAGTATCTCCTTTAATCAAGTGAAGCTGAGGATTTGCACTAAACGTGATCACTTTCCCCTTCCAAGGCTCTTCACTGAGCTCCGAAACTAAAAGCCCCAGCGCCACACATACCTCCATTGGAGTTCCATTCATACTCCCGGAAACATCACAAACCGCAATGCAATTCTTGAGCTTCCCTTTCTTGGCAACATCACCCACCATTCTTTCCCACTGAAGCTCCGCCACCTTCCCACCATCCCCATCATTCAGGGACTGGATAATCTCGTGGGGAAGCAATGCCCCAGCAGCAATCTTCGCCTTCCCACTCTTCACCTTCTCAAGATATTCCCCAAACCTCTCCTTATCGTGCTTCGTAAACAGCCCCTTGTAAGTCTTCATTGCCACCGAAGCAACCCTGTTATACGGCAACGCATTCCACTCATTCGCGCTCATGTAGACCTCCGGCAACTGCAATGCCTTATGCAACGGACCAAGAACTTGTTTCCGCAATCTGTCTCTAACCCTGTACACATAATGCACCTCATCGATTTCCACGTACTCTTTCTCACATTCTCTCGGGAAAACCCTCCTTGCAATCCCTTCGCAGATCAACAACGACCTGTCATACGACGAGTCGATGGTCGGGCACCATTTCCCTGCAAGACTAATTTTACGAACCTCCCCACTACCCAAAAACGCCAAGTCCAATTTCAAAAGCTTCGCAAACACATCGCAAACACAATCGAAGAGAAACCGATAAGCCGAATCGTTGTTATACCAATACAAAGCCTTTGTAGCCTTGGAAGCCCTGGCCTTCTCCTTATCACCTACCCCACTGCTCCGGCTCTCCTCCAATATACCCTTCTCCTCCTCCTCCTCTGTCTCTCCTCCAATATACCCTTCTCTTCCTCTTTTAAATTTCCTGGAATTCGCCTTCCTCTTCCGGGAAAACATTTTGATTCCCCTCGCTTGCTTTGCGAGTTTGCGGACCTCAGGTCCTTCAAGGAGCCTATAGAGAATCTCGGGCAAGTCCTTCAGGTACCCAAAATCGGCGAGAGCCCCAATGTTTAGAGCGAGGGTTTTGGGGTGGGCTTTGTGGAGCCAAAGGGCGGAGTTGTAGAACCCTTGTTTATCAGACTTCCCAGTGCCTCTCACACCCCTCAGATTGAATATAAGTTTCAGGGTGGTCAGGGCATCGTGGGCCCACGCCAGTTGGAGCCGTCGGATCAGATCCTCCGTAGGTGTATCGGGCACCACTTGGAAGAAGAAGTCCAGGCAGGGGTTTCCGGTGGACAAAAACGTTGGGGAGAGGTTTTCCGTCAGACCCATCGGCGGTCTTCCGGCGTGCGTTTTGTGGTCATCATCGCAGGTCGGTGGTTTGCATGTGTGGATTTGGGAGGCTATGGCGGCAATTTTGGTGGTGGAGTCGGCGATGTTTCGTGCGGCTGGTGGGCCTATGAGACGTCCAGCAGATGCCATTTGTTTTAGGTTTGCGCTGTGGAGGCTCCGTAGACTCTCCATATAAATAAA